>CM042030.1:33682349-34229849 GCA_023525975.1 Smallanthus sonchifolius | reverse complement strand
ATACCCGGAGAATAATCTGGGATCCTTAGGTTGTGAGGGTTTCGTATTCAAAGATCTTGGTTCCATCATAATTGTCATAGCCGAGGGAAGTTCATGTTTAGCAAACAGGATTCATTACCTAGATAGTGCTTTCTCCATTATTGATCTCATCCGTTCATCTATCTGATAGTTGGTGTCGTTAGTTAGAAGTTCCACTAGTTTAAATCTTAGTTACACAAATTCCCCCAATATAATTCAGTTTAGTTAGTTGAGTCAGAATCTAGATATAGTTGTCACTAGTGTCTCGTGCGTTCGATATCCGGACTTTCATTAGACTTTACTACATTAATCGGTACACTTGCCGATTGTGTGGTCTAGTATTAGGTTGAGTCTAGATTTATAAATTTAAAGCTAGAGTGTCTAGGTTAGGTTTTAGTTAGTTTTTATAGACCATTCCAAGCGACATCAAGTTTTTGGCGCCGTTGCCGGGGATACTTAGGCGATAGCGTATCTAACTTTGGTTGAACTTAACTGATTAATTGGTCGCATTTGTGTTTTGAGTCGTAGAGTGTCTAGTGTCTGCGTCCTTTCTTTGTTTTTAGTGAGTCTTTGTAAATATTTGTTTATTTGCTTAGCTTATTTTTTTCACATTTATTTATTTTGTTTTTTTTATTTTATCTGGTGCTCGTGTTCCTTTTTGTTTAAGTGTCCAGTGCAGCGATAATTGACTATGCAGCGTTTTTACGGGGAACGTTATCAAGGACACCGATCCTTACACGAGTGTGTGGTGCGAGATCTGTGTAGGGCCCCATTTTACCTAGAATTGTCCATGTTCATCGGGCTATTACACAAATTACTATGGTAATCCTCATCCGCATCCACAGTCATATGAAAGTTCTGAACGAGAGGTAAGCCCATCCTTGATTAAAAGCCACGAGGCCTTAATGGAGACTTTTAATCAATGGATGGAGAATGAGGAAGAGAGAAAGAGAGCTCAAGCGGGGAAGACCCCAATTTGGGAAGAGTTGCTTCAACAATCAAAGGATATGCTTGCTCATCTGAATGAGAATAGGAGGATTGAGGATGAACTAAGAAGGGTTGAAGAAGAAGAAGAGTGTAGGCAACACTGTAGAATCGAGGCACTGGAAACTGAATATCAGGAGATGGGTGCTAAGTATCGAGTGGAGAGTTCGTCTTACAACACGAAGCTGACAGGGTATGAGGAGGACGAAGTGCAAGTAACAATGATAGAAGGTGCAGCACAAGTCCCACCTCCAGGCAAGTTTTCTGACCCTAGTTCCTATAGTGATGATTTTTCTTTCTCAATTTCCAATCAAGATCAAATGGTTCATTGTAATGCTATACACTCGTCTTGTGAGGATGATATTAATTCACAGCCTAGCAATCCAGTGGAAGAATAACTCAAGAAGGAGCAACTCAAGGTGCAGGAGATCATGAGTACTCGGTGACACCTGTTAAGTAAGGTTGAGCAACTTCACTACTTGGGTGAAAATTGGAGGCTTACAGATGATCTAGCGAGTCTAAAGATAGTGAGAGACCAAGTCGCCCAAGAACCGGAGATTTTAACGGAAAATCGGCAAAGTCTCGCACAAGACCCACCTTCGGTTCAAACGCTGTTTAGTTGCGGATCATAGCCCATCGAGGATGACTTCTTATGTGATGATGAGATAGTGGAAGAATAATTTTCAAAAGATAACTTCACAAATGAGCATCAGACTTCTGATTTAGGAGAGAGTGAGGATGGGGTGTCACCGAGTGATTTAGTAGAGAGCGTAGTGGAAGATACACCAAGTGAGGAGGTTGAGATTGATGTTGAAGAGCCAGTGCCTGATATGGAAGAATTACCTGATTGGGCATTGGATTTAGAATTGAAGATGAGGTACCCAGTGATCTGCAGGAGATGATGACAAAACTGGAAGAGATCATCGGCAAAACCCCAAGTGTGGGGATGGTGGAGAAAGTGGAGATTCCGGATGAGATATTAGAGGTAGTATCTGTAGACACACCCAATCCTGAGCCCTTGTCCCTTCCCATTGATCATCCTGAGGGGGTAGCAACTGAGCCAAACGCTAGTTCTAGGTCCCCTAAGTCTAGGCCACCCCGTAAGAGACTTCGAGAGCTAAGTGATACATGTGATTGGATGATAGAGCAAACCCCAAGTGTGAGGATGTTTAGGAGTGAAAAACTTCTTGAGTACTTGAACCAGGTTATCTTTGGACCGGGTAGGTTTAAGCTGTGGTGGAAGGACCTGATTGATAAATATGATAGATGTTCGCTGTTTGTTAGGAGTAATGGGTTGTCAGTGATTTGGAGAGTCGGGATACCGCGCAGAATGAAGGCGGTTCCGTTTAGGATCAAAGAAAAGCCTCTTGATAGGTTTGTTTGAGTCTTGGGCAAGTGCCCGAAATGTAGAGTTTGTATGCATTCCTTGGTTTGAGTCCATGTTTTTCGGTTTGTGTGTTTTGTTTGTGTCATGTTTTGCAGGGATTCGCGCTTGATTCGGTGAGGAAAATCATCAGAAACGAAGTTCCAAGTATTTTTACACATGTTTTTATAGTTGGAACAGGTTTTTAAGAAATTTGGGTGAAAAGGTTTTCAGGGGTCAAAACTTTTCTAAGTATAAAAACCCTATTAACTTTCTGTTACCACCAGTCCCTCGCGGTACGTGAAGCCTTTAGGAAGTTCTCTCGCGGTACGCGAAGAACAAACTTTATGGTCGGCTACTATTTCAGTCCCTCGCGGTACGCGAGAGATGTGTCTGTGTTTCTCGCGATACGCGAGGGGTTTCTGAAAGCCTCCTTGTTCTTTTGTTTCCCATGGTTTCTCGCCACCATTCACCGATCACCACTCCCATCACATCACTAACATCCATACAAATCATGATTCCACCATCATCCATATCATTCACCACCACCATGCTTACCATCATTCACCTTCCATCCATCACCATCCTCTATCATCACACATATCATCCACCTACCACTACCATGGGAAACTTAAGGACCATTCTTTCTAGTGATTCACCTTGCTAGTGGCATTCATGTCTATGTGTTTGCCACTCATCAGGTACGATTCCCTCTTCTATCTTGAGTCTTAGTGAGTCAGTCGAGTCTTTTATTTTTACGTTGAGTCTTTAACTTGTGTCAGTTTAATGATGTGGGTTTGTGTAAGCTTTATTTTGCAGGTATTGATCACCCCGTCCGTACTCAATCTCCATTCGGGCGGAGTCGACGGATACTTATATTACTTTGTAAAGGCAACCCGACAATCGATTATGTAACCGCGACAGAAATGCTATACAGTGCACAAAAGAAAGAGCGAAGCTGGACCATGCACTGCTACATTACCAGCTAAGTCGATTCCTTTTATTTTTGTTTTTTTTTTATTTTATGTGTGTCGTAGTTCACATTAGGGACAATGTTTATTTCAAGTGTGGGGATGGGACTGCGTCTAGTGAGTCTAGGTGTCTAGGTTTCTTTTATTTTATAAAAATACAAAAAAAAAAGAAAAATTTTGAAAAAATGTCCTTTGAAATCAAAAGTTTTTGCATAACAAATGGAAAATGATAGATCAACTGGATCTGCTTGTTGAGTTTTAAATGAAATAAATAATTAAAAACGCGTCTAATTAGTGATGTTTTGGTAGACTCAGCCAGCTAGTAAAGCTTAAATAGCATGTTTGTGTTGTTTAGGATTAATAATTGAATTAAAAATCATGATATCTTATGGGTAGTCATCTTAGGGGTGTCGGTAATACTGAAACTGTCAACATAGGGTAATTGGTACCACGTTAAATTAAAATTTAGAGGTTTTTGAAATTTCATGGCACACCACTCTCTTTTTATGAGAATAAATTCGAGTTTCGGTGGCGCCCGCATCCATAGTCCATTTACTTGAGCTTAATTAATTAGAAATCTAAGTTTCGCCTACGTGTCACACGTCGGGTTCCAACCTGATTGAAACACCACTGGGTTAGATTCTTATGTGCTTCACTTATTAGAACTGTAGTCTATGTGTTACCCTCCGGGATAGCGACTTGGTTGAAACGCCCCTAGACGAAAGTTCATTTGTTTAATTTAATGCTCATTTTCATCCATTTATTCCATAGGTCATCTTGATTTCTAAAAACCTGTAATTTTTAGTTTAATGTGGTGGGTGAAATCTATATGGTTTAATCCAAGCCTAGACATGACCGTGAGACGGGATTAGGTAGAGCTGTAACTTTTAAGTGTGAGTCACAAAGATATAATGATAGCTTGGTAATGTAATATTAGAACACAACCGGGGGCTTGATTAGTTGGTGTTTGGGTTTAGTCGGACATAAATACAGATTATTGCCTTTTAACGCGTGAGTATATATTTCTGCTGATATAAAATTGAGTCTGTTTAGAGTATTTCCAGTATTATTCCAATGCAGTTTCTTTTTCGAGGACGAAAAAATATTAAGTGTGGGGATATTTGATGTGTTGCAAAACACACCTCGTTTTCCCTTGTATTTCGTAGCGTTTTCGTATGCTTTTAGAGTCGTTTTAAGTCATTTATAGCTTGTACTTAATAATATTGTATATGGTAGGTGTTGGTGACTAATTGGAGCTTAAACGATCAAGAACTGTGAGGAAACGAGCACACGAGAACCAGGGATGAGAACGGAAAAAGTCAGGAAATAGTCCAACCTTAAAAGAGGCATATCTCGGGCTAGAAAATTAGTTATGGGGCCCATAATATATGGATTTGGGGTAGCTCGACAAGAGGAGTGCAAAAATTCAGTTAGTTCTCGCGGTACGTGAGAGATGGAGGCCATTCCTTCGCGGTACACAAGGGACGCGAGAGACCATCCAGAACCTCCAGGGGTACGCGAGAGATCCCAGATACGGGCTTTTTGGTCTATTTTCATGGTTTAAAAAGTTAGGACTCATTCTAGGGTTGGGGAATCGATTACCAGCCGTTTGGATAGCGAAAAAGGGGTAATTTTGAGAGGGTAGGAAGCAACGAGAGCAAAAGATTGGAGCTTTATCAATCGGGTTGGTTAATTCTTGCTCGTAGGGTTACGATCTTTAGTTTCTTGTTTACTTTGGTTTGTGTTGGATTATGTTTGAGACGTTTGAGATGTGTTTTCTGAGTTTGAACATGTTTCTTGGCTAGACCATAGTAGCTATCTAAGTTTTTGATGAATGTTTGATTGATTTGTGGATTTCTTTCGGTTGATGTTGATTTGATGATAGATTTATGATAAAGTAAAGAACTTGGATTCAATTGGTATGATGTTTCTGCATATTTAATTCTGATTTGCAATTGGTTTTTGTTTCATATGCGTTTTGTTGAATGTCTTTCAAATAATAGATGCATGTTAGGTTGCTTACTGTGTGTTTGTAACTAGTTTGTGGATAATTGATATCATCGTCCATAGGAACGCAAATTGAGAGTATTTTAGGGTTAAATGTTCTTCCTACTTCAATAGCTGAAAGGTGCGAAGTTTTCAGTTGTTCCTTGGTGTTAGGGTTCTTAGGTAGATTGCTCTGAAAGGAGGGTTTCCTAGGGTTTCTTAGCAACTTTGATATTTTGTGTCAGACCGAGAGTTTCCAGGTTACCCCGTATGTCTTAGGGCGTATTGAGATATTGAGACTGAGAGGTAATATATCTTTAGGGTACTTTAGCATAGTTGGAAATAGCTGAGAGGTGATCGGACCAACCGGTGAGTTTACACGTTCTTTAGGGTTTCCTGTTAGGTCACATCCGGAGAATAATCTGGGATCCTTAGGTTGTCTTAGGGTTTCGTATTCAAAGATCCCGGTTCCATCATGATTGCCATAGCCGAGGGAAGTTCATGTTTAGCAAACAGGATTCATTACATAGATAGTGCTTTCTCCATTATTGATCTCATCCGTTTCATCTGTCTGATAGTTGGTGTCGTTAGCTAGAAGTTCCACTAGTTTAAATCTCAGTTACACAAATTCCCCCAATATAATTCAGTTTAAATCTTAGTTACACAAATTTCCCCAATATAATTACATTTTATAATTGTTCATATACCTTTCTTTCATGACATTTTAACCACTTAAATATCATATTATGATGTTCACACGCTTACATGTTATTAAATTATCAAATAAGGGGAGGGTTCTTTATATAACCGTAAATATTACGAGAACTGTGAGAACTAATCAAAATCATTCATTTATTTGTGTATTTACCTAGAACTATAACATGTCTAGTAAGACATATCATTGTTATGTGAATATACTTGATTGTTATATGCATATTTTTTAAAATGTATGAGATTTTATATATCATGTAAATTCACAATGATTCTCTGATCTACACATGTGTATAAAACTTGTTACCGTAAGATGATAGAATGCATGAAAATTAATAATTGGAACATTAATTATTTATTCTTTTATAATTATATATTTTTTCATTTAACTTTTAATAATATATGAATGACTTTAATTGGTTCTCATGAGTTTCGCGATATTTGTGGTTATGTATAAAACTCACTTTCAAATAATACCAAGTTTTATAAATGTTATACTTAAGTCATTCAAAATTCTTTATCTAGCAAAGTTTAAGTGATCTAAATAGAAGAATTATAAAACTTGATTACTATTTTACGATATTAATACTAGTGTTGTTAAAACAATTGTGTTTGCGGGTTGGCCGAATGGCCGGTTGAAACAGACACCCAAAAATTTTGCCTGAAATCATGACTAAAATTCAAATATCAGACACATGAACCTATCAGGTTGTCACACTCTAATTTGCTGTAATTAACAAGTTTTCAAATATATATTTTTTGCTACGGTTACACTGACGCCAGTGTCCCTTAACGTTATGTTACAAATTTAGTACAAAAAATCAAATGGTATCTAGCCATGAATCAAAATCATCAAGTGGTCCAGATTTCGACACGTGTTGAGACTGGGATGCATTGTTCTGATCAAGCACAGATGGAGTAGAAGTTTCCTTGAGCATGTCATCAAGTGCACCATCAATATCAAAATCGACTATGTGTTTCTTGGAGGTCAAGGTTGATGATGCCTTCTCCATCAAGTTAACATCATCAAAAGAATCAAGCAGCATATCAAGTTCGGTTTCAGTTGTTCTGCTTTGAGTTTTGATGGGTTTGCACTCGAGCTTGGAACAGATTTCGGGTTTAAATGTGGTGTGGGATGTGTTGGATTTTATGGACCGACTCGATGGACAACGCGGCAGACCAAGCTATGACCCGTAAGAGTTACACTTAGGGCAACGAACATTAAATCCACTTAACCTGCTTAACTGGTAATTACGAACTGTTAGCGAGACGATATATTTTATATATATTCGTTAGACGCGAATTATTATTTATACTAGTTTATAAATAATATTTGTGTATATATATTGTTTTAATATTTCATTAAAACAATTAAAAGGGTTCGGGCTTTTGCATCTCGTATTAAACTATGGGTCCGAAAACAATTAGTAGGGTTTATTATTATTATATAATAATAACCTAATAATATGTTTATAAAAAAACCCGAACAATAGATCAGCCGCCACAAGCATTTTTTAGAGATTTTTTTACTTCTTTGGCATTTTTCAATGTTGCGACCAAGAGAGGAAAAGTCTTCTGCCATGCGCCTGCTCTGCCACCGTTCGCCGCCGCCTTGTCCGGCGATCCGCGGTGTCACCCGTTCTCGCGTTTCGTTTCATGATCTAGCATCGGTTCGTTGTACCTAGGTGTCTCAACTGGTTAATCATTAACCACTAAGGTATAATTAATCTCATCAGCAGATTAATTGTTTTTTTTTTGTGTTTGCGTGTTCATAACCAGATCATGTTCGGTTTGTCAGTGCTGTTAAGTAGGTTATGATTTTATTTTTCGCTGCGTATTTATTAATTAACTGAATTAATTAATTTCTCTGTCAAAACCCGTTTTGATAAAAAGTCAAACAAATCACCACTGATCCACAACAGTGGTATCAGAGCCTGGGTTATAACACGCAAATCGGAACCGGTCTGGTTTCACTGGTTAGATTAATCACAAACATTAACTATCTTGAAGTTTCTGATCTGATCTGTTTTTGGGGCAATTTTTATTTATCAATTTGGTCGATTTTTTATTTGACCAAATATATTGCCCGTATGTGATTGTGTTGAATATGCAAATCTGGCCCGACCCATGTGATTGAATTGTTTGTGTTTATTATTCAGTTTTTGGTTTTATGGTTTTGGCCCACTTTTGATGGCTCAAAGTTGTAATAGAATAAGCTTTTTAATTTTATGTAATTTTGTATTTTATGTAATGTAATAAAAACCCGAAGACAAATCTGAAGACGCAACAGGAATCATGGAGTCAGTGGGAGTCATCCGAGAAGACTAGATGCACAGAAGTCCATCCTTGTGGTTGTTTTAATTTTGTGGACCTCGTGACCCGTTTGGTCTTGCTAACTAGCTCTAGCAAGATCAAACAAACTTGGCCCTATAAGATTTACATATTTATTTGCTTTATGGTTGCTTTTAATTTTTTATAACTTAAAATTATTATAAACCAACCAAACACCAAACGTTTTAAAATGTCACAATCTGTCACCACAAGTTCTAATTTTACAACTTGTAGAATTTTATAAAAGTAACAACTGACTTGTTTTTATAAAATAAATAACCGCTAAAGTTTTGCAATTTAAACTAAATTTAATTTCGAAACTTATAACTTAATAGTTTTCAACTATTAACTTTAACTGGTTATTCAAGTCGCGACAAACTTAGTTTTAATAGGTTATTTAAAATTAAGTGTCTTGATAGATAAAAGGGTTCATCAAATTTGTCATGACTGTAAATAGTAAAACTGGCTTTTACAACACACGTATGATTTAATCATTCGTTGTGTTTGACCCTATTCGGTAAACACTAAAATTGGAACCCATATTTCAATCCAATGGTCTATGTCATCCTATTATAAGGAACACTTGGAGCATAAAGCGAAACATCGGTGTTTGGAGCCACAGCACCGCACTGGATGCATAGTTTATCCTTCCAAGGCGCAAGGGTTTCGTTGACACATCTGTCCCTTCCGCAAGTACCTGTTTTAGGACGACTATTACTTTTCTCTCTTGTTACATGCCCCAGCTGTCAAGAGATTAAAAGTGGGCATAGATGAGGCTAAACGTATCAATGCATAGACATGTCTTGTCTTAGCGGCCTCATACACGAGAGTTGTGCATCTTTCCACAATTGACACTAATTGTCAGTCTAGTTACCCACTTACTAATGTTGTATGCCACAACTACCATTAGTGACTGATTTAACTAGATTCTCACTCCTATTCTAATTTCTATAATTGGGTCATAAATTAATAAGGATTTTTCACTTTCTTTATACTAATTTATTTTCTTTGCTTGCCTTGACAGATGTCTACTGAAAATAATAATACTAATAACTCCTTCGCTCTCAAGTCTATCCTTGAGAATGAAAAGCTAGATAACACCAACTTTCTCTCGTGGCAGTGCAATCTGAGAATAGTTCTCAAGATGGCCAAGAAGCTCTATGTTCTCGATGCACCAGTCCCTGAGGCACCCGATGGTAACACGGCTGCCGCTCGTAAGGCCTGGGAAAAACAAAGAGATGATGCCACTGAGGTGGCCTGCCTTATACTAGCCTGCATGTTCCGTGAGCTCCAAAAGAGCATGGAGGACCTGAATGCCTTTGGCATGATTGAGCAACTTAAGGGCATGTTCCTAAAACAAGCCCGACAAGAACGCTATGAAACCATGTCTCTGCTCATTCGTTGCACGATGCAAGAGGGCACGCCTGTTAGTGCTCATGTACTTAAGATGAAAGGGTACATCGACCAGATGAACACACTTGGATATCCCATGAAGGATGACATGGCTACTGATTTCATCTTAAACTCTCTCGCAAGCTCCTATGCTCAATTCGTAATGAATTTCAACATGAATGGCTTGGAGAAGACAGTGGCCGAGGTACATGGTATGCTCAAAACGGCCGAGATGAGTATCCAAAAAAAATCAAGTTCTGATGGTCAGATTTGCTGGTGTTAAAAAGCCTAACCCCAAGAAAAGAGGTTTTAATAGCAAAGGCAAGAAGAAGGTTAATGTTGCTGCCAAGCCTGCCACCAACAATAACAAGAAAGCTTCAAAAGCACCCCCTCCTGAGGAGCGCCAATGCTTTGAATGCAACAAAATGGGGCACTAGAAACGTAACTGTCCTGAATATCTAGCCAAGCTGAAGCTGTAGAGGGCCAGTGGTGAGGGCACCTCTTCAGGTATTCTCATTTATGTTTTTGAAATTTTTACTGTTTCTAGCAACACATGGGTATTTGATACTGGATTTGGATACCACATCATTAATGTCTTGCAGGAGCCTAAAAGTTGGAGGAAGCTGAAACAAGGCGACATGGAGCTCATCGTTGGTGATGGTAAAAGAGTACCAGTTCTTGCAACTGGAACATATCATTTCTCATGTCCTTCTGGCCTTGTGGTTGTCTTGAACAATTGTTTGTTTGCACCTGGTTTAACCAGAAACATTATTTTAGTTTCTTTATTGTTTGAATAAGGATTTAAGTATGTTTTTAATGGTATTGCTATTTCTGCCTACTTAAATGATATCTTTTATTTTGAGGCTAAACCTCAAAACGGTATTTATGAGATTGACGTTCAAACTGACAATAACATTGTAGGTCCCTCGGGTGTGGCGGATCGTCACATGTAAGTGGTTCTACTAGTCGGACAGGGTGCGGAATGCACGTGACTAGGTGGAGAGTCTAGCTAAACAAAGTAAACCGACAAGAGAAAACACTTTAAACGTTCTTTGTATTATAAACACTTGAAGGTTACAGAGAAAAGCACTTGGTTTACAATCTGCGTATTTGCACTAAAGCCTGCGTACTTAACTTCTGTCAACCTATCCTACTTATACCTGACCTGATGCCTGCGCACTTAGCAAGTCTTCAGGGCAAAATGCTCTTGCGTACTTAACAAGTACGCAAAGGTATTCTTGCGTACTTTCTAAGTACGCAGGAGCTTTCTCCTGCGCACATGTAAGTGCGCAAAACACTTAGAAAGAAATGCAACATTCAATATGTAAAAGTAAATACAACTCTATAAACTAATACATAAAGACTCTTACATACAACGACAATTACAGACATGAAAATACAAACTAAGACTCTATCCAGAGTGTTGTCACAGGAAAGTGCTTCAACAAACTCCCCCTTGACAACAGCTCGGGATCTTCATCGTCTTCAGTCTTCAATCTTCAGTCTTCACAGCTGTGCATCATTAGCTTCCATCTTCTTCTTGTATTCAAGGCAGAACTTGATCACCTTGTCATATTTAGAAGGAAGGAGCTTTGTCCATTCGTCCGTGTAGACGCAGTAGTGTTCTGCTAGTACCTCTAGATCTTTTACAGAAAATTTGATGAAGCAGACTTCGTCAAATATTCTGATCAGTTCTTTTGGCACTAAGTTCCCACTTTCTGAACGTCCTTTGCTCATGATCACAGCCTCGCCCGTTTTTGGATCTACGTACCAGTACCACATGTCACCAAGAATATCCTGAGATAACTTGCTCAGGGGAATCTTAGTTTCATATCGCACTGGCTTGTATACCAATTTCTTTAAGTGCTTCTTAGTCACAGGATGTACAGCGTGCTTATCCTTGACTCTCTTGGGCACTTGAGGCTTGAACATCTCAAACTTCCCTGATCTTGCTTCTTGCTGCAGAACCACCCACAAACCCATCGCCACTGCGTGATTGGAATGACCCAACAGCTCTCGGTTTGCTAGGTTCACCAGGTCGTATTTGGGCAAGGAGTTGAACGCTTCACTGGTGGGTTTCAAGTATTGAACCCCGCCAGATTTTTGATGGCGAACAGCTGCTTGTCCTCCTCGAACCTTACAGCCAAGATCATCCCTGTTGCTCCGTGCTTGTCTATGATAGACGTCTTTTGCCACACCGGAGTTGGACCCTTTGATGAAGTAGAAGGCATGTCTGTTTCTTTCGGTGCCTCTGGGTCCACAGGTTCAGGGTCAACTGGGAGGCTTCAGTCGAGGCTTCTACATTACTAGCCTGCTCCTGAACCTGTGTCAAGCGGAGCGTCGAAAGATGGAAATTCAAAGATCTCTCCATCTTCTAGCTCGTATTCTCCTTCCCCGTCACCCTTGGGAATTTCGATCACAACATCATCGTCATCATCATCCCAATCGTCACCAGAGTCGATCTCTCCTTCTTCTAGATTGAAGAGAGCATCGATCTGTGCTTCATTGGAATAGTCAGGCTCTAGATATAGGATCTCATAATCAGATAAGTCCTTAAGTACTTCAGCCACTGACTTTCCTTTATCACCACCACCACCAGAGGTATTACCACCCTCTTGCTGAGTAAACTCACCCTCAGCCATTGGAATAGCAGAGATGGGCACAATTGCCAAAGCTTGGTGCTCACCTCCACAAGGACCGGCTTCAGGATCCTTGTCTTTATCGTCATCCTTAGTCAAGTCGACTGGATGACAAGGCTCAGCGCCAGTGGATTTCTTTTCTTTCTCTTTCTATTTCTCCTTCTCCTTCTCCTTCTCCTTCTCCCCCTGAGCATCAAGCTTCTTGGTCAGTTCTGCAACTAATTTGACCATCGCTTCGTGCTCTTTTCTTTGTAAATCCATCCTTAGCTCAAGTGAAGTTCTGTGGCCTAGAATCATTTCATTTATCTTCATTAACAGCTCGTTCTGTGCCATTACGTTCTTCAGTCGCTTATGTAGAATCCTAACTTCATCGGCCAGTGAATTAATCTGTGCTTGTTGAGCATCAGATTCCTCCTTTGACTTCTGAATAGTCTTCAGCAGTTCAGCAACTTGGGTTTCTAGCACATCGATCCTTGCATCATTCGGATCAGGATGCCTAGACGATGACGCTTCGGCATTATGGATAGGGGAGGCGAAGATCGTGTCGAAGTCAAACCCTTGTGTGAAG
Source organism: Smallanthus sonchifolius (assembly GCA_023525975.1). Taxonomy (NCBI): domain Eukaryota; kingdom Viridiplantae; phylum Streptophyta; class Magnoliopsida; order Asterales; family Asteraceae; genus Smallanthus; species Smallanthus sonchifolius. Next base: position 34,216,886 of record CM042030.1, on the reverse strand, counting down.
TCACCATAATTAAAGGGTTGGCTTGACGGCTCAATGGTGGGTGTTGGGATTGTTGATGAGATGATGGGAGTGGGTGTTGTGGTAGGGGTGATGGTGACAGACTCCGTGACAATTGGAGTAGTCACCGCCACTTGGACTGATGTCGTAGGGAGGGTCACCGTCACAGGAACCTCCTCTGTGACTGCTGTGACTACCACGTCAGCTTGAACTTGTGGTCTTCTCCTCCTACGGTACAATTGCTGTGCTGGTGGGGTATGAAAGGTCCCTTTCCCGGGTAACCTCACTTGTTGGATTTACTCATAAACATAGTCATAAATACTGAACTTAGATTAAAAACATTCATCATTCGATTACATATCATTCGTCATTCTATTACATAACATGACATAACTTGACAGCGGAAGTCTTAACACATATATTTATCTTACCATGAGTATTATATTTATATATATACTTAACATTTGAGCTTTTACTAAATCTTCGCTTTACTGTTCTCACATAACATTCAATTGTGGGTATGTACATATGTACATACGTGCTTACTTGTGGAGAACAGTTATTGGCCATAATCTTTAGGGAGATCAACCCATCACACTTGTCGCGAATGTCACAAAGACATAGCAGTGAGAACTACCGTCGTAGCCCTTTTCATTCTCCATCCGGCTCTAGAAAACCGTCCGTTCTTTACTTAAATTCGTCCGGCAACTTGTGTCCGTCCGCACTTCACCGTCCTCCCGTCGTAGTCCGTCCTTTTGTCCGTCTTCCCTAGGGCGTCCGTTTCCCACGTGACCATTATGTATGCAACCGTTCTACTTGGTTTAAGGCAATTGCTTCGACCGTCCTTTAGTGCCTTAATATACGTCCTAGCTTGCGAAGGAACGTTTTTGTCCCGGTTGTAAAATAGTCACGTGGTCGTCCGTCTACCGAAGTAGCCGTCGTCATAGAAGGGTTCATAACGTTTACTTACATTCATAACATGCAATATATATATAATATAAAGCAAGATTTCATTCTTTTACGTTATGCCTTCTTTCTTTCTTTTCTTTATAATTCATACGCTTCATTCTTTGTTCATAATTCTTTTTCATATACAAATATATATATATATATATTAGTATACCACGTATGATCACATTGACATTCATAGTATTTATTCATTTAGTGTATACACTTCAGCCCCAAAACATTTAAAATGATTTGCACATAACATAGAAGGGGGCACATAGAACTCACCTGATGAGTAGTTTCTGAGATACAGTTAGCTGGTTACTGAGCGTCACTAATGTCACTCACGATCTGTATAATGAAGTCATACTCGTAAGGTAGTGCCACTAGACATTACTATGCTTGAACCTAGTAGTTTCGATGGATTTGTTTATATCGAAACTTGATAGTTTCGATAGGCTGCTTATGTCGAAACTTGGTAGTTTCGATAGGCTGCTTATGTCGAAACTTGGTAGTTTCGATAGGTTGCTTATGTCGAAACTTGGTAGTTTCGATAGGCTGCTTATGTCGAAACTTGGTAGTTTCGATAGGCTGCTTATGTGTAATCTTAGCTTCGGATCGTGGGATCATATCGAAACTATGGTAGTTTCGATAGGTTGCACATATCGAAACTGGGTAGTTTCGATGGGTCTGTACATATCGAAACTATGTAGTTTCGATGGTTCTGCACATATCGAAACTAAGTAGTTTCGATAGATCTGCACAGATCGTCTTCCCAAAAATCCGAAGTTTTTGCATGCGTGTCTGATCGAGTCAATATCTCATTTTTCTTAGATAAAAACGTTCGGTTTTTATTCTAGATGCTAAACCTAAGTTCATTTTCAAGTTTCATCCGCAAAATCGTTACCTTTTTAGCCAAAACCCGAAAATCCTAAAACGTCATAAAAACTCATATTATGATCGAACGCTTACCTGGATTGGATTTCTGATTCGGCGGAGATGATCACGAGCACAGCAGCAACGTTCTCCTGAATTTCTAAGTCGATCCGTCACCTTCTCTCTCTAGTCCCGTGCTCTCTTCTCTCTCTCTAGAACTTGAGATTGGTAGAAATGAAAGGTTTGGAGCAGCCCTTGCCCTTATATACTTGGGCTTCCTTCGCCCCGTTGGAGCCGAGCCCAAGCCCATCTGTTTTTCTTTCGCCATTTAAAAATTATAAATTTCGATCATGTCATTATTTATTTATTACCAGTTTTGGGATGTTACAAGTCTACCCCCCTTAGAAAGGTTTCGTCCTCGAAACCAATTATACGTTAAACAACTGAGGGTATAGTTCCCGCATCTCGTCTTCTTTCTCCCATGTTGATTCTGATCCCTTTCTGTGCTTCCATTGAACTTTGACCAATGGGATTGACTTGTTGCGTAGTTGCTTCTCAGATCGGTCAAGGATGGCTATTGGTTCCTCGACATAATTCAGACTGTTATCCACCTCGATCTCATCGTAAGGTATGTGAGCTGTGTCGTCAGCTAGGCATTTTCGTAAGTGTGACACGTGGAACGTAGGGTGTATTCCACTAAGCTCAACGGGTAGGTCGAGTCTGTAAGCAACTTGACCCACTCTCGCTAGAATCTTGAAAGGTCCGACAAACCTTCGACTTAGTTTGCCACGCTTTCTGAATCTGATGATTCCTTTCCATGGTGATACCTTTAACAGTACCATGTCCCCTACTTGAAACTCTAACTCCCTTCTTCTCTTATCCGCGTATGATTTCTGTCTGTCCTTTGCGGCTTTCATTCGAGCCCTGATTTGATCAAACTTCTCGGAAGTAGCTTTGACCACTTCGAGACTTGCAAAATCCTTCTGTCTAATTTCCCCCCAACAAACCGGGGTCCTACACTTCCTCCCATACAACATTTCGAATGGCGGCATGCCAATAGTCGAGCAATAGCTGTTGTTATATGAAAATTCTGCCAATGGTAGATGGCTGTCCCAGCTCCCACCGAAGTCAATGATACAGGCCCGGAGCATGTCCTCCAATGTCTGAATGGTCCTTTCCGATTGTCCATCGGTTTGGGGGTGGTAAGCGGTGCTGATGTTCAGTCTAGTGCCCATTGCTTCAATGAATTTCTTCCAAAACCTTGACGTGAATCTAGTATCCCTGTCGGAGACAATCGACAGCGGCATACCATGTCTGCTCACAATTTCCTTGATAAATATTTCTGCTAGTCTTTCTGACGAGGAAGTCTCACGTATTGGTAAGAAGTGAGCACTTTTCGTCAAGCGGTCGACGATCACCCAAATGGTATCATTGTCTTTAGTTGTTCGCGGTAGCTTGGTAATGAAGTCCATCGTGATCTCCTCCCACTTCCATTCTGGTATTGGTAAGGGTTGCATTTTACCGCATGGTTTCTGGTGCTCGGCCTTAACTAGCGAACACGTTAGGCACTTTCTCACGTACTCTGTCACATCATTCTTCATGCCAGGCCACCAGTACTCCTTCTTCAAGTCTTGATACATTTTGTTTGTCCCAGGGTGGATAGAATAGCGAGACTTATGGGCCTCATCGAGTATTTTGGCTCTAAGCTCGCCAATCTTAGGTATCCATATTTAGCCAAACCTAGTTCGTACACTGTATGCATTTGCATCCAAATTCCCTTGTTGTCATACTATTCTTTCCCGTTTAATATTTCTTTCTAATAGTGCTTCATCTTGTTCCCTTGATATTTCGCCCATCAAATCTGGCGTTATAATTAGCTGACACGCTTTGATTCGGATAGGCGTCGATTCTTCCTTTCTGCTTAAAGCGTCTGCCACCACGTTTGCTTTGCCTGGATGGTACAATATCTCACAGTCATAGTCCTTCAGTAGCTCTAACCACCTCCTTTGTCTCATGTTTAATTCCTTTTGTTCGAAAAAGTACTTCAGGCTTTTGTGATCGGAGTAAATGGTGCATTTGACTCCATACAGATAGTGCCTCCATATTTTCAACGCGAAAACTACTGTCGCTAACTCTAGATCGTGTGTTGGGTAGTTAACCTCGTGAATCTTTAGTTGCCGCGAGGCGTAAGCAATTACCTTTCCTCGTTGCATAAGTACGCACCCCAAACCCTGCCCCGAAGCGTCAGAATAGACTACCAAGTCTTCATTTCCCTCAGTAGTGTCAAGACTGGAGCTTGTGTTAATCGTGCCTTAAGTTCTTCAAACGCGTTGTTCTGGGTTTGACCCCATTCGTACTTCACTTCCTTTCGTGTCAACTTAGTTAGTGGCAAGGCTATTCTTGAAAAATCTTGAATGAACCTTCGATAGTAGCCTGCCAATCCTAGAAAACTTCGTATCTCTGTTGGTGTGTTTGGAACGTTCCATTCCTTCACTGTCTCGATCTTTGCAGGATCCACCATAATGCCATTTGGGTTTATTACATGACCTAGGAATTGGACTTCCCTAAGCCAGAACGAGCATTTGGAGAATTTTGCGTACAACTTTTCTTGCTTTAGCACCTCTAGAACCTCCCTTAGGTGACAGTGGTGATCACCCTCGCTTTTCGAATATACCAGTATGTCGTCTATAAAAACTATCACTGATCGATCCAACATGGGTCGACATACTCTATTCATCAAATCCATGAACGCTGCTGGTGCGTTAGTAAATCGAAGGACATCACGAGGAACTCATAATGCCCATAACGCGTGCGAAACGCGGTCTTTGGTACGTCTTCCTGTCTCACTTTCAACTGATGGTAACCTGACCTAAGATCGATCTTTGAGAACCAACTCGCACCTTACAGTTGATCAAAAAGGTCATCTATTCTAGGTAGTGGGTATTTGTTCTTTACTATCCTCTTGTTCAGTTCACGGTAGTCAATACACATGCGCATGCTGCCGTCTTTCTTCTTTACAAATAGTACCGGAGCGTCCCATGGTGAAATGCTCGGTCTAATAAATCCTTTTTCTGTTAATTCCTGTAGTTGGGACATCAATTCTTTCATTTCTGACGGAGCCAATCGGTAGGGGGCTTTGGCAACGGGCTCAGCTCCTGGTAGTAAATCAATCTGGAATTCTAATTCCCGATCGGGTGGCAACCCAGGTAGATTCTCAGGGAATACTTCCGGAAAGTTGCACACCACGGGTACATTCTTGAGTGCTTTCGTTTTCATTCTATCGTCAATAACATACGCCAGATAAGCTTCGCAACCGCGCCTCATGTAACTTTCGTCCTTGATCATCGAAATGACGTTTGGATTGTGCAATTCCAATCCCCATAAACCGTAATTGGACTTCCTCTAGAAGCTTTGAGGTGTATCCTCTTACGTTTACATATGATTTGAGCTTCGTTGGCAGCTAACCAATCCATACCCAATACTATATCGAATCCTCCTAAGGTGAGAAGGAATAATCTAGAAGGAAACTTATGACCCTCTATTTCTATGATACAATCCTCTGTTACTTGAAACATTGTCGAATTTTTACCCACGGCAGTTTGTACGATAAAAGCTTTTACTATGGTGTTGATAGTGCATCCTAGTTTACGACTAAATGCATTGGATATAAAACTTTTACCAGCACCAGAGTCAAATAAAATAGCTACATGTTCATCATTTACTAGGAACGTACCTGACACATCATCAGGGTTTCCCCTTGCTTCCTCCTGAGTCAGGGCGTAGGCTCGAGTCCTCGCCTTCAGCTGTTCCTTTTCTTTTCCCGAACCAGATTGTCTGGTTCTCCTGCAATTCTTGGTTAGATGTCCAAATAGTCCACAGCCTTGGCATTTAGTGTCTCTTAAACATTCGCGAGAATAGTGCCCCGCCTTCCCACACCTATAACATACGGTGGAACCAACTAGGCACTCGCCTTGGTGTTTCCTCAAACATTTCTTACAAGCTTCGTATTCTTCAGTTCTTGGCTTCTTAGCCTCAGCTGTATAGTTCCCCTTTCCAGTTCCCTTAGACGCGTTTTCCCATTTCCTTTTATGTGTCTCGGGTAACAGACCAGGCAATATGCTCTTCAGTGTCAGTACAACCTCACGGGCAATAGCATCCCTAAGTTCGGGTTCCAATCGTAGTGCCCCTTAGTTGTCACCTTCCGGTGGGGTCACATTAGTGTCATGCACTCTCTCGGTGTATTTCACGTGCATGCTTTCTTCTTTCTCTTGTCTTTGGTTCATTGGCGGTCTACCTACTCGGCCCGTATGGCCGCCTTGGCGTGCAATTCTTCCTCTACTTGCCATAGTTTTCTAGAAATTTCTGATATGAAAAGGGAATACATCAATGTCATTTCTTCAGATCATAGTTTGGAACAGTACGAGCAAGGTAAATTTTTAATTACAGTGACCGGTTTGCGATTACTAATTTACGTTGCTTTTTGGGTTCAAAACTCTTCAAATCGGTTGTGACATTGACATCTATTTGTTCTAAGTTAAGGTATCTATTCTTATCCAAGTGTATTAACTCTAGTACTTACTTACCGTGCTGGCGTTGGCGTTAGTTACCCATGACTGACATCCGTGCGTTGGTCCCATAATCAGTTAGAGTCCAGACATTTAGGGATGTCTGAATCTCTCAAACTATTGCTCTGATACCAACTTGAAAGGCCCCTTTCCCGGGTAACCTCACTTATTGGATTTACTCATAAACATAGTCATAAATACTGAACTTAGATTAAAAACATTCATCATTCGATTACATATCATTCGTCATTCTATTACATAACATGACATAACTTGACAGCGGAAGTCTTAACACATATATTAAAGTGGGATGTCAGTCTTGTGTCGGGTAACCTTCACGCCATCGCACGACCTTTTCTTCCTTTACCTGAAATGTATACTAAAAGTCAGCTAACGCTGGTGAGTTCTAGTTTAAAGACAATCATGCATAATATTTATCTTACCATGAGTATTATATTTATATATATACTTAACATTTGAGCTTTTACTTAATCTTCGCTTTACTGTTCTCACATAACATTCAATTATGGGTATGTACATATGTACATACGTGCTTACTTGTGGAGAACAGTTATTGGCCATAATCTTTAGGGAGATCAACCCATCACACTTGTCGCGAATGTCACAAAGACATCGCAGTGAGAACTACCGTCGTAGCCCTTTTCATTCTCCGTCCGGCTCTATAAAACCGTCCGTTCTTTACTTAAATTCGTCCGGCAACTTGTGTCCGTCCGCACTTCACCGTCCTACCGTCGTAGTCCGTCCTTTTTTCCGTTTGCCCTAGGGCGTCCGTTTCCCACGTGACCATTATGTATGCAACCATTCTACTTGGTTTAAGGCAATTGCTTCGACCATCCTTTAGTGCCTTAATATACATCCTAGCTTGCGAAGGAACGTTTTCGTCCCGGTTGTAAAATAGTCATGTGGTCGTCCGTCTACCGAAGTAGCCGTCGTCATAGAAGGGTTCATAACGTTTACTTACATTCATAACATGCAATATATATATATATAATATAAAGCAAGATTTCATTCTTTTACGTTATGCCTTCTTTCTTTCTTTTCTTTATAATTCATACGCTTCATTCTTTGTTCATAATTCTTTTTCATATACAAATATATATATATTAGTATACCACGTATGATCACATTGACATTCATAGTATTTATTCATTTAGTGTATACACTTCAGCCCCAAAACATTTAAAATGATTTGCACATAACATAGAAGGGGGCACATAGAACTCACCTGATGAGTAGTTTCTGAGATACAGTTAGCTGGTTACTGAGCGTCACTAATGTCACTCACGATCTGTATAATGAAGTCATACTCGTAAGGTAGTGCCACTAGACATTACTATGCTTCAACCTAGTAGTTTCGATGGATTTGTTTATATCGAAACTTGATAGTTTCGATAGGCTGCTTATGTCGAAACTTGGTAGTTTCGATAGGCTGCTTATGTCGAAACTTGGTAGTTTCGATAGGCTGCTTATGTCGAAACTTGGTAGTTTCGATAGGCTGCTTATGTCGAAACTTGGTAGTTTCGATAGGCTGCTTATGTCGAAACATGGTAGTTTCGATAGGCTGCTTATGTCGAAACTTGGTAGTTTCGATAGGCTGCTTATGTCGAAACTTGGTAGTTTCGATAGGCTGCTTATGTCGAAACTTGGTAGTTTCGATAGGCTGCTTATGTGTAATCTTAGCTTCGGATCGTGGGCTCATATCGAAACTATGGTAGTTTCGATAGGTTGCACATATCGAAACTGGGTAGTTTCGATGGGTCTGTACATATCGAAACTATGTAGTTTCGATGGTTCTGCACATATCGAAACTAGGTAGTTTCGATAGGTCTACACAGATCGTCTTCCCAAAAATCTGAAGTTTTTGCATGCGCGTCTGATCGAGTCAAAATCTCATTTTTCTTAGATCAAAACGTTCGGTTTTCATTCTAGATGCTAAACCTAAGTTCATTTTCAAGTTTCATCCGCAAAATCGTTACCTTTTTAGCCAAAACCCGAAAATCCTAAAAAGTCATAAAAACTCAGATTATGATCGAACGCTTACCTGGATTGGATTTCTGATTCGGCGGAGATGATCACGAGCACAGCAGCAACGTTCTCCTAAATTTCTAAGTCGATCCGTCACCTTCTCTCTCTAGGCCCGTGCTCTCTTCTCTCTCTCTAGAACTTGAGATTGGTAGAAATGAAAGGTTTGGAGCAGCCCTTGCCCTTATATTTCCTTCGGCCCGTTGGAGCCGAGCCCAAGCCCATCTGTTTTCCTTTCGCCATTTAAAAATTATAAATTTCGATCGTGTCATTATTTATTTATTACCAGTTTTGGGATGTTACAGGGTATAAGCTGAATATGGACTGGCAGCTGGAACTTGTACTTGCGGCACAGTCGGGACCTCTACTACCTTGGAAATAGCAACCTCTTGCCTATCTCCCCGATTCTTATGAACACTCTCTCGTCTTTGTCTTTGTAGAGCAGTGTTAGAGTCAGAGGATGGCTCATATTCGCTGCTCGAGCTCTGTCGCTTTCTTTTGGAGGACGACTCAGGTAGGGTTACCTGTGCCGATCGCCTGGGGTGTGCCTGCGATGGTGCGTCATCGGAATCAAAAGAATTTGATTCTGTTGCTTCTGAATCGGATTCCTCAGCACCACCATCACCGCCTTCGTCGTCTCCATCCTTAGACGAACCATCATCACTCTCCATTTCCTCCTGTTGTTGCTCATCAGAGTTTTCACTCATTTCTGGTGCCGAATTGGGACTATACTAATTCCAATCTTCAGGTGCGACATATGCTTCATTGAGTAGGTGGCCAAAGAGTTCTGTATGCACAGGGGTAGGTTCTACACTACCTGGCTTTAAGAATTGAGCAAATACTCTTTTGTCCACCCGTTTGACTTGCAGTCTCTCCCCTATAGCAGGAAGGTTTGGCAACGCGTCATCAATCAAAAGTTGCACAAACCTAGGGTACAATAAGAATCTAAACTTCTCTGCTGTGTTGATCTGGTCATTGATTGCTTTGAAGATGTAGCGCGAGAAGTTGTAGCCCCTATTAAGAGACAAGCCCACCATGGCTGCTGCAAGGTCATGACCCATGGCATCTTTACCAGCTTTCCTTGACGAGATGCACACGATCATGAAGTGGGCGAAATACCTCCATTGGTCTAATACCCACATCTTTTTGTATGAGGCATAGTCCCTCGCTCCGACGTATCCCATTCTTTGCCTCCAACACCCATCCACATAGTAGTCTGGATAGGCTGTCGGGTCGGTAGCAAGGTCTCTGAACTGCAGGACCCGTCTTATGGTGTCTTCAGAAAAAGCGATAGCCTGACCAGCAACGGTAGCCCTTATGACATTGGGGGATACCGTGCAGTCGTGTTCCGCTGTCTCCCAGAATTGCTCCAAATAAGGTCTTGACACGGTCGGGTCAGCCGAGATAGCATAGCTGGTTCTGGAGCGGTTCAAGAAATCAACTATCTCCTTATATTGCAAAGCTGCACCTTTCCATTCGGGTTGAGTGTTTGCTAACAAGTTGAATTCGTTAGTAAACGCCCGAGCCATAATCTGCAAAAACACACAGAAAACACAATCAGAACAACACGTATCATTGGAAATGAACAAACATGACTCAGTATAGTAGTTACTCTTTGAACAGAATTTTCAGACTTAGAATTTTTCCCAAGTGTTGGTCCTGTGCACTTGCTAAGTGCGCAGTCTTTTCCTCTTGCATACTTAACAAGTACGCAAGAAGTACTTCTTGCGTACTTGCTAAGTGCGCAAGAACACCACTTGACAAAAATTCCAGAATATTGACAAATTGACTGATCGTTCAAAAAGCGGGTCGAATAGGTCGCCACTAGGTCGGAATCAATGATTCTAACCTATGGGACCAGTATCAATACCACAAACTACCTACACATGACCAATTTTGACCTAAAAAGTCGCCCGACCCACTGTCGATTCATATTCAACCGACGGATCAAAATTGAGGACCAAAAGGGATGAATGGGAGTCGATTAAGTTTTCTAATCCGGTATTAGTGATAAGAAATTACCCAAACAACCCCAATTTTACCCAAAAATTCAAGAATAAACCTAAATTTTTTTTTAGTCGAGAATCGGTCCAAATGTTACGATTTCACGGATGGATTTAGCCTAGATTCTCACCAAATTGATGAAATGAGATGATGAAACTATAGACGGGACGAAAAGATGGTTTAGGAACACTTTGATTTTGAGTGAAATTTGCAGAGGGAAAAGTTTTTCGTTTGAAAGCATGAAACTGAGAAAATTTTCTAAGTGTCACTTTTATACCCAGTCTCAATCAGTCGTGCGTACTTGTTAAGTGCGCACGAGTTAACTCTTGCGTACTTACAAGTGCGCAAGCTTTAACTCTTGCGCATTTACAAGTGCGCAAGCTTTAACTCTTGCGTACTTGTTAAGTACGCAAGGCTTACTTCGTGCGAAATTGACAAGTACGCACAACCCTTAAGTGCGCAAATTTTAAACTCAGAATTTATGAAGTATTTCAAGTCAAATAACGAACAAGATAAAAATATTCAATCAGGATGATTCAAATACAATTCAGGAAGGTTAAACACAAATATTTTTGGCTTTTCTGAATAAAATTGAACTATGCATAAACTTAAAATCTTTTTGATCTTTTCTAATAAAATATACAAGAATTCACACAAACTATTTTTGATCAAAGACACGAGTAGAGGATCATATCAGGCTATCTTTTAGCAAAAACGATACGATATAAACATCAAAGAATATGGGATCATGTCATGGATTACTATTTATTCATACGTAATAAGCACATAAACAAGTAATTCAAGTTGACAATATTATAAGATTTGAAACTATAAGCATCTTTGTATCACATTCTTGTGTATTAAGGTACTTTTTATAAGATATACAACGTGTACCCCATTGATATGCTATACTAATGTAAACTACATTATCTCAAGGCATCTAAGATTTTCCCAATGATTTTCTAAATTGTCAGAATGAAGTTACATCTATTAGCACAGGGAAAATCAAGCAGAATCCATAAGGATTATCAGGAATCATAAGATTCAGAATCGAGTGATTCACTTGTCTTGGTTTCATTTGATTTTCTTCATTGAATATTGGTATGATGATTCAGGATAATATATATGGTGTTTGAGTTTTAAGGTAAGGGAATCCAACCTTTATTTGGATTTGATTTCAATGAATCAGGAGTGATTCAAGGGTGAATACATGCTCAATGGTTAGTGTAGAGACATGTCTTGATTCAATCTCTCCTTGCATACTTGTGAGTATGGGCAGTGAGATGAACCGCATTAATTGTGCTAACGACATAACCCGAAACTGACCTCAAAAGAAAATTATTGCCAAAATCTAACATCCTATATCTGATAATGATCTTTTCTATTCTTTTACGCACACACTCTTGTCCGGCGATCCCCGGTGTCACCCGTTCTCGCGTTTCGGTTCATGATCTAGCATCGGTTCGTTGTACCTAGGTGTCTCAACCGGTTAATCATTAACCACTAAGGTATAATTAATCTCATCATTAGATTAATTGTTTTTTTTGTGTTTGCGTGTTCATAACCAGATCATGTTCGGTTTGTCAGTGCTGTTAAATAGGTTATGATTTTATTTTCCGCTGCGTATTTATTAATTAACTGAATTAATTAATTTCTCTGTCAAAACCCGTTTTGATAAAAAGTCAAACAGATCACCACTGATCCACAACAGGATGATGCACAGCCGGGCTCATGCGGATGCTACTCTTGGTGGAGGTGGAGGTGGTGGTGGTGGTGGTGGTGGATGTGACTTCATGATGGTCCGTGTGCTTGGCGTTCTTGAACTTTTTCAGCATGCTGCTGAAAAGCAAAACCCAAGTATTTAGACAAAACAGCAATTTTAATATTTATGAAGTTTTAGAAAGATTGTTTATAAAGAATTCAAAGATACATGCGGCGATTTCGATCCATTTGCTGATAAATGGGTCGATCATGGTTGTATTTTCTCTCGCTGGTCAAACATAATATACTTTTTCTAAATGATTTAAAAGGTTTTACACATTAAAAATTGGAAAATTTTCAATGCCTTCAAAGCATTTCTTTTTAAGCTATTTTCTTATTTTATCCATCCTTTACTAATAAATGGATCCATCTAGGTTATATTTTATCTTTAACGGGTCAAATATAATCCACCTTTTAAATAAAATGATTTAAGAGGTTTTATATAGTAAAAATAAAAACACATTTTGTGCAAAATGTCAATGCCTTCAAAGCATTTCCTTTTGAGCTATTTTCTTATTTTATCCATTTGACAGAAAAACAGGTTAAGGGTAGTTTGGTATTTGACTATAATTTATTGTGGTTGTGCTATTTCTTAGTTGATTGTCGTGGAACTGTTTAGGAATGTTATTATTTCTTTCTATAGGCTTGAATTCTTTAACTGCCTCTTATGTTATGTTTGCCTCTTTTTTTGCTTACTGTATTTGGTCTCTTAACTTAGTTTTTTTGTGCTTGATTGTTGTCTTTCTTTTCTGATGTATTTGATTGTAGTTCATTGTGGTTGTTATGTTTGTTCCTTCACTGTTATGGGGCTATTTAAGAACTAAGGAACATATGATTACACTAAATTACATTGTGCACTAAGGCTAAATTTCACGTTTCGTCTATAACATCTGCAAATTACTCAAGGGACCAATCGTGTAAGTCATGAACCAATAGTAAGAATGGACAGGTTGAGAAGCTACGATGGCTACAAACGGGAGGGTAAGACACGTGTAAAAAGGGGAAACAGAAAAAGAGTTTAAAAAACCCACCGCAGGCATCGAACCTTACACCTATAGGAAAAAGACCAAGACCACTTTCCAACCCAACCACATCACATACAGAGAAAGAATTCCATCGTCTTTGTAAATAAACAGTGGTTGTACAAACATGTCATAAAGTGTTGGTTAATGCATCTTTGTAACCCTATCACGTTTCATTCCACAGACCTGCTTTCCATCGTCTTCTCTCTTAGAAGAAAAAATGATGAGAGAGAGTGAGAGATCGCCGGTGGTTACATCTAAGTGTGGATGCTAATCCCAAATTATCTCCAAAGTTACTGATATAATCTATTTAAAATTGAGAACATAATTCAATTTGTAACCAACCCAAATTACATAACACGTCACTTGATTTCTTTGTAAACTACAAACAGATTATTGAAATCACCATGCTTTTCTACTAATGGGTGATGAATGCAACATACATTCTCAAAGTCCATAGAGACATGAGGGTGCTCCCCCAAGAATCGCACCTAGTCAAAAAAATAAAAAAATAAAGAACTATATTGGATGGGGCATTATGCAATCTGCTGTTATACTATTTTATTGTTAGCATATATATATATGGGGAGTTTCAAATAAAAAGTGGTTTTTCGCTAACAAACCTAAGAAATGACAAAAACCTTAAAAAACGATATCAAACGAACTCCGATTGAGCTCATTTCAGCGGCGTTGGAACCGTATCGTCGAACTCTACCATTTTAGATTTTAGGGTTTAGCTTTTAAGGTTTAGATTTTAGGGTTAAATTTTAGGGTTTTAGCCTTAGGGTTTAGGTTTTTTTTTGGTGTGGGTGGGGGTGGGTTTAGGTTTTTTTTTGGGGGGGTGTGTGGGGGGTTTTAGGTTTTTGGGGGTAGGGGTAGGGGTGGTGGTTTAGGCTGTCACACCCCGACCGATGACGGAATCATCGAAGCGGACAATGAAATGATTGTTCATAAGCACATGATCTACTAAGGTTGCATAACTCATTAATGAGATTTAAATACCAAATATCCAAATACAATTCAAGTTACAACACCCTATTCTAGAATATTACACATAATTATTTTACTAGGTCCAAAAGCCTTATGTGTAGCACCTTCAACACATAGTCACAAAATCACATATCTTCACCTGAAACGTAATCCAAAACAAGTGTCAACTACGAGAGTTGGTGAGTTTACATATGTTTAAATAAAGTAAAAGTTTAGTTAAAAACGTTTATACAATTCATAGTTTGACATGGTATGATAAGGCATAATGTGGAGAACTCACTATATGTATACCGATTGTAAGCATGTAATTATGTATATAAGCATAAAGGTTTAACGTGATAGGCATAGCATACCGCTACCCTAAAAGTGATAGGCATGGAATCAAGACTATGTGGGTTACACATAATTTAAACCATCCTAAAAGTATTCATAGCATAACAAGTGATCAAGCACAAAAGCACAATAATCTACACATGTAAACACAAGTTCAATTGTATGTAAGTAAGCACAGATTACGTTTCACCCCAAAATGTATAAAAATGTAAATAGGGGATATGTAACTCACCTGGCTAGCGGATATGATGATCCACGAGTGCGGGTGATAAAGACGTTGAAAACTAAGTACGATGAAATCCTATGTAGATAAATATGCATTATTGTATGTTTGTATGAGCGTATTCGTATCTAATAAGTATAGGTTTTATAATAATATTCTTAATATTCATTTGTATAAAATAGGGTAGAAAATGATAACGGTTTTGTAAAACTTTAACTCATAGAAATATATATATATATATATATTGTTTTAAACAAGTATTTATTATGTTTAATGTATTTTTATAATAATAACAAATAAAAGAAAAGTCTTTATTTGACTAATTATATTGATATTTTATATATTAAAATTTATTTTAACAAGTTTATTAAAAATAATGCAAGGTTCATTATTTTATAAAAATAGGGCATTCTATATATTAAATTTTTTTATTCTAACAAGTTTATAAAAACATTGCAAGATTTTTAACATGGGACATTATATATATTAAAATGTATTTTAGGAAGTTTATAAAAATATTACAAGATTTATATAAAAAAATGGGACATTATATATATTAAAATGTATTTTAATAAGTTTATAAAAATATTAAAAAAATTTTAATCGATTTCAAAATAAACGAACGAGTAAACCGACTCGTTTTAGTATTTATTGTATAAAAAGAGTATTAAAAATAAATTAGGATAATTAAATAAAATAAATAAATGAAAACAGAAATAAAAATTTTGGGCCGAAGGCCAACCGGGATCGAACCCGCGACCTCAGACTCAAACACACACACGCATAACCAGCCGGGCTACTGCCCATCGCTGGTTATGTGTGTACCGTTTAATTAATAAACCCAATGCGAGTTGGTCGCTGGTTCTCGGCAACTCGCGGACCAAGTCACCGAGAACCTCTGATTGCTCGGAAATGGTCAAAATTTGCTCGGTAACCGATATGTATTAGTTAGCCATTAGCAAAACGAAGGTAAGGGAATGAAATGCGGCGATAATACCTGAATCAAAGTGGTCCGAGAAGTTGGAACAAAAACTCGAAAAAGTACACAACTGAACTCGGGTTCTGGTCCAAATTGGAACTTCAAAGGGGGCTGGGGAGCTTCGTCTGGATGTCACGAACACAGTGGTATTCTCAATTTAAAGAGAGAGTAGACAGAGAGGAGTGGCGAGCTCGTGCAGGTCCGCAAATGGCCATTTATAGCCGAGCCCAATCCCTATAATGAAATATGCAATTGAGGGTGTCTGGACATTCGTCTGGACGAGACGAAGCTAACGAGCTATCAAGCACGCGTGGAGGTTGACTGTCGGCTCGAAATCGTGGCGTGGGTTCTCGGCTATAGACGCGATCCGACTTTTCGTATGATTAATCGACAAATTGGTCGAGGGCTTTTGTTCGTGTGGGGACGACGAGGTCAGGGACACCTTTGTCGGCTGTTGAGGTGCAGGGAACAGCCCTGTCGGGGGTCGCCGGAAAAAGGCTTTGGACCGCCGGACAATCGAAGGGGGTGACCGGATAAACGAAATGAGTATTGGCAGTTTCAGTCCTTGGAGTTTGGTTTGTCTTAAAATAACCCTCGAAATAAATACTGAATGGGTCCCTGTGGTTTGATTTGTACACCTTTAGTCCCTTAACTGAATTCTGTTTTAAACCTTGTAATTGGATTAAATACAAAACGACCCCTACACTTTTATTAAATAAATTAACTTACTTTCTTTTAAACTTTAATTAATTTAATATTATATTTTAAATGTTTTATAAACTTATTTTATTAAAATAAATTATTTTATATAAAACAACTTATTTTTTTTATCAAATCACTTTATTTGTTTACAAAGCCATTTATTTTTATAAAATTTAAATAAATTTATATAATTTTGTAAAATTCAAATATTTTTAATATTTAAATTAAAAATACATAATTTATATATTATTGACACATTAATTTGAACAAATGCACTTGTATATTATTGAATCTAAATTGTTTACAAATACAGGATAAATTTATACCATCATTTTAAATATTTAATTTATTAAAAATAATTGATATATATATATATATTTTTTTCATATATTTTTAAGACTTTAATTTAAAAATAAGTTGAAATTTGTAAACACACCCTTTTGTATAAACTTGGTTAGATACACGTGTGCATATTTGAATAAAATGTTGAAATTTTTACGTGTTAATATATTATTACTGAAATTTTGAAATGTCACAGTCTCCCCAAGTTGAAGGAATTTCGTCCCGAAATTCGATTAGCAAAGGTTATAGAAGCGGGAAAGAGATGTCAAAAGACTTAGGATGGAATTACTTCACAAGAGAAAGATTCAGCGGGGAAATATCGTATGATAACGGATGATGATGCTAATTCGAGTCGAGTTGATAATTAGTTGATCTAATAGTATAATGAGATTTATGCATACAATTGTTCACACAACGCATGAATGTAAACTACTAGAAACCAGATTTTAACAATATTGGTGCCACTCACCTTGTGACATGGCATTTTCCTTTAAAAACTCCACCCCACGAGTGTTCATATTTTCAAAATTTGCAAAAACATTTTCAAAATCCGGTCCTCCTCTTAGTACTTATGCACGGTTTATACTTGTTATATCAAGTGGGTTTATGTATAGGGTGTACCAGCGGCTAACCCACCACCCCTTTGATATACCAGGGATTCCCCGTGTATAATTACTAGGATTTAGATCATTTTAATCAAATCACCTTTCTCAATTGAAAATTGTACAATGAAATGCGTGCAATTTAAAAATGTTATCACGTCTATGAGTGGTTTCATATCACAAATATGTCTAACAATTCAAGAACCGATCCTTTTCCTAGTACTTATGCATGGTTTATACTCGTTATATCAAGTGGGTTTATGTATAGGGTGTACCAGCGGCTAACCCACCACCCCTTTGATATACCAGGGACTCCCCGTGCATAATTACTAGGATTTAGAACTTCAACAATTCAAGTAGACTTTAACAGAGCTAGCAAGTTGTATGACTAAATTTAAACATAATAGATTTGTTTCGCGAAAGTATAGGAATGAGATGAATGGTGAAAGCATAGCTGTTATATGCAATCACGGATTATAGAATTTATAGCAATGGATTTCCCATCCACTATTACCATGATATACGAGTTATCAAAATTGGTTGGTTGTTTAGCAAATAGATGGTTAAGAGCAAGAGACACAATTTTCTATTGGCATGAATATTGAATAAAACGGATGTATAAAGATAGTGAACAAAGGGACGTACCGTTGACAGTGTCATCATTGGCCGGAGTCTTGTTAGCATTTATATTAAAGGCTCGTCCACGAGGACCACCTTGATTCTGAAGTCTTGGACATTGGTTCCGAAAGTGGTTTGGGTCTCCACATTCGTAACAGGCCCGTCCATAGGTGATAGCGAGAGGCATTGGATGATTGCCTTGAGTAGCTTGATTAACGATAGTGCGAGCACGACAAGTAGTAACAATGTGTCCATAGCGTCCACACTTTGAGCATAGACGGCACGCAGCATGCGGGGCATGGTGATACTTGCAAGTAGGGCATTGGGGAAATGAACCTACATAATTTCTCAGAATTTGACCCGCAGGAGTAACTTGGGTCACAGGTACGGCAGGAATGATGGCCGCAAAGTTTTGGGCCTTACGCTTCCTATCATGATGGGAAGATTTGGGTTCTTCATCTTTGTCGGACACGAAAGTAGCAGCTTTGTCGACCACTTTCTTGGTACCCTTCCTAGATAAGGTACCCGCTTTGACGTGGTTGTCGGTCAACACAGCAGACAAACGGATAGCGTCTTCGAGAGTGGATGGATTACTTCCCAATACGGTGTCTTGGAGCGGCAGAGGCAGTCCACCTATGTATTTCTCAATTCCCCGCGCTAAGGGAGTAACCATGTGGGGCACGAGCAGACTTAGTTCTTAAAAACGAGTGGTGTAAGCCAAATTCTCTCCGCTATCTTGGGTGAGATCCCAAAACTCAGCTTCGAGCTTCCTCATTTCGTTGCGAGGACAGAACTCGTCAGTCATAAGTCGTTTCATTTCGTCCCAAGACAAGGACATAACGGATTCGTTGCCTCGAGTACGTTTCTCACCGTTCCACCAGGTGAGTGCTCGTTTTTGGAAGACGCTGGCAGCATAACGGACTTTGAGGTTGTCGGGACAATCGCTGTTTAGGAAAGTACTCTCCATACTTTCAAACCATTGAAGAAGTCCAGTAGCACCTTCCGTCCCGTAAAATTTGGTGGGGTTGCAAGAATTGAAATGCTTGAATGTGCAGTAAGGTGGGTTTGCACCATTCCCTTGCGTATTAGACCCATCACTGTTGTTGTTAGCTTGGATCATTTGGCCTATTAGTTGAGTAAGTAGTGCAGCAAGGTCAGTGTTGGGATTGCTGGAGTTAGCATTAGCTGCGCGACGGGGAGACATTCTATAAAATACCACGAGAAAAGGCAAAATTTTATGAGACTTAGGATTAAAATAGGCATGCATGTGCTACAGTTGGTAGACTATTCACAATAATGTAAGCAGGAACGCGAGATGACACTCATCATGTCGCATGATAATGTATGTAAGTTCTGACTAAAACTGATCACATAATTCATTCAAAATTTATAACACTAAAGAATAGGAGAAATAAGCCATGAAATATATTCCTGGGAGGATATGATAACATGGATCATTATTCGCGCGATAGGAATGGCCGGGATTCGCATGCACTACAAATCGTTATTACGTGTGCACCCGTAATAATGATTTGTTTTGCATGTTCGTCTAGTTCTTTCTACCTCGCTATAATGTCCCCAAATTTTGAGTTTAAGTTCGGATTGTATCCTAGCGTATACATTGACTTATCAACGTTAAATAATTCCTCAAAGCTTTCAAGGAGACATGCTTTAGCCTATAGGTAAACACTCACTTCAGGAATTCCCAGGAAAGCATACGGGTCCGTTTATTTGGATTTATACGAAATGCTTTCCTAGACAGAAAACCCAATGTACAGGTGTCACCCTTCCAGATTGCACGTGTCCTTTACTGGTCTCAAGAAATTAAGTTGTTGACGAGATTTTCAAGATTTTGAGAGTCTATGAGCATAAAACGTGTAGGAATTGTTGCAATTAATACGGATTAGGAAAGAGTACGAATAGGGATGAGTAGTGTATTTGTTTGCATAAGTTTGTTTGCCAAATGTGTATGTAAAGTATGTATCATGTATCAAAGTCTTGCATGTATGTGTATAAGTCTCATGTACCAAACTTGGGGAATTTCAAATAATACCTAACTACAAATAATTCACATAGCAAATAATCATTTAGCATGTAACACATAAAAGGGAGTCCTAGGGTTATAGTCTAGGTCATCGTGTCTAATAACCTAATTCCCTATAACCATGGCTCTGATACCAATCTGTCACACCCCGACCGATGGCGGAATAATCGAGGCGGACAATGAAATGATTGTTCATAAGCACATGATCTACTAAGGTTGCATAACTCATTAATGAGATTTAAATACCAAATATCCAAATACAATTCAAGTTACAACACCCTATTCTAGAATATTACACATAATTATTTTACTAGGTCCAAAAGCCTTATGTGTAGCACCTTCAACACATAGTCACAAAATCACATATCTTCACCTGATACGTAATCCAAAACAAGTGTCAACTACGAGAGTTGGTGAGTTTACATATGTTTAAATAAAGTAAAAGTTTAGTTAAAAACGTTTATACAATTCATAGTTTGACATGGTATGATAAGGCATAATGTGGAGAACTCACTATATGTATACCGATTGTAAGCATGTAATTATGTATATAAGCATAAAGGTTTAACGTGATAGGCATAGCATACCGCTACCCTAAAAGTGATAGGCATGGAATCAAGACTATGTGGGTTACACATAATTTAAACCATCCTAAAAGTATTCATAGCATAACAAGTGATCAAGCACAAAAGCACAATAATCTACACATGTAAACACAAGTTCAATTGTATGTAAGTAAGCACAGATTACGTTTCACCCCAAAATGTATAAAAATGTAAATAGGGGATATGTAACTCACCTGGCTAGCGGATATGATGATCCACGAGTGCGGGTGATAAAGACGTTGAAAACTAAGTACGATGAAATCCTATGTAGATAAATATGCATTATTGTATGTTTGTATGAGCGTATTCGTATCTAATAAGTATAGGTTTTATAATAATATTCTTAATATTCATTTGTATAAAATAGGGTAGAAAATGATAACGGTTTTGTAAAACTTTAACTCATAGAAATATATATATATATATATATTGTTTTAAACAAGTATTTATTATGTTTAATGTATTTTTATAATAATAACAAATAAAAGAAAAGTCTTTATTTGACTAATTATATTGATATTTTATATATTAAAATTTATTTTAACAAGTTTATTAAAAATAATGCAAGGTTCATTATTTTATAAAAATAGGGCATTCTATATATTAAATTTTTTTATTCTAACAAGTTTATAAAAACATTGCAAGATTTTTAACATGGGACATTATATATATTAAAATGTATTTTAGGAAGTTTATAAAAATATTACAAGATTTATATAAAAAAATGGGACATTATATATATTAAAATGTATTTTAATAAGTTTATAAAAATATTAAAAAATTTTTAATCGATTTCAAAATAAACGAACGAGTAAACCGACTCGTTTTAGTATTTATTGTATAAAAAGAGTATTAAAAATAAATTAGGATAATTAAATAAAATAAATAAATGAAAACAGAAATAAAAATTTTGGGCCGAAGGCCAACCGGGATCGAACCCGCGACCTCAGACTCAAACACACACACGCATAACCAGCCGGGCTACTGCCCATCGCTGGTTATGTGTGTACCGTTTAATTAATAAACCCAATGCGAGTTGGTCGCTGGTTCTCGGCAACTCGCGGACCAAGTCACCGAGAACCTCTGATTGCTCGGAAATGGTCAAAATTTGCTCGGTAACCGATATGTATTAGTTAGCCATTAGCAAAACGAAGGTAAGGGAATGAAATGCGGCGATAATACCTGAATCAAAGTGGTCCGAGAAGTTGGAACAAAAACTCGAAAAAGTGCACAACTGAACTCGGGTTCTGGTCCAAATTGGAACTTCAAAGGGGGCTGGGGAGCTTCGTCTGGATGTCACGAACACAGTGGTATTCTCAATTTAAAGAGAGAGTAGACAGAGAGGAGTGGCGAGCTCGTGCAGGTCCGCAAATGGCCATTTATAGCCGAGCCCAATCCCTATAATGAAATATGCAATTGAGGGTGTCTGGACATTCGTCTGGACGAGACGAAGCTAACGAGCTATAAAGCACGCGTGGATGTTGATTGTCGGCTCGAAATCGTGGCGTGGGTTCTCGCCCATAGACGCGATCCGACTTTTCGTATGATTAATCGACAAATTGGTCGAGGGCTTTTGTTCGTGTGGGGACGACGAGGTCAGGGACACCTTTGTCGGCTGTTGAGGTGCAGGGAACAGCCCTGTCGGGGGTCGCCGGAAAAAGGCTTTGGACCGCCGGACAATCGAAGGGGGTGACCGGATAAACGAAATGAGTATTGGCAGTTTCAGTCCTTGGAGTTTGGTTTGTCTTAAAATAACCCTCGAAATAAATACTGAATGGGTCCCTGTGGTTTGATTTGTACACCTTTAGTCCCTTAACTGAATTCTGTTTTAAACCTTGTAATTGGATTAAATACAAAACGACCCCTACACTTTTATTAAATAAATTAACTTACTTTCTTTTAAACTTTAATTAATTTAATATTATATTTTAAATGTTTTATAAACTTATTTTATTAAAATAAATTATTTTATATAAAACAACTTATTTTTTTTATCAAATCACTTTATTTGTTTACAAAGCCATTTATTTTTATAAAATTTAAATAAATTTATATAATTTTGTAAAATTCAAATATTTTTAATATTTAAATTAAAAATACATAATTTATATATTATTGACACATTAATTTGAACAAATGCACTTGTATATTATTGAATCTAAATTGTTTACAAATACAGGATAAATTTATACCATCATTTTAAATATTTAATTTATTAAAAATAATTGATATATATATATATATTTTTTCATATATTTTTAAGACTTTAATTTAAAAATACATAAGTTGAAATTTGTAAACACACCCTTTTGTATAAACTTGGTTAGATACACGTGTGCATATTTGAATAAAATGTTAAAATTTTTACGTGTTAATATATTATTACTGAAATTTTGAAATGTCACATAGGCTTTTCGGGGTGGGGTTGGAGGGGGGGGGGGTTTAGGTTTTCGGGGTGCGGGTGGAGGGGGGTTTAGGTTTTTGGGGGCGGGTTAGGGTTTGATGAGACGGTTCCAACGCCGCTAGAATGAGCTCAATCAGAGTTCGTTTGACTCATTTCTTAGCGTTTATTAGCAAAAAACCACTTCTTAGTGCAACCTTCCCTTATATATATATATATATATATACACACACATATATATTTACACATATATATTTACACATATATATATACACATATATATACACATATATATATACATATATATAGGGAAATAATCATAAGAAAACTCATTATTCATGAGAAAACCAAAAAACTATTTATTAAAGGTAAAAATAATAATAAAAAAATCATAACTCAAAATATAAATCAAAAACTAAAAAACCGCTTCGGAGACCTTGTTCACCACGTCGTCCTCTTTCAAATAAAAATTCAGTGTTTTGCTACATATGTGTAGCATAGTTAGCTTTTGCGGATGGTTTTTTGGGTTTAGTTTAGCTTTTAGGTTAAGTTTTTGTGAGGGTGATGGTAGGTGGGGGGTTTAGGTTTTTGGTGGGTGGGGGGTTTAGGTTTTTAGGGGGTGGGTGGGGTGGGTTTAGGTTTAGGTTTTTGGGTGGGGGTGGGGGTGGGGGTGGGGGTGGGGTGGGGGATTTAGGTTTTTGGGTGGGGGTTGGGCTTTTGGGTGTACTACACATATACAGCACCTTTAACAAGTAGTTTTTTTGTTTTCTCATGAAAATGAGTTTTCAAGTGAACTCACCCCTATATATATATATATATATATATATATATATAGGGTTGGGTTCCAGAGAAAACCAATAGTTAGGCGAAAACCGAGAAAACCACTAAAAAAACCAATTTTAACCAATAATAAAATAATATTTATTTTTTATTTTATTTTATTTTTATTTTTTATAAGAGTATCAATGTAATATTATAAATTTTTACCAAAAAAATATTTAAATATTGGTTTACATATACGTAACCCATAGTGTTACGTATACGTAAACAAAAAACAAAAAAAATCAAAAAAATTGCGGTTACGTATACGTAACCTATAGTATTACTCATTGTTTTAGTGGTTTTCTCGGTTTTCGCCTAACTTTGTGGTTTTCTCTTGATCCCTCCCCTATATATATATATATATAGGGGAAGGATCATAAGAGGACGACGTGGGGAACAAAGTCTCCGAAGCGGTTTTTTTAGTTTTTGATTTATATTTTAAGTTATGATTTTTTTATTATTATTTTTACCTTTAATAAATAGTTTTTTGATTTTCTCATGAACAATAAGTTTTCTTATGATAATTCCCGTATATATATATATATATATATATATATATATATATATATATATATATATATATATATATATATATATATATATATAGGGGTGAGTTCACTAAAAATCTTATTTTCATAAGAAAACCAAAAAACTCTTCATTAAAGGTGTTGAATATGGGTAGTACACCAAAAAACTTAACCCTCATCCAAAAACCTAAACCCCCACCCCAACCCACCCAAAAACCTAACCTAACCCCACCCCACCCCACCCACCCGCCAAAAACTTAAACCCCCCACTCCCCCCCCCCCCCAAAAAAAATAAACCTAACCTAAAAGCTAAACTAAACCCAAAAAACTAAACCTAAAAGATAACCCTACAACACATATGTAATAGGGCGCTGATTTTTTTTTATTTTTTTTGAAAGAGGACGACGTGGGGAACAAGGTCTCCGAAGCGGTTTTTTAGTTTTTTATTTATATTTTGAGTTATGATTTTTTTATTATTTTTTTTTACCTTTAATAAATAGTTTTTTTTTGTTTTCTCATGAACAATGTGTTTTCTTATGATACTTCCCATATATATATATATATATATAGGGGGAGATTCAAATAATAAGTAGTTTTTCGCTAAGAAATCTAAGAAATGACAAAAACACTAAGAAACAATATCAAACGAACTCTGATTGAGCTCATTTCAGCGGCGTTGGAACCGTCTCGTCGAACTCTACCATCTTAGCTTTTAGGGTTTAGCTTTTAAGGTTTAGATTTTATGTTTGAATTTTAGGGTTTTAGCCTTGAGGTTTAGCTTTTAGGGTTTAGGTTTTTTGAGGGGTGGGGGTTTAGTTTTTGGGGGTGGGTTTAGGTTTTTGAGGGGTGGGTGGGGGGTTTAGGTTTTTGGGTGGTGGGGGTGGTGGTTTTAGGATTTTCGGGGTGTGGTTGGAGGGGATGTTTAGGTTTTTGGGGGTGCGGGTGGAGGGGTTTAGGTTTTTGAGTCCGGTTAGGGTTTGATAAGACGGTTCCAACGCCGCTAGAATGAGTTCAATCGGAGTTCGTTTGACCCACTTCTTAGCGTTAATTAGCGAAAAACCACTTTTTACTGGAATCTTCCCCTAAATAGATACAGAAAATGATATATATATATATATATGTATATTTATATTGGGATATAATATGAACAACTGGGAAGGGGCTAAAGTTTAAAAGTTAAAAACTAAAGAGGGCGGAAAAAGTTTAGTGTGCCATAGAGAGATTGAAAATTTTTCAATGTATCCTAAGCTAACCCATCCTTATTGTAAAAACCCTATAACTCATTCTTGACCACATATTTTTAAATCTAAGATAAAGGAGTGGACCATAATTTTCTATAATTTTTTATTTATATTTAAAAAGAATTTGTGGACTACATTTTTTTAAGGGATAGAAAGGTAATTATACAACTATTTTTTTTAACTAAATTTTGATTCTAATATCAGATTTTTACGTAATATTTCTACATTTTTTTCATTTTTTTCAAGAACAGGTTTTACACATGTGTAATAATAAAAAAAACATAAACAAAAATAATGATTTCATCATCAGAACATTAAAAATTAAAGAACAATTGAAGAACATATCATTTACACATGTGTAAAGTCAATGAAAACTGACTTTACACATTTATAAATAACCCTGAAAACATGTTTTATCTAATGTAAACCGTAAAAAACAGTTTACACGGATAAAAACTAGAAAAAACCGTATGTAAGTTCAGTTTAGAACATAAACATAAGAACGATTAAAGATCAACCTTTTAAAACATGTGTAAAACCCATATACACAAATCAACAAAAAAAATCCATATCTAAATACCTAAACATCTTTACAAATGAAAAAAAAACATACACACAAATAAGAAAAAAAATACATCCAATTACAAAAATATCTTTACAAAATCACAAAAAAATTTACATATAATTACAATGTGTAAAATCAAATATACATGGATAAAAACGTATTTACATATGTGTAATTTCAGTTTACACATGTGTAAATTCAGTTTACACATGTGCAAAATGAAAATACATGTGTCAAAATCAACATCTATTGTAAATCAAACTAAAAAACCAATATCAAACCCTTACTTGTGTATCAAACCCTGTAGATCTTGAACCCAGATCTGCTTGTCGTACTTCGATCCTGGTGTGCTTATCAATTCTTTAAAACCTTGCAGCCACTATGTAATACGATTCATGCTTCTAAATCCAATAAAGAATAGTTAATTAAATATAGGGCTTGTACATGGATAATAAATGGATGAGGGGATTTAAGAATATAAATATAAAAATTGTTGTTTATATGCAGAATATTTCATAAAGTAAATTTCCACATACACTAATACACAACAAATTTCTAAATCCAAATTTAGATTTTTAGACGGTTTACCAAAACAAATTCTTTCAAGAACATGAATGAGTAAATTCAGTTTATAACCCAATATTTTAACAAATACACTGTGTAAAATATCTTAACAAATAATTACATTATGTATAATCAAAATACACATGGGTAAAAACTCTGTTACACATGTGTAAATTCAATTTACACATGTGTAAAAGAATCAAAATACACGTGTGTAAAATCAAAATACACATGTGTAAAAGTCAAACCCTATTGTAAAATTAAACAAAAAACCAAAATATCTGATAGAAAACCGAAACCGAACCGTTGAAACTTAAACCAAACCGAACCGTTACTAACGGTTTGCTTTCGGTTTGGCTTCAGGTTTGGGATCATTGGGCCTTTATACAAGTTATGCAACACGGAATAAAAAAAATACGGTTTGGTTTCACGATTTCAACACATTTTTGTAATCAACACATTCAACACTTTGTTTCTTTTCAAAGAGTTTCTTTATATCATTGTCCACGGGTAAAATTATCTTATATTTGAGGGATTTTAACTAATATCATTGTGATCTTAACAAACCTTAATCTATATGCATTTGTTTTCAAGCAAATCTATCAAAAAATTGTTGTACAAAAGCTACTGTATTATAGAACAAGTATATATGTTTTCAAATAGAACTTAATTATAGAACAAAAATTTATGAATATATGTTTTCAGTATGGAACAAAAAATATGTGTATGTTGTGTTACACATCGGTTCACTAAGCGCCATGTATTATTTTAAAATTTTAATTGAAGTAAGCTTAAATGCTCAAAATAATTAATTAGTTATATCTAATATAAAATATCTTATAAAATAAAATATATACTAATTTTATGGCTCGGTCCAGTTTTATACGACCGGTTTTCGGTATAGACCATAAACCAAACTGTTTACTAAGGTTTGAAATTTTTGAAACCGACCGACTGAAACTTAAACGAAAAATCGACCGCGAAACCAAACCGATGACCGGTTTAGGCATTTTCACAGTTTTAAACCGAACCATGAACACCCCTAGTCTTCACCAGATACTTTTCATCTCCGGAACAATTTTTATATTACCTTTTTAACACAAAATTGATGAATTTATCAAATGCAATTTCCAACTTGTTTGTCAGTTTAATAGAAATAGAATATTGGGATTAGTTTGTTTGTCATCCGAATTTCAATATTAGGATATGATATGTTTCTCAATCAGAAATCACTATTCGCATAGGAGGAAGAAAATCATGGCCCACAAAATATCAAATAAATACGAAATCATCCACCAATCTTTTCAGTTTAGTCTCAAAAGAAGGACTTGAAACATTAACCTGATTTAAATTATATGTAGGTGTAAAAAAACTCATAAATCCTTGAACTTCAACCTAATTTTAAGTAATTAAAACTAAAATTCATTCTCGAATCAATAAGCGGCTCTTTATTCTTAGGGCAAATAGAAGAATCCCCAAATCACATAAACAACTATAAACTCAACAAACGAGAAATACGAACGGAAAAACACATGTAAAACGGATTGAACTTAATAAAAGAGAGCGTACGACCGAACGAACTCACCTGTTCTGTAAGCTTGAGCCTGCGTTGATTCTGGACATTTCAGCAGGAGAAATTGCATATTGATATAAGAAGATGCTACGAATCAACACCATTTTCGAGCAACGAAGCTTTTTAAGAACCCTAAATTTCCTTCTTCTTCATGTAAGCGAGAGAGATTTTAGGGATGAAACGAGAGGATTTTGTAGGGAGAGCAGATAGAGGCGTGGTTTGGATCTGGAAAGGGATATTTAGGGTTAGCAAAGAAAGAGAAAATGATGAATGGACAATAATACCATTCCCTTATTAAAATAAACTAGAAATTAAATAAATAAAACATGTGGTTGTGGGAGGGTTTATGGGTTTTTACAATAAGAGGAGGTTTTCATTTGATACATCCTCTATATATATAAGGAATGGATCATTTAAAAACCCCTAAATATTTTGAGAACTCGCGAGAACTCGTCAAAAATCTAATCAAAACCATTTTTTTTGCTTTTACTATTTTTATTGTTAGAATACAACATAAAAAAAAGAATATATATATAAATTTACATGTCTTCATATATTAAAAAAATATACACTTGTGTAAGTTTATCACTTACACATGTGTAAATGATAGTGTTTATCATTTACACATGTATATAATTTGTTTTAAGGATAATTTAGAGAGAATGAATTAATTAATTGAAGAGATAAATTATTTTTTATATTATATTTTAATAATAAAGATAATTAAAAAAAAATGTTTTAATTGGTTTTTTGAAAAGGTCTCGCGAGTTCTGAAGTATTTATGAGTTCTCATTTGAACCTAACCCTATATATATATATATATATATATATATATAGGGGAGGGATATTCTAAGAAGTGAAAAAAGTATAGGAAGTGTAGGAAGCCACCATGAAGTGACATGTGTCCAAGGAGGGGACCAAGAGGGAAGGGTAAAATCGTGATCGTGAGAAAACATGCGCTTGATTTTTCAAATGCACAAAATATGCACATGCAAGTCACATGCATATTCCCCCATATTTTTTAAACGTTCATAACTTTTTAGTGCGTTATTATTTTTTTAAAAAAATTACACCATAATAACGAGTGTTTTTTATCTTTGTTATTTAAAATTATTAAAAAAAATTACGTGTTAAGTGAGGTTTTTTATTAATGGTGTTTTTGTACTAGATTGTACAAACTCTATAAAAACATCATAAAAAATGACTTACAAATACTATAAAAACGTCATAAATTAAAAAAATCATAAAAAAACATTTAAACTGGACATTTTATGGTGTTTTTGAAGTGAACGTATTATGCTGTTTTTATAACTGGCAAGTTTTTTATGTTTTTGAACCGGGGGAATTTATAATATTTTTAAAAGAGCTTGTTTCATCTGGAAAAGAAAAACACCATAAATAAAACACCTAAAACCATTATGGTAATGGAGTCCAGAAATACGTTTTCTGTTTTCTGCTTGATTGTGTACGAGCTCCTACAACTCTCGCATTCATAGAGCCGAGCACCAAAGATAACGATTCCTCGGAGGTGGAGAATCTGAAAAACGCATTTTCTGTTTTCTGCACAATCACAGTTCAAAACACACCATAAAGTTGCCCAGTTTACAAACACCATAACACGCCCAGTTTTACATACGTTTTTTCTGTTTTTTCGCACGATCGGTGATAAAAAGACGGTGAATTATGTGGATTCACCAAAATCTAAAAAGCTTATGGGAAGCAGTTCAAATGAAGTGTGAAGGATGCTTGAACGAGAAAGAAAAGACGGTGAATTATGTGGATTCACCAAAATCTTCGGTTGGTCAAAAGGATAAAAAAAATGAATGTGAAATTCCTCTTGAAGAAGAAAGGGAAGCTTCTGTAGCTGACCTAGAAGAATCTACCACTGCCGTTGCTCTCATGGCCATTGGAGAAGCACAGAGTTCATCATCTGAGGTAGATTCTAACCCTTTCTCTGTTATTTCTTGTTCTAAATGTCTAGGGCTAAAGCTTGAAATTTCTAAGCTCCAAGACATAATCGAACCCCTAAAGTTGGCAGCTAAAAATTACAAAACGAATGAATCACGTTTTAAAGAATCAGTTGAAATGCTACAGAAAGAAAAACAAGACTATTCTTTAAAAATAAGCGACCAACAGGTTCATTTGGACATTGCGTATAGGGCTTTGGAAAAGAAGAACAATGAAATTAACAAACTGCAAAATGAGATCCTGTAGTTAAAATGTACAAATGAGAAGTTGAAAAACTCTCGCTTTGTGGTGGAGCACTACGAATCAGTAGTGAGGAAATTGAAGGGCCTAGGTCTTGGTACCAATGCCATTCCTCCACCTATAAGTGGGAAGTTTGTCAATAGCTTGTTAGACATTGATCTCACCTGTCTAGATGAGTCCTCTGATAAGGATGATTCCCCTAAAAAGGATGAATCCTCAAGTAAGGCTAACTCCACATCTAGTGAGGAGTATGTTACTGCCTCTGAAGATGGGTCGGTTGACACTTGCCCTGAAGGAGTAGTCTCTGAGGAGTTGCTGACTGAACAGAAAGTCCACAAAAACATTATCACTAATGGTGATAACTGCATTTTAACTGAACCTGATATCATTGAAACAAATGATAAACTTAAGGTAATGCTTTACGGGGGTTATAAAAACATTAATCAAGTTAAAAAGGAAGCTTTTTCAGCTCACTACGGGCTTGGCTATAAAGAAAATTTGCAAAAATATTACACTCCCAAAAGCCAATTACCATCGGGTAAACCAAATGTTCACCAAACAAATTCTCCTGTTCATCATGTCGAGTCCTCAAATAGCAAATCAAATGAGCCTTACAGGAGGACTTACAAAGAGAAGAGAGCTTGTTTTCATTGTGGTATTGTAGGACACATTGTGGTGAAGTGTCCTCACAAGAACCAGAGTAAGAAACCAGTTGATCCACAACAAGTTAAATCATCTGTGAAGCCACCGGTCAAACTAGTGGACAGATTTGTTGCTCCACGGGTTCAGAAAGATAAAAGACCACCAGTTCAGAAGAAAGGTATCTCAAAAAGACAGCCTGGTAGAATACCAAAGGCTAGTCTAAATGTGCCCAAATCAGTTGGTGAACAACATTTTGAGACACCTGTGGTGAAGCTTTCTAAACCACAAAAACGGAGACTGAACAAACGTTTGAGAAAATTAGAAAGAGAATTTCTTGAGGGTAAGTTTGATCAAAAACCTGTTTCTGGAAAGCTAACTGGTGAAAGACCAAATTTTTCAAAACCTGATTTTACAGAGTATAGCCACAAAATGGTTGTACCTGAGTTTTCAAAACACCAAAGTTTTCAAAAGAAAGAGGTTCAAAACAAGAAGGTTTGGAAAAGAAAAGATCCAGTCTCTGATTCTGATTCTAACTCTACTTTACAATCACCACAACTTGATGATGGGCTTGATTGTGAACTTAGAGAAGTGAGTTATATTGGTAAAGATGGACGACCCAAGACAACGATGGCTTGGGTTTCTATTTCAAACTAATGTGTTTGTTGTTGTATGTGCAGGGTCAACCAAAGAGAACTATTACCTGAAATTTTTATTTATTAACATTGGTTTGATGTAGGTCGATAGTGGTTGTTTCATGGCACATAATAGGCATGTCACACTTCTACAAAATGTCAAAAATCAGTTGGATGTGGCGACATGGCATAACCATTGCACTAAATGAGTTGTTGAGATATTTCAACGACTTGATGCTTAGAGGGAGAAGTTGAAGAAGGTATCTGGATTTTGAGGTCACACAGTAGATGAGTCTAAGATGACAATGAATCTTGACACAAGAAGTAGGTGAGTGGGCATCAAGCTTTTGATGTTGTACCTAGTTCTAGTGTTCAAGGGGAGTCATCTGGACAGGGGGAGTCTACCACTCAGGTGATAAAATTTTAATTTTTATTGTGTTGACATATCACTGTTATTGGTAACTTCTGATGATATCTTCTATCTCATCTTGAACATTTTGCCCAAGTTAAAAAAAAAAAAAAAAAAAGTTTTTCATGGAAGTGTTTATTTTTTATTTTTCTTTCATTTAAGGTCTTTTTAATTTAATTTACTTTCACATTTACAGTTCCTTTTATTTGGTACATTTCTTTTAATTTTGTACAGATCTTAAAACAAAAATCTATAAAAAATATATATATATATATACATATATGTAGAAAATTTTGAAAAATCAAGGTTGTTTGAAGTTTTAGGGGAAATGATAGTACATCAGGTGATTGTTTGACATACTAGACCATAGGATTTGACTGAAATGGTAATTTAAGTGTTTAATTGAAGTTTATGTTGATCTAGACATCTAAGACTGCACAAATGGGAAATGATTGTCTCATGATTACCTGATTTATTAGAAAATTACAAAAATAGAATAAAGGTGTGTAATTTGGATTGTTGATAGGCTATAAGCGTGTTTATAACTTGAGTAGTGTGAAAATATAATTAACATGATTCATCTGTGACGTAAACCCGCGTCTAAGTATGTTTAACATCTATGGTGAGCTCTATCAGATATAGATTGTGTGATGAATCTTAGATATTTTATGAGATTACCGTCATGAAGAAGTTTTAGCACAATTGGATTGATTTCATGCATATGCCACAAGCATAGAATTGGAATTTAATTCAGAGATGACCTCCTCTGCTTTGTTTACGCAATGACCTGGAGTGTTCATCTCACCTAAATAAATGTGTTGATCAAGTGATCAAAACATGAGTCAATCTTTGCAAATGCAAAGTATTTGAAAGATAAAAAAAAATTCATAT
Organism: Smallanthus sonchifolius; assembly: GCA_023525975.1. Lineage (NCBI taxonomy): Eukaryota > Viridiplantae > Streptophyta > Magnoliopsida > Asterales > Asteraceae > Smallanthus > Smallanthus sonchifolius. The sequence continues at coordinate 34,183,757 of CM042030.1, read as the reverse complement.
ATTAAGGTGTCATCCACTTGGATATTTTCCTGTGCTAAAACAGCTTCATCACTGTAAAGATTGAATGTCTGAATGAAGTCTAGCATGTCTTGAGGATAGATAAAGACTTAGATTGTGGGTAACACGATGATATCTACTAAAAGTACCATAATCACACGAAATTAGGGACTAAACATGATTTTAGTTTCAAGTCTTATAATATCGGCAACTTAAATTATATGCTATGGGGTTTAAATTGCAACACCTTAGAAATTCATGATATGATCCCATTTTCTATGATGTCTATAGTATCATTGCTATTTAATCTTGAAATAATGAAATATAATGAATTATCTAACTGTTTGCAGTTCATGATTAAGGCTGAAATTGATACTAGAACCCATAGAAGTTAGTTCAATGTGTGTGTCATTCAATTTGTATCTGGTATGATCCCCTTTCTCGCGACTCTTGAACAAAAAGAAGTTGCTTGGTAAATAGCTTTCTGTAAATAACTTTGTTATTTTCCTGTATATTCTAATCTCTTTCTCATTTATTTAAAAATATATATATATATATATATATTCTAAACTTCCATGAAGTTCACATTTTTTATGACTTGGGAAATTAAGTGTTTGAGAATCCTTGAATGTAGACAAATAGTTCTCTTTCTTATGTCTTGTTCGAGATTAAGTGCAGATATACTAGGCAAGGACTGAAGATACAGACTGGACTTCATGATGTGAGCAGACTTGAAGACAACTTCTGAAGACTTCTAAAGCTGTTGTCAAGGGGGAGTCTGTTAGAGCTTATTTGGAAGCATGTGACAAACATCTTCAGAGCTGTTGTCAAGGGGGAGTTTGTTGGAGCATGTTTTGTGACAAGCAGCTTGAAGATTGTTTGTAGTTTATGAGAGTCGTTTGTATCTGATCGAGCTGTATAGTCGAGTCTTTGTTCATGTGTGTTTTCGGTTGTTTTAGTGGATGCGTACTTAGCAAGTACGCAGGGAGAGTTTGTCCTGCGTACTTAGCAAGTACGCAACCTGAGTCTGTGAGTATAAATAGCTGTTAGGGTTCTTGTAGAAAAGAGGTCTGAACAAGTTCTTGAGAGAAAACCCTTTGTAATCCGTTGTTTGATGCTAATAGACAAAGTTTTATATACTTGTGTTTGTTCTCATCGTATCTAGTCATCTTGTTCAAGCTAATCACAGAGGATTCCGCACTCTGTTGATTGGTTTCATCTCCTATACGTCAATCGATCTAACACCGGGGGACCTACAACATCTTTTTTTTTTCTTTCCTAATTTGTGACGTTTCGGATTTTCATTCACGCACTTGTGTTATATTTATCGTGTAATCATCTCCTATTTTAATAAAGTGTAAGAGTTTTATTTAGTTTTATACGATTAGGTATTTTATTTCACGGATATAAATTAATTAAAATTTTATAAGTTTTAAAAACTTATATAAAATTTTATATAAAATCTAAATTTTAAAGTTGCATATTTAATAAAAGAATCTATTTAAATAAGATAAATAACTTTTATAAAAATTATTTATAATAATAAAAATAAATAAAATAAGTTTATAAAAACATTTTTAAATTAATTTTATTTAAAAGAAATTAAATTAATTTGGTTAAATAAAAGTTCAAGGGTTGTTTTGTAATTAATCAAACTAGAAGGTTATAAAAACTGAAATCTGTCGAGGGACCATTCCTGGACAAGTTAAAGTACAAGGACCCATCCGTATTTATTTCAAGGGTTAAAATAAGTCAAACCAAACTCCAGGGACTAAAACTGCCAAATTCCAATTCGATTATCTGGTCACCCCCTTCGATTGTCCGGCGGTCCAAAGTCTTTTTCCGGCGACTCCCAACAGGGCTGTTCCCTGTACCTCAACAGCCGATAAAAACTTCTCTGGCCTCGTCGTCCCCACGCGAACAAAAGCCCTCGACAAATTTGTCGACTAAACATAGGGATAGACTGATCCTGTTGGTGGCCGAAAAACCCACGATCGAATTCGCGCTCGACAGGCCACCTCCACGCGTTTCGATTGTCTGGTTAGTTTCGTCTCGTTCAGACCAATGTCGGGACATGCCCAATTGCACGTTCTAACATAGAAATCAAGCTCGCCTATAAATGACCATTGTCGGCCCTGCACGAGCTCGCTACCATCCTTCCACCTGCTCTCGCACCAAATTGAGGATACCATCACTTTCGTCGTCCCTGAGTGAAGCTGTGACCAGGATTTCGGAAGCTAATTCCACACAGGAATCGAATTCCACTTTTGACATTTTCGAGTTTCAAAACTGTGCCGACCAGACCCATTGCAACGTGGTTCGAGCCTCAAATCGACTCCACTACCTTCTATTAATCCCTGGTAAACAATCCAACTCGAAATCACGACAATCGCACGAGAGTTACCGGGTGTCCTCGGACACGGTTTGCCGGTCACCGAGGTCCAGTGACCTGATTTGCCCTTGTGTATTTAATTTATCCGTTACACACATAACCAGTGATGGGCAGTAGCTCGGCTGGTTATGCGTGTGTGTGTCCGAGGCTGAGGTCGCGGGTTCGAACCTTCCAGCCTCCGGCCCAACCCCATTTTGCTTCTGTTTTTATTTTTTTTATTTTATTTAATTATCTTAACTTATTTTAATATTATTTTTATACACTAAAGACTAAAACGAGTCGGTTTGATCGTTCGTTTATTTTAAAATCAATTAAACAATCTTTTTATCTATAAACTATTCCAATTTTTATAAATCTTATAATATTTTTATAAATTTATTTAAACACATTTTTATATATAAAATGTCCTATATTTTTATAAATCTTGTAACATTTTTATAAACTTATTAAAATACATTTAATATGTAAAATGTCTCATTTTTATAAATCTAGCAATTGTTTTTAATAAACTTGTTTAAATTCTGAATATCAACATAATTAGTCAAATAAAGACTTTTCTTTTATTTTGTAATATTTTTTTTATATAAATACATTAAATATAACAATACTTGTTTAAAACAATAGATATATATATATACTCATAAGTTAAAGTTTTACAAAAACTATTATCATTCTATTTCCATACTTTATACAAATAAATAGTTAGGAAGATTATATTAAAGCCTATATACATTTAAATATAAATACACACCTATACGCATACAATAATACCCATTTGTCAACATAGGGTATCAACGTGCTTAGGCTTCCACATACTTATCACCTACACGCGTGAAAAAATACCCGCTAGCAATGTGAGTTACATAGCCCCTATTTTATATTTTTATAAGTTTTGGGGTGAAACAATATACATGCTACTCACATTGTTTATGCGTGTTATACATGAGACTATATGCTTATTCTTTGGATGTACATACATTTATACACAAGACAACCAACTGTAATATTGATAGATCTATTGTACCTGACCAGCCCACCCGGTTAGGGTGTTTATTACTGCATACTCGTATATAACCGCGTGTTATATTCAAACATATCGGATATAGTGGGTAACTATATTCAAGCATACCGGACTTAGCTGTTGTGCTCTATTCAAGCGCGTCAAACTCGGTTTGAATTGTGATTAAATAAATGATACATCATATACTATGTTTAACAAGATAAACAATGAGTTGCAAAACGATTTACACTACTATTTACCGGATTTACTAAACCTATGTACTCACCAACTTTTTAGTTGACACTTGATTTAAATAATGTTTCAGGTTTAGATATGTGACTGCTTGCCGAAGATCTCTCCACTTAGGAACTATGGACCTAGTTAAATAAATTAATGTTTTGAACTAGACTAGGTTATTTGAAATGTATTGTATTTGGAACTTGTTGTCTTTAAATTTAATTAATGAATTATGCAACCTTTAGTTATCATGTGCTTTTGAACAATCATTCCATTGTCCGCCTCGATGATTCCGCCATCGGTCGGGGTGTGACAGATTGGTATCAGAGCCATGGTTATGTGGAATTAGGTTATTAGACACAATGACCTAGACTATAACCCTAGGACTCCCTTTTATGTGTTATGTGCTAAATGATTAATTGCTATGTGAATTATTTGTAGTTAGGAATTGTTTGAATTTTCCCGAGTTTGGTACATGAGACTTATACACATACATACAAGACTTTGATACATGATACATACTTTACATACACATTTGATCAACACATTTATGCAAACAAATACACTACCCATCCTTATCCATACTCTTTCCTAGTCCTTATAAATTGCAACATTCCTACACATTTTATACTCATAGACTCTCAAGTCTATCAAAAATCTTGAAAATCTCATCAACGACTTAATTTCTTGAGACTAGTAAAGGACACGTGCAATCTGGAAGGGTGACACATGTACATTGGGTTTTCTGTCTAGGAAAGCATTTCGTATAAATCCAAATAAACGGACCCGTATGCTTTCCTGGGAATTCCTGAAGTGAGTGTTTACCTATAGGCTAAAGCATGTCTCTTTGAAAGTTTTGACAAATTAATTAACGTTGATAAGTCAATGTATTCGCAAGGATACAATCTGAACTTAAACTTAAAATTTGGGGATATTATAGCAAGATAGGAAGAACTAGACAAACATGCAAAACAAATCATTATTACGGGTGCACACGTAATAACGATTTGTAATGCATGCAAGTCCCGGCAATTCCTATTATGCAAATAATGATCTATAACATCATGTCCTACCCGGAAAAGATGACTTAGTTTCCCCTATCAACTTAGAATAAATACACATGCACTGGCACGCGTCATGATAAATCTCGTATTTCTGCTTACATTATTTCCCGTTATAACTCATATTTATCCGTCTTATCTAAAATATCATTGTCTTTTCTTATAGTGTTAGAATGCCTCCTCGACGTGCAAACTCTAGCACTTCCAACCCGGATCTTGCTACTCTCCTTGCCCAGCTAGTAGGGCAAATGACCCAAGCAAACAACAACAGTGACGGGTCTCACAACATCCAAGGGAACGGTGGTACCACCCCGCCTCATTGCACGTTTAAGCACTTTAACTCGTGCAATCCTACTAAATTCTTTGGAACTGAAGGTGCTACCGGCCTACTTCAATGGTTTGAGAGCATGGAAAGCACATTCCTAAACAGCAACTGTCCCGATAATCTTCGGGTTCGTTATGCCACAAGTGTACTCCAAAAGAGAGCCCTCACCTGGTGGAACGGTGAGAAACGCACTCGTGGTGCTGAGGTTGCTACATCCTTATCATGGGATGATCTGAAAAAGGCCATGACTGATGAATTCTGTCCTCGGAATGAATAGAGGAAGCTCGAGGCTGAGTTTTGGGATCTTGCCCAAGACAGCGGGGATAATCTGGCATACACCACCCGGTTCCAAGAACTAAGTCTATTGGTGCCTCACATGATCACTCCCCTTGCTCGGGGAATTGAAAAATACATAGGCGGCCTGCCTATGCAAATTCAAGATGCTGTGCTAGGAAGCAATCCTCCTACTCTTGAAGCTTCTATCCGTCTATCTACTACACTATCCGACAACTATGTCAAAGCCGGAACCTTATCAAGAAAGGGTTCCAAGAAGGTTGTGTCTACTCTTGCGGCCGTCAAAGATGTAAAACCCGAGTCTTCTAACCGCAACAAGAAACGAAAGGGTCGAAACTTCACAGCCGTAACTCCCACCCTACCTACTATTCAAGTGGCACCTTTGGGTCAAAACCCAAAACCTTATATGGGCCCAAATCCCCAATGTCAGACCTGCAAATACCACCATCCTGCCAACGTACCATGCCGATTGTGTTCAAGCTGCGGACGATATGGACACGTGGCCACTACTTGCCCCCGTCCTCCCGTCCATCAAGCTGCTCCAGCCAACCGTCCCAACTATCCAGCACCTCACAATGGTCGGGCATGTTTCGAATGTGGAGACCCAAACCATTTCCGTGACCGATGCCCAAAACTTCAGCAACAAGGTGGTCCCCAAGGACGAGCGTTTAATATAAACGCTAATGAGGCACAAGCAAACAACGACGTGATAAATGGTACGTTTCTCGTAAACAATCATTATGCATCCGTTTTATTTCATACCGGTGCCGATAGGAGTTTCGTGTCTCTTACCTTTAAATCTCGACTTGCTAAACAAAGAACGAAACTTGACAATTCTTATTCCGTGGAGATAGCAAACGGGAAATCTATTACTATAAATTCTGTTATCCGCGACTGCAATCTCGATCTTAATAATCATGTGTTCTCTATAGATCTCCTTCCAATGCAATTGGGAAGCTTCGATATTATAATTGGCATGGATTGGTTATCCAAGCACCATGCCGAGGTTATTTTCTACGAAAAGTGCATTCGTATACCTCTCCCTTCGGGTGACACGTTAGTTATTTTCGGTGAAAAACCGTGTCGTGGTCTTCAACTCATGTCTTGCACATTAGCACAAAAGTACTTGCGGAAAAAGTACGTTGCTTTCTTGGCCCACGTAGTTGACACGAAAGACAAGGGTAAGAAAGTGCAAGATATTCTGATCATTCGAGACTTTCCCGAGGTATTCCCTGAGGATTTACCCGGTCTTCCTCCCCCTAGACAAGTAGAGTTTCGTATTGACCTTGTGCCCGGAGCAACTCCCATGGCAAAAGTTCCTTATCGTCTTGCACCTTCCGAAATGCAAGAGCTTGCAAGTCAATTACAAGAACTCTCATCCAAAGGATTCATCCGCCCAAGCCATTCACCTTGGGGTGCTCCCATGCTGTTTGTAAAGAAAAAGGATGGATCATTTCGAATGTGCATTGATTATCGTGAGCTCAACAAACTTACAATTAAGAACCGATATCCTTTACCCCGTATCGACGACCTTTTCGATCAGCTTCAAGGTTCAACATGTTTCTCCAAGATTGACCTTCATTCCGGATACCATCAACTTCGTGTTCTCGATGAAGACATTCCGAAGACTGCCTTTCGAACTAGATATGGTCACTACGAGTTCATGGTCATGCCCTTCGGTTTGACTAATGCACCTGCGGTCTTCATGGACCTCATGAACCGTGTGTGCAAACCTTATTTGGACAAGTTCGTGATCGTTTTCATTGACGACATTCTCATCTATTCTAAAACGAAAGTGGAACATGAACAACATCTTCGTTTGATTTTGGAACTCTTGAAGAAAGAACAACTATACGCCAAGTTCTCCAAGTGTGAATTCTGGCTAAAAGAGGTTCAATTTTTGGGTCACATAGTCAACGATAAGGGGATTCATGTGGACCCAGCAACGATCGAGGCGGTAAAGAATTGGAGTACTCCTAAGACTCCTACCGAGATTCGTTCATTTCTTGGACTAGCAGGTTACTACCGCCGTTTCATTTCAAATTTCTCCAAGATTGCGGTCCCGCTCACTGCCTTGACTCACAAAGGTAAGCACTACGAGTGGGGACCCAAATAAGAGGAAGCTTTCCAAACACTAAAGCACAAGCTCTGCAATGCTCTTATTCTAACTCTTCCTAGTGGTAATGACGACTTTGTCGTTTATTGTGATGCATCCAACCAAGGTCTTGGTTGTGTTCTTATGCAACGAGGTCAAGTAATTGCATACGCATCACGTCAACTCAAAGTCCATGAGAAAAACTATACGACCCATGATCTCGAGCTTGGTGCTGTCGTTTTCGCCTTGAAAATTTGGAGACACTATCTATATGGCACCAAATGCGTGATTTTCACCGACCACAAAAGTCTCCAACATATTTTCAATCAAAAAGAGCTTAATATGAGACAACGACGATGGGTTGAACTTCTTAACGACTACGACTGCGAGATTCGCTACCACCCCGGCAAAGCAAACGTTGTAGCCGACGCCTTGAGTCGTAAGGAGCGTATCATGCTTCATAGTGTTTATATCCATAATGATATCCAAGCCCGTATTCTCAAAGCACAACACACCTCGGTTACCGAGGAAAACATGTATCAAGAGATGGCATGTGGCGTAGAACTCTTTCTAGAAACCAAGGCCAACGGTCTATTGTATTACTTGGACCGTATATGGGTTCCCGATCGCGACGATCTTCGTATATTTTTGATGAACGAGTCCCACAAAACTCGTTATTGGGTACATCCCGGAGCTGATAAGATGTACATGGGTCTCCGTCAGCAATATTGGTGGCCCGGCATGAAAAAGGATATTACCCTCTTTGTGGCAAAATGCCTAACTTGTTCTAAAGTGAAGGCCGAACACCAAAAGCCTTCCGGACTCCTCGAACAACCTGAAATTCCCGTGTGGAAGTGGGAGAACCTTGCTATGGACTTCATCACCAAACTTCCACGCACTTCTAGTGGGCACGATAGTATCTGGGTTATTATCGACCGACTTACAAAGTCTGCTCATTTCTTGCTTATTCGTGAGGACTATCGAGTCGAGAAATTGGCTCGAATCTACATTGATGAGATCGTAAGTCATCACGGGATCCCTTTGAACATCATCTCCGATCGTGATTCGCGTTTTACTTCCCGATTTTGGCAATCACTACAATCAGCACTTGGTACTCGTTTGGATTTAAGTACGGCCTACCATCCTCAAACTGATGGACAAACCGAGCGAACAATCCAAACTCTCGAGGATATGCTTAGAGCTTGTGTCATTGACTTTGGTGGCAGTTAGGATTCTCACCTACCACTGATTGAATTCTCCTACAACAACAGCTATCACACAAGTATTAACATAGCACCGTTTGAAGCTCTTTATGGACGAAAATGTCGTTCACCAATTTGTTGGAATGAAATTGGCGAAGCACAAATCACCGGTCCCGAGCTTATCCAAGAAACCACCGATAAAGTCTCTCTTATCCGTGACAACATTCGGGTAGCAAGAAGTCGGCAAAAGAGCTATGCCGACAAGCGACGGAAACCCTTGGAATTTCAAGTTGGAGATATGGTCCTTCTAAAGGTATCACCTTGGAAAGGCGTAGTCCGATTTGGAAAGAAAGGAAAACTTGCACCTCGATATGTGGGTCCATTCAAGATACTCGAAAGGGTAGGAAAAGTGGCCTACAAACTCGATCTTCCTTCAGAACTCAGCAACGTTCATCCGACTTTTCATGTGTCTAATTTGAAAAAGTGTCTAGCCGACGAGAACCTCCACATCCCCCTTGACGAATTGCGTATTGACGAGAAAATGCACTTTGTTGAGAAACCCGTGGAAATCATGGACCGAGAAGTTAAGAAACTCAAGCGTAGCCGCATCCCCATTGTCAAGGTCCGTTGGGAGTCTAAACGTGGACCCGAGTTCACTTGGGAACGTGAAGACCAAATGAAGACCAAGTATCCGCATCTCTTTTCATAGCCTCCACTAGCTGAATTTCGGGGCGAAATTCCTCTAACATGGGGAGACTGTGACGTTTCGGATTTTCATTCACGCACTTGTGTTATATTTATCGTGTAATCATCTCATATTTTAATAAAGTGTAAGAGTTTTATATAGTTTTATACGATTAGGTATTTTATTTCACGGATATAAATTAATTAAAATTTTATAAGTTTTAAAAACTTATATAAAATTTTATATAAAATCTAAATTTTAAAAGTTGCATATTTAATAAAAGAATCTATTTAAATAAGATAAATAAATTTTATAAAAATTATTTATAATAATAAAAATAAATAAAATAAGTTTATAAAAACATTTTTAAATTAATTTTATTTAAAAGAAATTAAATTAATTTGGTTAAATAAAAGTTCAAGGGTTGTTTTGTAATTAATCAAACTAGAAGGTTATAAAAACTGAAATCTGTCGAGGGACCATTCCTGGACAAGTTAAAGTAAAAGAATCATTTTTATTTATTTCAAGGGTTAAAATAAGTCAAACCAAACTCCAGGGACTAAAACTGCCAAATTCCAATTCGATTATCCGGTCACCCCCTTCGATTGTCCGGCGGTCCAAAGTCTTTTTCCGGCGACTCCCGACAGGGCTGTTCCCTGCACCTCAACAGCCGACAAAAACTTCTCTAGCCTCGTCGTCCCCACGCGAACAAAAGCCCTCGACAAATTTGTCGATTAAACATAGGGATCGACTGATCCTGTTGGTGGCCGAAAAACCTACGATCGAATTCGCGCTCGACAGGCCACCTCCACGCGTGTCGATTGTCTGGTTAGTTTCGTCTCGTTCAGACCAATGTCGGGACATGCCCAATTGCACGTTCTAACATAGAAATCAAGCTCGCCTATAAATGACCATTGTCGGCCCTGCACGAGCTCGCTACCATCCTTCCACCTGCTCTCGCACCAAATTGAGGATACCATCACTTTCGTCGTCCCTGAGTGAAGCTTTGACCAGGATTTCGGAAGCTAATTCCACACAGGAATCGAATTCCACTTTTGACATTTTCGAGTTTCAAAACTGTGCCGACCAGACCCATTGCAACGTGGTTCGAGCCTCAAATCGACTCCACTACCTTCTATTAATCCCTGGTAAACAATCCAACTCGAAATCATGTCAATCGCACGAGAGTTACCGGGCAAACCCAGTGTCCTCGGACACGGTTTGGCGGTCACCGAGGTCCAGCGACCTGATTTGCCCTTGTGTATTTAATTTATCCGTTACACACATAACCAGCGATGGGCAGTAGCCCGGCTGGATATGCGTGTGTGTGTCCGAGGCTGAGGTCGCGGGTTCGAACCTTCCGGCCTCCGGCCCAACCCCATTTTGCTTCTGTTTTCATTTTTTTTATTTTATTTAATTATCTTAACTTATTTTAATATTATTTTTATACACTAAAGACTAAAACGAGTCGGTTTGATCGTTCGTTTATTTTGAAATCAATTAAACAATCTTTTTATCTATAAACTATTCCAATTTTTATAAATCTTATAATATTTTTATAAACTTATTTAAACACATTTTTATATATAAAATGTCCTATATTTTTATAAATCTTGTAACATTTTTATAAACTTATTAAAATACATTTAATATGTAAAATGTCTCATTTTTATAAATCTAGCAATTGTTTTTAATAAACTTGTTTAAATTCTGAATATCAACATAATTAGTCAAATAAAGATTTTTCTTTTATTTTGTTATATTTTTTTTATATAAATACATTAAATATAACAATACTTGTTTAAAACAATATATATATATATATACTCATAAGTTAAAGTTTTACAAAAACTATTATCATTCTATTTCCATACTTTATACAAATAAATAGTTAGGAAGATTATATTAAAGCCTATATACATTTAAATACAAATACACACCTATACGCATACAATAATACCCATTTGTCTACATAGGGTATCAACGTGCTTAGGCTTCCACATACTTATCACCTACACGCGTGGAAAAATAACCGCTAGCAAGGTGAGTTACATAGCCCCTATTTTATATTTTTATAAGTTTTGGGGTGAAACATTATACATGCTACTCACATTGTTTATGCGTGTTATACATGAGACTATATGCTTATTCTTTGGATGTACATACATTTATACACAAGACAACCAACTGTAATATTGATAGATCTATTGTGTCTGACCAGCCCACCCGGTTAGGGTGTTTATTACTGCATACTCGAATATAACCGCGTGTTATATTCAAACATATCGGATATAGTGGGTAACTATATTCAAGTATACCGGACTTAGCTGTTGTGCTCTGTTCAAGCGCGTCAAACTCGGTTTGAATTGTGATTAAATAAATGATACATCATATACTATGTTTAACAAGATAAACAATGAGTTGCAAAACGATTTACACTACTATTTACCGGATTTACTAAACCTATGTAGTCACCAACTTTTTAGTTGACACTTGATTTAAATAATGTTTCAGGTTTGGATATGTGACTGCTTGCCGAAGATCTCTCCACTTAGGAACTATGGACCTAGTTAAATAAATTAATGTTTTGAACTAGACTAGGTTATTTGAAATGTATTGTATTTGGAACTTATTGTCTTTAAATTTAATTAATGAATTATGCAACCTTTAGTTATCATGTGCTTTTGAACAATCATTCCATTGTCCGCCTCGATGATTCCGCCATCGGTCGGGGTGTGACGTAATTGCAGGACATGTTTAGCTTTTCGTGTTACTTAATTCATCTGGAAAATCGGAAAATAGGTTGACGATCTTACCGTGAAGCCCTAGCCGGCACAGATCGAGTCTAGAAAACGAGTTAATCTAAACCCAGATGTTGTTATTGCCGCCATTGGACCATCGAACACCCACTGTCACCACCATTTAGGGGATGGTTTGGGTCGCCGACGGGTAGAAATTACCACATACCTGCTTGGGAGGGAACAAATCTATTTTTGTAAGTTGCTTTGCAAGAGCATGCATATTCAGTGAGAGAAATGAAGCCTACACATGTAAGAGCATGCACAGTAGTATAAGTCTTAAAAGACTCTTTTTATTAATTATACCTTTTTTAATTTATTATTGTTTAAAAGCTATAATCTGTCCCATAATATCAGATGACCATTTTTCTTTTTTATTTCATTTTTCTCTTTTTTTATAATGATATAATGGCATAAATTAAAAGATTCCTACCAATGTTGTAATCAATTCAATATCTGCTGGTTTACTATATTTCAAATGAGATGTCAAATGGGAAGTGTCATGTCAAAATTACCTATTTGCCCCTTTATACCTTGCAAAATAACAATACTACTTTTCTGGGCCCAATTAGGGTGTTAAAAAAAAGTGAAACCGAACGAACAGCCCAAATCGAATCATATCAGCTAGTTTACGGTTTAAAAAACCGAGTTTAATGGTTCGGTTCATGGTTTGGAACTTGGAACCCGTCGTGTAAACCGAACCAGCCAATTACCTTTATTATTTAACTTTTTTTCATTTTCGGAATATGCACTTATGCATAATATACTATTTATGAATGATGAACCAACTTTATCATTTTAAAAAATTTAAAATAAACCCTTTAAAAAATAGAAATTAAAATATCGGTTCAAACCGGCTAACCAGTCCAGCCGACCAATGTCCAACAGGTTTTTGTTCCTCTAATCTATCTTTATTGAAGTAATCTTAAACACTTGTAAAACAGTCCAACAAGTTCCTTAAATTGTGTATCACGTCCGGCAATACAGAGTAAACTTTATTGTTTACAGAAAACTATGACAACATCCAGAAGAGGAAGATGATATTGCTTCTAGTAGTGCTGATTTAATAAGTCAAAATTAGAAAGAAAAAGACAATCTTTGGTCAAAATAAGGGTGCCAGTAAAACTCAATGGCTATTTCAAATGATAGGTGTGTCAAGTTAACCAAAAAAGAATATAACTCCTGAAGGCTGCTCACTTTTTAATTAAAACAAGTGAGGGTATTTTGATCAATTTACATTAGGTTAATGGAATCATTCTTACGGTGTTAGAGCTCTGGTTTTAATTGAGACAAAAATGAAACCACAAGGACTAAAAAAGTCCAATTGAAACCATTTGACTCAAAGCGATTTTTTGAGCAAACCACAGGGACTCAAAACGAAATTTACTCAAAAAAATAATAATAACAGCCGCGCACTCCACCTTTCAATCAAGTTAACGAACGAAAGTTATTAAAGAAAAACGTAATTATTAGAAAATTAAACGGGTTAAAAACGTATATTATATATAGTATGAGGGGTGAAAATAAAAAAAAATACCAACAAAAACTCCATCTTGAATACAACTTCGCATTCAAAAAAATTTATATCGGAACGCTAACAAAAATAATAATAACAGATGCGCACTCCGTTTTTGAATCAAGTTAACGAACGAATGTTATTAAAGAAAAACGAAATTATTGAAAATTAAACGTGTTAAAAACGTATATTATATGAGGGGGAAAATAAAAAAAAATATCAAAAAAAAATATCAAAGTAGAAGGTGGCAACATCTGAATGGAACAGTCACTATTCAAAGTGACCGTCCTTTAATCTATTTAGTAATGTCTCAGGCTTCAAAATTCAAATTACATAACATCAAATTTAACTAATTTACTTGGCTGTTTTCTTGTACAATAAAATGATGGAAAGACAACGTGATCAATAATTTCTAGTTAACAGTTTTGACTAACATGAGCAAACGAAGTAAAATTAAAAGCACTATAAAGCTTAAGCTTGCTTATTCAGTTTATCAATGTACGAATCATAAATGATTTTCTTCTTTCATTGTTTTACTTTTACAATCATATATTGCAGGAGGAACCCCATATCCGAACAAGAATTAGGAATAAGAAACAAGGCTCATACCTCATTTAATGATAAAGGACATTTAATGACAAAGAACAAACTCATTAAATGAGGCAGACAAGAAGGTAAGATAAGGTACTACCTCGGAAGGAGGATCCATCGGAATCAGGAAGAAGATCCTCTTACCCCCTGGATAAAAGCCGTTAGCAAGGACAGCCATATCCACGAGGAGTTCTTAGCATTTAATGCGAAGGATCCTTTACCATCTATAAGAGAAAAACAAGAAGCATGAACACAGGTATGAGAAAAATAATCTAAACACCCTCGCTTGAGTTTTCCATTCCCGGATTGCTCTCTTCCGAGCAATCTTTCTCCTATCCGATACTTACTCTCACGCCGAAGGTTGGTCGCAGAGACACCCTTCTGGTCCCTGCGACGAAGCTGATGGTTCTTTGTTTTGTAGGAACTCTCCCGGAGATACTAGAAAGAAGCAACTCTTGTCCATCATCTCTCGGTGGGGATATCGGCTGCTACATTGGTGCCATCCGTGGGACCTTAGTGTCCAAAAAAGAACCTGGAGTACTCCTACATTTCCAAAGAAGAGTTGAAGGGTTAGGCCAAATGACAGATGCCGGAAAAAAGAAGTCTTCATACAGTAGGACGGGTGAAACAGGACCACCACACCTACCGGGAGAGGGGGCAACACGATGTCGTCTACCCCAAACCCCGACCTGGTAGGAAGCAGAAGAAGCTCAAACCCCTTTACGCCAGGAATGATAGCCCCCACGCTCCTCTCATAGAAGACTTAGATGAGATGGATGAAGACGAAGCACAAAACAAGTATTAAAAAATAATCTAACAACTACAAATGATAAAAAGTGGATTGGTGACATGTTACATATATATTAAAGTCTAAAAATCACCTTATTTCATATTGAAAACACCTAAATTAGTGGGTTTTGTTCAAGATAAATTCTGGACAGAATTGAGTGAAAGAAATCAGTACCTTATACATAAAATATGTTCATGGGTGAAGTACTAAAAGACTTAATGCATGTATACTAGTATTATATAGCAAAATACGCATATTTCTACGATTTTGGACACTTAAAACACATGCAAACTCTCTGTTTTGTAAATCTGAAACAAAACAGGTCCTAAACATATAATTTATGGTAAAAACATGTAATATAACTTATCAAAGTGTTTGAGCATAAGTATGGACATTAATCCTTAAAAACTATGCGTAATTAGTGCCTTCAACAGTACTTTTAAAGGGTAAAAATGCATATTTTAGTATAAATTTCTAAACAAAAACTTTGATGTAAAAATGAGTTCATATGACTTATAATAATGTTTATAACATATTTTGGATGTTAGTGCATTCCTAGGTGTCGGTTCTTACTTTTTAAAACTCGGTAAATAGGTTAAATATACAAGTAAATGTAAATGTTTACAAGGTTTAGTAAATTTATGAACTTATGGTTAGAATGAGTTTTACCATGGATAATTTGGTATATATTAACTAAAATAAGTGTTTAGAATAAAAAAAATTGAAAACCGATTAATAAAAATTACCGTTTCGGTTTTAACGCGTAAATGGTAACCGTTGAACTTAAAATGTGTAAATAGTCAAATAATATATTTTTGTAAGAAAAATATATTTTCATATATATATATTAACCCAAGACTTAGTATTTTTGTGAATAAAATACTATATAAATACTTATATATTTTTAATAATAAAAATATAACATTTGGTGGAAATTACTATAAATATATAAAAATGGCTAACTATGTGAAATTGTTAACTTAGATACATTTTGTTTATATTTGAGTGCTTAAAGATGTTTAGTAACATTTCTCATGCATTTGTATGTTTATGGGTAAATTTAGTGCATTCGAGTGTGTTATGTGAATCGTGGTGTTAAACGCATTAAAATCTCACCGTGGGGTATTTTCACGTAATTATATATTTTACATAAAATTAATAATAATAATTGTGTTTTGGATAAAACCAATGGTGCTAGGTATTTTTGGTTAAAATGGTTAATTTAACTTTTAGTAGAATATAAATTGACCTTGATCGAGTCACCAACGGATCGTCTGGATAAATTATTTTCATAAAGGAAACATAACTAAGTCTGGTAGTTTGGGTGAACAAACGTACTTGTTAGACTTGTGAATGACCGTTAAATGTATCCCTTGGGTTCTGGGGTGCGGGTATCTCGGTCATTTCCTTGGATAATCTTTCTTTGCTAGCATACGCGTTAAGGTGAGTTTTCACGACCCCTATTTAAATGCTTTAAATGTTTTGTTACGTTTTCAAATAGCGGGGGAGAAACATGTCGGAAAGGTAAATTGGTTTTGTGATGAGTATAACAGTGTGTGGAACGTGAACTTAGATGGCCTTGAGGTACTGTAGCTATTCAGTAGTTCCTGATAGATAAGCTCTCAGGGGGATTCGGTCCCGCATTCATAATCATTAGTCTCCGTAGAAAGGACCGCAGGATATATTGATAGATCTATTGGGCGTGACAGCCCGCTCCCCGGCCAGGTGTCATGGTCCTTGTGTAACGAGAGTTTTATATGTAGAGGCGTCTTCGGGCGTTGGTTTTGGATTTGATTATGGGCTCTTGGTTTCGTCACGTACCTTTTCCAAAAATATAAAAGTATATCTTTATGATATTGATAAAACCTGTGAACTCACCAACTTTATGTTGACACATTTTACTTGGCATGTTTTTCAGGAATGAAAGTCGGTTTTATGGTAGCAAACTATCGTGTCATGGATACGCATGTCGGGAACTAATGTCAACATCTAATGTCGTGTTTAAACTTTGGTTTTAGTGACTAAACACTTTTAATAATCTTGTGTAATGTTGACAACTAAACTACTTTTAAGTAATGTATCCATGATTTTATACGTTGTGTTTGCTTATGGGTAACAACTTCTATTGCCACCACACTTGCTTAAGTCTTCCGCTGCGAGTTGGGGTGTGACATGAATAGATGACGTGCTCATCAATTTACATCAATCTAGTCCCCAAATAACAACCTATATCCAATCTTCAGATCCACGAACATTTAATTAAACAAATCCAAGTAAAACCACATAAATATCACATATACACACATTCAAACTTCAAACACATCATATCTCACACAATCACCCTAGATGCACATAAAGCAATATACTAACCGATTAAAAGCAGACCTGCAATACCCTAAAATATGTGAACGAAGACATTACCTATAACTATATAATTTGAAATTTAATAGATAGATCTCGAACCTTTTGTTCAAGCTCTAGACATCTTCATCAGTAACATCCAAACACAACCTTGGCTTGGAAGAAAGTTCGAACGCTTTAGGGTTTACAACCTAAAAAATTATTCAAAAGGACATGTTCTCAAAATTTTACATAACCAAAATTGACAAACTAAATTGATTAATACCAAAACTGACAAACTAAATTGATTAATCCATGTTCTTATTGTTAATCAAAATCGACAAACTAAATTGATTAATACCAAAATTGACAAACTAAATTGATTAATACAAAATCAAATAACATAAACAAAACCATTGGTTAATACTGAGTCACTGTTTTGTATTGATTGATCTTGAATCGTAAATCCGAACAAAAGAAGAATTGAGAATAGATCCGAACAACTGCTGCTTGGCATTGATTACGAAAAACTGAGAAAAGATCCAAACAAAATTGACAAACTAAATCTTAAAACCATTGGTATTTATTGCGAAATCGAAAATCCAAACAAAAGAAAAATTGAGAACAGATACTGATACCTGTATTGATCTTGAATCTTATTGTTGTTGAATCGTTTGGTGAAAATGTTGGAGAGCAAACCAATACGAAATATAGAAGATCATGAAATTAGGGTTTATGAAAACATGTGTATGCGTAAATGAGCTTTAACCCGCGGACATAGCAGATGGAGAGTGTTAAATATAAGGTCCGCGTGTAAATTTGTTGATAATTGGTTTTTTTTTTGGGGGGGGGTGTCACACCCCGACCGATGGCGGAATCATCGAGGCGGACAATAGAATGATTGTTCGAAAGCACATGATAGCTAAAAGGTTGCATAATTCATTAATTAAATTTAAAGACAACAAGATCCAAATATAATACATTCCAAATAACCTAGTCTAGTTCAAAACATTGATTTATTTAACTAGGTCCATAGTTCTTAAGTGGAGAAATCTTCGGCAAGTAGTCACATATCCAAACCTGAAACATTATTTAAATCAAGTGTCAACTAAAAAGTTGGTGAGTACATAGGTTTAATAATTCCGGTAAATAGTAGTTGTAAATCGTTTTGCAACTCATTGTTTATCTTGTTAAACATAGTATGTATGATGTATCATTTATTTAATCACAATTCAAACCGAGTTTGACGCGCTTGAACAGAGCACAACAGCTAAGTCCGGTATGTTTGAATATAGTTACCCACTATATCCGATATGTTTGAATATAACACGCGGTTATATCCGAGTATGCAGTAATAAACACCCTAACCGGGTGGGCTGGTCAGGCACAATAGATCTATCAATATTATAGTTGGTTGTCTTGTGTTTAAATGTATGTACATCCAAAGAATAAGCATATAGTCTCATGTATAACACGTATAAACAATGTGAGTAGCATGTATAATGTTTCACCCCAAAACGTATAAAAATATAAAATAGGGGCTATGTAACTCACCTGGCTAGCGGATATGATAATCCACGAGAGTAGGTGATACGGATGTTTGAAACCTAAGCACGATGGAACCCTATGTAGATAAATGGGTATTATCATGTGCGTATTTGTATTTAATTGTGTATAGGTTTATAATAGCATTTTTCAGTGTTATTTGCATAAAAGTTGGTCCAGATTTACTTGAAATTACTGATTTGATCGAAAATGTTTTATAGTTATGACAGGTATCGAAACTGTGTTCAATCGAAACTACTAGTTTCGATTGACCATTTACAAGTTACACAGAACTGTCGAAACTACTATCTATCGAAACTACTAGTTTCGATTGATCATTTATAAGTGATACACAGGCTGTCGAAACTACTATCTATCGAAACTACTAGTTTCGATTGATCATTTATAAGTGATACACAGGCTGTCGAAACTACCATCTATCGAAACTATTAGTTTCGATTGATCATTTATAAGTGATACACAGGCTGTCGGAACTACCATCTATCGAAACTATTAGTTTCGATTGACCATTTACTCAATCGAAACTAAGTAGTTTCGATGGCCCAGACTTTAGCAAATAAAACAGTAATTTTTTTTAGAACATTAGTTTGTCCGGTAATCGATGGTTTGGAGTCGTGACTTCGATTGGTTCAGCTTGTCTTATGATAACAGAAGGTAAAGAAACGAAGTTGAGGATTCTTACGTGGTCGCGAAGGCTGGACGGCAGAGTCTTAAATCCGAGAATGTCCAGAATGAGAATCGAGCTTCTGGATGGAATTAGCCTCTACAACCTTGGTCACAGCTTCACACAGAGATGGCGATTGTAATGGTGTCTTCAATTTGGAGAGAGATTGGGTGGAGGAGGGGTAGCGAGCTCGTGCAGGTGCGGTAATGGCTTTTTATAGCCGAGCTCGATCCTGATAATGAGACAAGCAATTGAGCATGTCCCGACACTCGTCTGGACGAGACGAAGCTGTCGAGCCATCTTGCAGGCGTGGAGGTTGACTGTCGGGCTCGAATTTGAGCGTGGGTTCTCGGCCACCAACAGGATCAGACGATCCGTATGTTGGGGAGACCAATTGGTCGGGGGTTCTTGTTCGCGTGGGAGAGACGAAGCCAGAGGTGCCTTTAGCGGCTGTCTAGGTGCAGGGAACAGCCCTGTCGGTGGCTCGCTGGAAAAAGCTTTGGACCGCCGGACAATGTAGGGGGGTGACCGGATTTACGATTTGTAATTTGGCAGATTTAGTCCCTGGAGTTAAATTTTGTTTTAATTCGCCCCCTGAGATAATTACGGATGGATCCTTGTAGTTTAATTTGTCCCGAAACAGTCCCTCAACAGACTTTAGCTTAAAACCTTCTAGTTTGATTAATTACAAAACGACCCCTAAACTTTTTATTTAAATAAATTAATTTAATTTCTTTTAAATCAATTTAATTTTATATTATATTTTAAATGTTTTTATAAACTTATTTTATTATTAATATTATAAATAATTTTTATAAAAGTTATTTATCTTATTTAAACAGGTTATTTTTTTTTTGAATGTGCAACTTTTAATTTTAGATTTTTATATAATATTTTATATAAGTTTCTAAAATTTATAAAATTTTAATTAATTTAAATCTGTAAAATAAAATACCTATTTGTATAAAACTAAATAAAAACTCTTACATTTCATTTAAATAGAGAATGATTACAAGATAAATATAATATAAGTGCGCGAACGAAAATTCCGAAACGTCACAGGGGGGTGGCTGAGAATGATTGTGGAAATGACACATGGCAAAACATTTAGTCTTTTATTAGAAGAGGGATTAGATAAGATAAGATAAGGGTGTTGGGGGCGTTCGACGGGTAGCGCTTGGGGGTACTCGGGTATGTTGAAGCAATTCTTGTGACATGCACTCTGAAGATTGTTTTTTACTTATGTATTGTCTTTCTGTATTTGTATTTGTATTTCAGCGTCTGTATGTTTTGGTTTATCGAGTTGTAATCACGTATGTAGGTACTCGTACTTGTTTGTCTTTGTTAAGTGTTGTGCGCACGTAACAAGTGCGCATGTTGCTTAACCTGCTTACTTAACAAGTACGCAAGAACATTGCCTACGTACTTGCTAAGTATGCAAGAACTAAGCCATGCACACTTAGCAAGTGCGCAGGCAACAGGTCTAGTATATATAGCTGGTTTGTGTTGTGATTAAGTACGCACTCATTTTGCACACTTTAACCGGCTGTGATTATCAATAGACGAAGTTTAAAGTATCTTGTATTTGTTGTCGGTTTACTTTGTGTTGACACAATCTCCACTTAGTCACGGGCATTCCGCACCCGGTTAGACTAGCCAATGCACTTGCATGTGATGATACGAGACACCCGGGGACCTACAAGTGGTATCAGAGCATCTGCTCTTGATTTCGAGTGTTGTGAGTGTGTTAGGATCATTTTCGACACAATCCACAACCTTTTTACAAGGAAAAGAGACCGATTTTGGTATTTGTGGATAAAATAGAGGTAGCTCTTGAGCGCTATTTTAAAAGCAAAAATCCTTCAAAATCTGACCTTTTGTTGTTTGTTTGAGTGTTTTGATCATCAAGGGTTTGTTAGAAACCAGTTTCTAACCTTTTAGGTTGATCAATTTGTTTAAAACTTCAATTTTTGAAGATTTGAGCATTTTCCGGCGATCGAAAATAGTTGGTGGAGCAGTTGAAAAAGCATCCTGCGTATTTACCTTATTTGGAAAAAAAGGACAGTCTTCCTGCGTTCTTGCTAAGTACGCAAGACCATTCTTGTGCATACTTAAATTTTCTTCCTGCGTACTTAACCTTTACTCCTGCGTACTTGCTAAGTACGCAAGAGCAAGTCACAAGTGCGCAAGACCAAACTTTTAAGTGCGCAAGACCATTTTCACAAGTGCGCAAGTTGTGCAAAATTTCTGATTTTTGACTAAGTTAATCACTATGTCAAATATTCAGAACATTAGTAGTTTACTGAATTATGACAACAAGACAGGGACTCCACAGAAACCACCAAAGCTGCTTAATGTAAATGATTATTCGAATTGGAAAGCACGCTTTGATGAGTATATCTCGTATACTGATTCCACCTTATGGATACCAATTCTTGAGGGATATAAACATCCAACCTATCTGTTTCTTGATGAAACTGTTCCCAAACCTATCTCCAAGCTAGATGAAGAAGAGAAGAAGGCTTATGATCGAGAAAAGAAGGCACATGGCTCTATAACTATGGCTTTGACTAGGGATCTATTTCACAGTTTCAGAGGTTATGATACTTCTAAGGATCTTTGGAAGGCTTTGCAGAAAAGGTTCGAGGGAAACAGTGACGTAAAGAAAAGCAAGAGAGAGCTACTGAGGAAGCAGTATGAGTGCTTCAGATATTTAGAAAATGATTCTATTGATGAACTTATTTTTAGATTCTATCACCTGAAAACAGAGCTAAACTCTTATGAACTCAAGTATCCTGATGATGAATTGGTGGAGAAGTTTCTTGATTCTTTGCCACCAAAATTTGACATGTATACCACACTATTGAGAGAGAAACCGAAGTTTTATGAGATGACAATTGATGATCCAATTGGAAAGGTTCAAGCACACGACATGAACCTGAAAAAGAAAGAAAGTTCTGGAAGACCTCAGATTCAAGATCCTTCTATGTATTATGGAGTGTCTTCCACAGCAAAGTCATCTGGTTCTGGAATTGCCTTATTCTCTGGGACTCCTCAGGAAGATGATAATTCTAATGGTTGTGGTAGTCATACTTGTTTTGCTGCATCAGGATCTGGTTCATACCACCAACATTCCTCAAGAAGTCCTACCTCTACCCCTTCAGCAAACCAATGTGCTATTACCAAGATAGTTGAAGACCATGTGGCATTGTTCTCATCCTGCATGCTTGCCTACGAGAACTTAATAGGTGGGAAGCTAACGGATCCTGAAAACCATTGAAGAAGACTTTAATCAGGTGGATCCGGATGATATGGAGGATATGGATATTCAATGGAACATGGCCATGATCTTGAGGAAGGCTAAGCGTTTACTGAGCCAAACAGGCAGGAAGTTCATTGGTGGGCATTCTAATGCCAAGGTTGGATTTGATAAATCCAAAGCTAAGTTCTACAAATGTAATAACTTTGGACATTTCGCAAGGGAATGTCAAAAGGATAAAGCACCAGCTTCGGCTTTCACTAGACCAATCCAGGGAAACAACCAAGGGTACAACAATCAGAACAACCGCTATCAAAGTCAAAGTGGAACGTCCAGTGCATTAGTGGTTCAATAGGATGAGAGCTTTGATTGGGGTGTTCATCTGGAAGATGCCATACTTGCACAGACTCAAATAGGTTTAATGGCAGAGATTTTTGAGTTAATGAAAGCTGGGGAAAGGGAAGCAATCGTTGTTGACCAACAAGAATCTACATCTGCGTTTGCTCTCATGGCTATTGGAGAAGCATCCAGTTTGTCAACTGAGGTATATTATAATCCTTTTGTTTCTTGTTCCAAATGTCTTACCATGAAGGACGAGAATGATCGTATCCATGAGCAACTCAAACCCTTACGTATTACAGCTCTAAGTTATAAAGAAAATGAAAAACGGTTTAAAGATTCAATTGAAAATCTTAAGAAAGAAAGACACGAGTTTTCAATTAAAATCAGTGAACAAAAATTTCACTTAGATGTTGCATACAAGGGGTTAGAGAAAAGAAATATCGAGATCGCCAAACTGCAAAATGAAATCCTGCAGTTGAGTGGCAAACTTGAGAAGTTGAAAAACTCTCGCTTTGTGGTGGAACACTACGAGTCTGTGGTGAGAAAAGTGAGTGGCAAAGGTTTAGGTACTAATGTCATTCCTATACCAGTAAGCGGCAAGTTTGTCAATGGGTCGGTGGACATTGATTTGTCTTTCTTGGATGACTCTTCGAGCAAGGAAGAATCCTCTAACAAGGATGATTCCTCAAGTAAGGCTGAGTCAGTTTCTGATGAGGAGTTCTTCTCTGGTGAAGGTTCTGAGAACACCAAGGTCGAGGGTGTTGTCTCAGAAGAGTTGATTGATGAACATAAAATTGAGAAAAACATTGTCATTAATCGTGACAATTGCATTTTAACTGAACCTGATACAATTGAGTCCAATGATAAACTAAAAATGATGCTTTATGGAGGTTTCATGTCCATAAAGCAAGTAAAGAAAGAAGCTTTTGTTAATCATTTGAGTAAGAATCATCATGAAAACATGGAAAAACATTTTACTCCTAAAAGCAAATCAGGTCAAGCACAAGATGATGTTAATGTTCATCAAACAACTCCTATTGCTCATCAAGCAGAGTCATCTGCATCCAAAAGCAGAGAGCCCTACAGGAGGACGTACAAAGAAAAACGAGCTTGCTTTCACTGTGGTATGGTCGGTCACATCCTGGTGAACTGTCCTGATAAGAACCAAGGGAAACGACCAGTTGTTCAACAACAAGTTGTTTCTCCTAAGACACCATCAGTGAAGCAACTCAAGAGTCCCAAATCAAATGTGGTGAAGCCACCAGTGGAACCAATGGTTAAGCCACTAGCAAAACATGTGGCTGAACCATCTGTTCCTAAAGGGGTAAAGCAAGTTGTTAAACCCAGTGTATCTACCTCTGGTAGTACACAAACTGGTGAGGAGCCTGTTATGAAAATTTCTAAGCCACCGAGGAGAAGAAGGAACAAAAGGTTGAGAAAACTTGAACAGCAGCTAGCTGGTAGTCAACCAGGTGAAGCTTCCACTAGTTCACCGAAAGTTGAGACTAGCAAGCCTATTGTTCAGAAGGAAAAGAAGAAAAGGTCATGGAACATGAAAACCAAAAGTTCTCAATCTTCTAATCCCAAATCTTCTAAGGATTCACCCATTTTTGATAGTCATGATTGTGAATTAATTGAGTTAGTTTATTTTGAGAAAAACGGACGACCCAAGACCGACATGGCTTAGGTCTCCAAATCTAATTAATTTATTGTGACTCGTGCAGGGACATCCGAAGGGAACTATCTCTAACCGTTGGTATGTGGATAGTGGATGCTCCAGGCACATGACAGGCAATATGGCTTTGCTTCAAGAAGTTAAACCATTCAAAGGCGGCTATGTGGCCTTTGCAGGCGAGAAGGGCGGTAGTATTACTTGTCAAGGCGTGGTTTCCAATGGATGTATAAGCTTCGACAATGTCAACCACTGTGAGCAGCTGAAGCATAACTTGTTGAGTGTATCTCAAATGTGTGACAAGGAGAACTCAGTTATGTTTAACAAGTCAGAATTCTTGGTTCTCAAACCTGGTTTTATGGTTCTTGACGATTGGATTCTGATGAGAGCGCCAAGGACAAACGATACCTATCAGATTTATATGAGCATGGCCACAACCACCTCATCAGTTGCTACTTGTTTGCTTACAAAAGCGACAGAACTTGACTCAATATTGTGGCATAGGAAACTCGGACAAATTTCTTATCGTAAAATGCATCATCTTGTCCGAAACGGTTTGGTAACCGAGATTCCTAAGCTGAGATTTACTGTTGTAGATGACTGTATGCCTTGTAAAAAGGGCAATCAGCAATGGAAATCTCACAAGCCCAATGTCCAAAACTCTATCGATACCCCTTTGGAGCTCCTACACATGGATTTGTTTGGGCCCATAAGCATCATGAGTATTGGAGGTAAGTTATAATGTCTAGTTGTAACTGATGATTTCTCATGTTTTTCTTGGGTGCATTTCTTAGGTACAAAGGATGAGACTGTTGAAATTCTTCAATACCTGATTGTGAGCTTGGAAACTTTATGCAAACTGAAGGTTAGAAGAATAAGGAGTGACAACGGCACGAAGTTCAAAAACAACATGATAGAGCTTTTCTGTCTCAAGAAGGGTATTCGTCATGAATTTAGTGCACCATATATACCCCAGCAGAATGGAGTTGCAGAACGGAAGAACAATGCTGTCAGATGAGAAGCTTCCCGTAACGTTCTGGGCGGAAGCAGCCAACACAGCTTGTCACATCTTAAATAGAGTTCTGGTGGTTAAGAGGCACAATAAAACTTGTTATGAGCTGATCAACAATCGACCTCCAAATCTTGACTACCTAGTTCCTTTTGGTAGTCCCTGCTCATTATTGTTACAGTACAAAGATCGCAAGTCTAAATTTCATGCAAAAGCAGTGGAAGGCTTCTTCTTATGATATGTTGCCAGTTCACCATGCAAGAGAGTGTACAATATTGAGAGTAGGTCTGTGGAAGAATGGCTCGAAGTGGGCTGCAGTAAACACAACATTCCACCAGAACCAACTGGTCCTGCTTGGGGATTTGATTATGATGCTCTGTTCAAGTCTTTTAACCTTCCTGATTTATCTGCTGAATACGCTGCCAAGTTGTATGAGTTCTGTTGTGGCGGCGACGACTCCAATTTCTCAACCAGAGCAACGATACCTATCCCAACTTCCGATTCCAATGCTGCATCTGCATCTGGAACTCTTGACAGTGACAACGGAGATGAAGTTCATGTTGAAGGAAACGATGCTCAAGCTAATCCTAATGTTCATGTAGGAAATGATGCTCCAGTTGATCCAATCAACATTGAGTCATCCTGATTTATCTGCTGAATACGCTGCCAAGTTGTATGAGTTCTGTTGTGGCGACGACGACTCCAATTTCTCAACCAGAGCAACGATACCTATCCCAACTTCCTATTCCAATGTTGCATCTGCATCTGGAACTCTTGACAGTGACAACGGAGATGAAGTTCATGTTGAAGGAAACGATGCTCAAGCTAATCCTAATGTTCATGTAGGAAATGATGCTCCAGTTGATCCAATCAACATTGAGTCATCATCGGGTACACTTGATATGGGGGAGTTGAGCACAAACCTTGAGTCAGCTATTCAAGAACCTCAAGTACATGAGACGAGAGTGCATCGGAATCATCCAATTGACAACATTATTGGTGATCCTGATACCGATGTTCTAACTCGTCACAGAACCATTACTAAGAACACAAGTTTGTATGCTAAGATACTTGACACAAGTATCATGGAAACATGTTTGCATGTTGCCTTCATATCCCAACTAGAGTTGAAGAATGTGAAAGAGGCTCTCGCTGACAACTGCTAGATAGAGGCGATGCAAGATGAATTGTCTCAATTCCAAAAATTGCACGTGTGGGATTTGGTTGACCTTTCGAAGGGTATGCATCCGATTGGAACCAGATGGGTGTTCAAATGCAAGACGGACGATCGACATGTTGCAGTGAAGAATAAAGAAAGGTTGGTTGTTCAGGGTTTTTATCAGCAAGAGGGCTTGGATTACACAGAGGTGTATGCCCCAATTGCTAGACATGAGGCCATTCGACTGTTTCTGGTTTATGCCTCCTTTGTCAACTTCAAGGTCTATCAACTTGATGTGAAGAGTGCTTTCCTATATGGCAAAGTTCATGAAAAGGTCTATGTCACTCAACCACTAGGTTTTGAAGATCCGCATAATATTGATAAAGTGTACAAGCTGGATAAAGCACTTTATGGTCTTCATCAAGCACTTAGGGCGTGGTATGAGACTTTATAAAAAATCTATTATCCAATGGTTTCGATCGTTGACAAATTGACTCGATCCTCTTTATTAGGAAAGCAGGAGGTGATACTCTACTAGTGCAAGTTTATGTCGACGGCATTATCTTTGGGTCTACCAATGAAGAGATATGTAGAGAATTTGAAAGGGTGATGAAGTCCAAGTTTGAAATGAACAACATGGGTGAACTGTCGTTCTTTCTGGGTCTGCAAGTCAGTTAAAGGGAGGATGGTATTTATCTACATCAAACTAAGTATGTGCAGGACATTCTGTCAAAATACAAAATGAATGATTGTAGTACTTATGGCACACCAATCCCAGTCAATCATGGTCTGCAGCCGGACAAAGATGGAAAGGATGTGGACGGTAAATTGTACCATGGGATGATCGGTTCTCTAATGTATCTCACAGCTTCAAGGCCCGACATTATGTTTGTTGTCTGCTTGTGCTCGAGGTTTCAGTCACAACCGAAGGAATCTCACTTGATAGTTGTGAAGAGGATCTTCATATACCTGAAAGGGAAACCTCAATTGGGTCTTTGTTATCCAAGCAGCAGTCATTTGAATTCAAAGCCTATACCGATTCTGATTATGGCGGTTGTAACATTGATAGAAAATCAACCTCAGGTGGATGTCAATTCTTGGGGGACAGGCTGGTCTCCTGCAGTGTAAGAAGCAGTCAACGGTTTCTGTCTCAACATGTGAAGCAGTGTACATTGATGTCGCGAGCTGTTGTTCTCAGATATTGTGGATCCAGCAACAATTGAGAGATTATGGCTTGAACTACACTGAAACTCCTTTATTCATCGACAATAATGCCACAATGTCCATCACGAACAACCCGGTGAAACATTCCAAAACTAAGCATATAGAAATTTGCCATCATTTCATCCGTGACTGTGCTGAAAAGCATTTGATTGAACTTGTCAAAGATCACATGGATGACAACTTTGCTGACCTTTTCACTAAGGCGTTTGATCGTACCCGTTTTGAACATCTGATCAACTTGATAGGAATGTTCAATCCTGAGTGAAAACTCTTTTTCAAAATCAAATCATTTCATGGAAGTTAAACTTTATTTCTTTTAAATATTTTCTGTTCAGTTCATTTTCTCTTTAATTAACATCTTCAGAAAATCCAAACAAAATAGAAAATCATGAAAATTTCATAGTCATTTGAAGAAAAGAGGAAATGATGGTACATCACTAAGTGATCTAAACGTCTTAGACTGCATATATGGGAAATGATTATGTCATGATTACTTGAGCCTTAAGTTTGATTATCTTGTTTTAATTTGAATATTTGCAAGTAATTTGAATTGTCAGTAGGTTATAAGCGTCTTTGAATCATTAGTAGTGTGGAAACTAAATCAATTTACTACAACTGTGATTTGAACCCCTGTTTGCATGTGTGTGTGTGTGTGTAAAAGAATGCAAAAAGATCATTATCAGATAAAGGATGTAAGATTTTGGCAATTATTTTCTTATAAGACCAGTTTCAGGTTATGTCTTTAGCATAATTTTTTGGTTCACTTCACTGCGCATACTCACAAGTATGTAATGGGAAGTTGAGCCAAGATATGTCCTGACATCAACCGTTGAGCATATATTCACCCTTGAATCATACCTGATTCATTGAAATCAAATCCAGATAAAAGTTGGATCCCCTTAGCTAAATCCTCAGACACCATATATATTATTAACCTGAATCATCATATTATATTCACAGAAGAAAAACCTATCAAACCAAGACAAATGAATCTTATGATTCTTGGTAATCCTTATGGATTCTGCTTGATTTTTTCTGTGCTAATCGATATAACTTCATTCTGGAGATTTGGAAATCCTTGGGAAAATCTTAGATGCCTTGAGATAGTGTAATTTAAATTTCTGTAGCAGAACTGTGGGGTACACGTTGTTTACTTATAATTAATACCTTAACACACAAGAACGTGAAACAAAGATGCTTATGGTTTCAAATTTTATAATATTGCCAACTTGAATTAACTTGCTTGTATTACATATTAAATATGAATAAGTAGTAATTCATGACATGATCCCATATTCTTTGATGTTTATTTTGTATCATTTTTGCTAAAATCTTAGCCAGATATGATCCTCTGCTCATCACTTTGACAAAAAATAGCTTGTGTGTATATTCTTGTATATCCGGATCTTAATCTTGTGCATATTCTCTTTATTCAGAAAATTTCAAAAAGGTTTTAAGTTCGTGTAAAGTTCAATCATTATCGAAAATGACAAAAAGATTTTCAGTACAGTTTATCAAAAGTTAAGAAAAGCCAAAAATATTTGAGTTTAACTTCCTTGAACTGCTTTTGAATCCTCTTGATTGAATGTTCATATCCGGTTCGCTATTTGACTTGACATCTTCATAATTTGAGTTGAAAGTTTGAGTACACAAGGGTCTCTGCGTACTTGTTAAGTGCGCATGAGGTAAACACTGTGTACTTATCAAGTACGCAAGACTTAAGTCATGCGTACTTACTAAGTACGCAGGAGTTAAGTCCTGCGCACTTGACAAGTACGCACGACCTATGTGTGGGGGGTATATATACAAGTGTTAGAAATTTTTCATCAGTTCATCTCATTCAAACGTCTCTACACTGTGTACACTCCCTGCTCCGATTTCACTCAAATTTTCATGTGTTTCTAAACTGATTTTTCGTCCCGTTCATAGTTTCATCTTCACCTTACTAACATTTGGTGAGAATCTTGGTCCATTTCATCCGCAAAATCTCTTGTTGAGGACCGATTTCTTGAACTTTCAAGCTTAGGGTTTTGGTGATGAAATTTAAACCGGTTTTGGGAGTTTTTTTAGTGAAATTACGCCCTAAAACTAGTTTATGATCATCAATCGATACTCTTGCATACAAAATTTGTCCTTAACAGTTGTTGATTTTGGTTTTGACCCCTTGGGTGTCCGTGGTTTTGCGTCGGACCGAGGTTAGGTCAAAATGATCGGGTTTTACCTTTGCATTGGTGTTCGTCTTGGTCCCATAAGTCTTAAACAGGTTTTTTCGACATTGTGGTGACCGATATCATCATCTAAAACTTTGAGTCCTTGGATTTTGGATTTTGAAAATTTTTAAATGTTAGTTCCTATGCACTTAGCAAGTACGCAAGAATTAGCTTCTGCGTACTTACTAAGTACACAAGATTAAACTCCTACGTAATTGTTAAGTACGCAGGAAGTGTAACTCAAAAAATTTTCTAAGTCTGAAAATCAATTTAATGTGCACGTGCTATACCATGTCATGCTCGTTCTATTCCAATGATTCTGTTTGATCCAATGTTGTTGCTCTCATGTTCTTGCAGAGATGACCGGTGATGGAGGTGATGAAGAAGAAGGAGGAGATGGTGCTGAAGAGTCAGATTCTGAGGCGACTGAATCTGATTCATCTGACTCTGATGATGCACCAGACCAAACACACCCACGGAGAATGGCGAAGGTTTCCCTTCCCGAGTCATCCTCCAAAAGACAAAGACGAAAGAGTTCAGGCAATAAGTATGTTCCTGAACATGAGACTGAGAGGAGGAAGAATAGGATTATTCAGGGATCCCTTCCCGAATCTTTCTATATACGTCATTTTGAGTTGCTGACGTGGAACGCGTTAGCCATGCTGGCGTCTGTTTCACGGAGCTCAAATTTAACACAGTAGTCCTTGAGCTCACGGATTTTTGACCTTGGGGAACCTCTGGTCACGGAGCTCAAATTTGACATAGTCGTCCTTTAGCTCACGAATTTTGACCTTGGAGAACCTCTGATACGATGTTGTTAGACAAATTCTACCTGCATAAGAGACTAAAGACATCTCCAGAGCTGCTGTCAAGGGGGAGTTTGCTGAAGCAATTCTTGTGACAAGCACTCTAAAGCTGATAGAGACTGAAGACATCTCTAGAGCTGTTGTCAAGGGGGAGTTTATTGAAGCAATTCTTGTGACATGCACTCTAAAGATTGTTTTTACTTATGTATTGTCCTTCTGTATGTTGTATATGTATTTCAGCGTCTGTATGTTTTGGTTTATTGAGTTGTAATCACGTATGTAGGTACTCGTACTTGTCTGTCTTTGTTAAGTGTTGTGCGCACTTAACAAGTGCGCAAGTTGCTTAACCTGCGTACTTAGCAAGTACGCAAGGACATTGTCTGCGTACTTGCTAAGTACGCAAGAACTAAGCCCTGCGCACTTAGCGAGTGCGCATGCAACAGGTCTAGTATATATAGATGGTTTGTGTTGTGATTAAGTACACACTCATTTTGCACACTGTAACCGGCTGTGATTATTAATAGACGAAGTTTAAAGTATCTTTTGTTTGTTGTCGGTTTACTTTGTGTTAACACAATCTCCACCTAGTCACGGGCATTCCGCACCCAGTTAGACTAGCCAACGCACTTGCATGTGACGATCCGAGACACCCGGGGACCTACAGGGTACCACGGCTACACCGCCGCCAACCCTACGGGTAGCACATCGAGTAGCTCTCAGGGGGTATATGTGCCCGTGATGTTGGGTAGTTTTGGTTCGTTGCACAATGGCTTTATAGCCGTTAAATTTAAAAAAAATTAACTTAAATAAGCAATATCATTATATAAATTCACCTCCATTCAAATTTATTTACACACAAAATAACAAATAAATACTCTCAAATTTTCTATTTATAATGGATCATGATATGATTATTCCTCCCGATTCATTCGATGAGTTCGACTTGTTTATTGCTCACGATAGCGGCTCCAGTAGTCTCCAATTTCCTACGGATATTGTCGCGCAAGCCGAACAAGAAGACACGACAACCTCAAAAAAAGATGTATGCCACGTGATCGTGAACAAGTCATAGAAACTCTAATAAAAGATTATTTCGTCGAGGAAAATCCAAAATATGATGAAGGTACGTTTCGTGAAAGATTTCGGATGTCAAAAAGATTATTTTTAAAAATTGTTGGAGATGTAAAATTAAAATTTGAATGGTTCCAAGAGGGTGTAGACGGGAGGATGAAAAAGAGTTTTGTGGCGTTACAAAAATGCCCATCTGCGGTTAAATAACTCACAACCGGTAATTCGCCCAACGAATACGATGAGTATTTAAGTATGACTAATATAACTTCACGTGAATGCCTAGAGTATTTTTTTAATGCCACAATTCAACTATACGACAAAGAGTTCTTACGTAGACCGACAAGCTACGACATTGCACTTTTGTACAACGGACATGAAGAAAAACATGGCATTCCAGGTATGCTAGGTAGCATCGACTGTACACATTTCGTTTGGAGAATGTGTCCGACCTGGCTGCGTGGATAATATATGAGAGGTGATCACCAATACCCGACGATCATGCTTGAAGTGGTGGCTTCAAATGATTTGTGGTTTTGGCATGCGTTCTGTGGTCCGCCCGGCTCAAACAACGACATCAATGTTCTCCAACAACCTCTAATATTTACCGACGAGCAGCTTGGAACCGCGCCAAAATGTCCATTTCATGTAAACGGGCAAGAATACAGACGTGGATACTATCTTACCGATGGGATACACCCTACTTGGTCTACATTTGTGAAATTGTTCGCATATCCAACCGATCCAAAGGAAAAGAAGTTTAAAAAGGTGCAAGAGTAGGCAAGAAATGATGTCGAGCGAGCTCTAGGTGTTTTAAAAGCTAAATGGGGTATACTTAGGTGAGCCGCCGGGTCTCATAACAGGAAAAGATTAGGAATGTGGTGTATGCATGCATGTTACTCCACAATATGTTCATAAAAGATGACGGAAAAGGAATATCACCACTCTACATTAAGGATCCTCCGACCGATCCAGTTATAGACAATAATGTCCTTTCGGAGTTGCACGATGCCAGTTCACATTTCAGACTTCGATATGATATTGTGGAACATATTGCTAGCACGATGCATTAGGACGAAGAGTAGTTTGAATATTTTTTTTTTAATTTTATTTTTATGTTATTTTTTGTTATTTTTATTTTATTGAATAAATGAAATTAGTTTTAAATATATATTAGTTTTAATTTAAAAAATAAAAAAAATAAAAAACTTTAGGGTATTAGGGTTGTGCCCCCAACAATTTAGGGTATTAGGGTTGGATTTGGATAAAAATGAGGTGACACACCCTCATTGGGTATTTTGTTAGGTTACTTTTTTTATGAGGGTTGTGCCCCTAAAACCCTAAAGCTTTCATAAAGTGAAATCGTGCGGGTGGAAATTTAGAAAAATCCCCTTATTTTCATTTCAAAACTTCCAAAATTTAACTAATTATTATTTTTCTTAGAGTAAATTACCATTTGAGTCCCTAACGTTTATCCATTTTAACTAGTTGAGTCCCTTATATTTCAAAACCTCGGTCTGAACCCTGACTTTTCTTTTTTGACTTCATTTGAGTCCAGATGGCTAGCATCGTTAAATTTAACAGTTAACTTTTTTCTAAAATAACTAAAATACCCTCAGGGACTCAAATGGTTAAAAACGTTATATATTCTACCATATCTCTCCACCACCACCACCACCACCACCCCCCTCTAGTAATGCCGGACTTCCTGCGATTCAAAGTGGGAACACCACCGCAACAATTTTCCAAAATGTAAAGGGCTCCCCTTGTCGAACTCGTCTTCCTTTGTTGTCTCCGATTTCAATATTCACTGGCAGGGTAAACCTTTGCAGATTAAACGATGGTTTTGTTGGAATTCAGTGATGATCAGTTTTGACATTTTATCAAAATGGGTTTTTGACAGAGAAATAAATTAATTCAGTTAATTAATAAATACGCAACGGAAAATAAAATCATAACCTATTTAACAGCACTGACAAACCGAACATGATCTGGTTATGAACACACAAACACAAAAAAACAATTAATCTACTGATGAGATTAATTATACCTTAGTGCTTAATGATTAACCAGTTGAGACACCCAGGTACAACGAAACGATGCTAGATCACGAACCGAACACGAGAGCGGGAAGGCGCGGTTAGCCGGAAAGATCAAAAAAAGGCAGAAGCCTTTTCTTTGCT
Organism: Smallanthus sonchifolius; assembly: GCA_023525975.1. Classification (NCBI taxonomy): domain Eukaryota; kingdom Viridiplantae; phylum Streptophyta; class Magnoliopsida; order Asterales; family Asteraceae; genus Smallanthus; species Smallanthus sonchifolius. The sequence goes on along the minus strand of CM042030.1, from coordinate 34,149,272 downwards.
TTTGTCGTAAGCTTGTTGCTGCTGAAACCTTTTGATTTTGTTTTTTTTTTGCTTTCTTCGAAAAAAAAGGATCTCATTATTCTCGATTAGATTTTAATATATATATATATATATATATATATATATATATATTAATTACTCTAATCCTTTTAACCTAATAAAAATCATACCGGACCTAAACCCAATAATTAATATTAAAGTCCAAAAACCATTTAATTTGTTTTAATAAAAGATTAAAACAAATAAATATGAATTATTATTTATAAACATGTATAAATAATAAATCCCGTGTAACGAATATATATAAAATATATCGTCTCGCTAATAGTTCGTAATTACCAGTTAAGCGGGTTAAGTGAATTTAAATGTTCGTTGCCCTAGGTGTAACTCTTACGGGTCATAGCTCGGTCAGCCGCGTTGTCCATCAGGTCGGTCCGTAAAATCCAACAATCTCCCACTTGGACGATCCACGATAAATCAACGTAAACAGTCAGCGGCGCTCTAGCTGCACATGGCTGTCCCTAACAAGGTATGACGCTTTAAAGTCATTAACCAAATATCTCGGTGTTAGTAACAGCTAACTAAAGCAAGACAATAGACTTATGGCAATAGTTCTCATTCATCCTTTCCGTATAAAACATCAATTGAATCAATGAGACATGAATTTAGTTCATTCTCATATGGCGTTCAATTATTATTGTTCTCGATCAAGAATCAAAGTGATCCAATCAAACACACAGTAAGTTTGGGTAATGCCTTACACTTCACCAGTTTGAATCAACGAGGGCGCCACGATACTTATCTGTTACATATAATGCAAGAGTACAGAATCCCTTATTGACTACATACAACTCCCACTGAACTTCAAAACTATTCCTAATCAAAGCCTTTATGACTGCAGTTACGCGACAGCGTTTGACAATGATTAAAGAATGGTTCTTGGTAAACGGCAGTTCTAGTACGTATCTCAGGTCAGAGGATACTAATGAGTATACCAATAGCAAAACATCTTATGACAAAGATCCATGAAGATGATTTGATACGAGTTACATCCAACGTCATTCAAAATGAGGCCTGTGAAGTTCGGAGTCAACTCCTTGAGCCGAAGTTCAGAATAGTCTTAATTCAGAGACGTTCCCACGAGTTTGACCGACTATGGATAATTAAGAATACAAGATTCATGGATTAAATGTATTAAAATCGAACACAGTTATAAGAATTCAGAATTCCATTTAAATCAGTAAACCAAAAGAATTCAAAAGTACAACTGTTTAAATGTTCGCACATTCAAAATACTAAATCAAAACATATCACTAGCAAATCTAAGACCAATAGAATCTCTGTGAAGATCATGCTTGTCATGAGTCATGAGCTTAGTAAACGGGTCCGCTAGGTTTTGATCTGTGTCTACTTTGCTTATCATGACGTCTCCACATTCCACAATTTCCCGTATATAGTGGAACTTCCTTTGAATGTGCTTGGATTTGTGATGAGATCTGGGCTCTTTGGCTTGAGCTATAGCACCTGTGTTATCACAAAGTATCTCGATTGGTTGGCGAATACTCGGAACAACATCGAGGTTAGTAATGAATTTCTTCATCCAAGCAGCTTCCTTAGCAGCATCTGATGCGGCTATATACTCAGATTCGGTGGTTGAATCCGCCACTACACTCTGCTTGGAGCTTTTCCATGAGACAGCTCCTCCATTAAGAGTGAATACGAAATCTGATTGTGAGCGAGAGTCATCTCGATCAGTTTGAAAGCTAGCATCAGTGTAACACCGTACAGTGATCTGCTCTTTCACTCCTCCAAATATTAAGAACATGTCTTTGGTCCTTCTTAAGTACCTTAGGATGTTCTTGACTGCAGTCCAATGGGCAATGCCAGGACTTTGCTGAAAACGACTAGTCATGCTTAAAGTATACGAGACGTCAGGTCTAGTGCACAACATAGCATACATGATAGAACCAATCGCTGAGGCATATGGAATTGCTTCCATTTCCTTAAGTTCAATGTTCGTGGAAGGAGATTGCGATTTGTTCAACATAGTGCCTTTAGTCATCGGAACACCTCTTTTCTTGGAGTTTTCCATCCTAAAGCGTGTCATCATTTTGTCTATGTAAGTACTCTGACTTAGCCCTAGAAGCCGCTTAGATCTATCCCTGTAGATCTTGATTCCTAGAATGTAAGCAGCTTCTCCAAGATCCTTCATTGCAAAACAAGATCCTAACCATTGTTTGACTTTGTCAAGCACAGGGATGTTGTTTCCAATGATCAGTATATCATCCACATACAAGATGAGAAATGATATAGTGCTCCCACTAGCCTTTCTGTAAACACAAGGCTCATCTTCATTCTTGACAAAACCAAATTCTTTGATTTTCTGATCAAAATGAAGATTCCATCTTCGAGATGCCTGTTTAGGTCCATAAATGGACTTATTCAGTTTGCAGACCCTACTAGGATACTTTGGATCAACAAAACCGTCAGGCTGAACCATATAGACATCTTCAGAGAGGTGTCCATTAAGAAAAGCGGTTTTGACATCCATTTGCCATATCTCGTAATCATGGTACGAGGCTATGGCAAGCAGTATCCCGATCGATTTGATCATAGCAACGGGTGAGAAAGTTTCATCATAGTCAATACCTTGAGTGTGAGTGAAACCCTTTGCCACTAGTCGTGCTTTATAGGTTTGTATATTACCATGCATGTCGGTTTTTCTTTTGAAAATCCATTTGCTCCCTATTGCCCGAGAACCGGGGGGTAGCTCAATCAAGTCCCAGACCTGATTATCACGCATAGATTACATCTCGGCGTTCATGGCTTCAAGCCATTTCTCGGATTTAGGATCTGAGATAGCAGATTTGTAGTTTGTAGGTTCGTCATTTGACTCAGCTACTAACAGGACTTTAGAAGCTTCAAGATGCCATAGGTATCTATTAGGTTCTTTACGAGACCAGCTACTTCTGCGAACGCTTGTGTTTATGTCTGATTCATCAGCAACAACTTCTTGTTCATCAGACGCTCCGACTTCCTCAGCGGTTGTTTGTGTTTCTCGAATTTCTTCAAGATCCATAATATTATTTCCGGTTCCTCGATTTAGAAGATCTTCCTCGAGAAAGCGTCCTTTCCTTTTGATGGAAACAATGTTTGCATCAGGATGATAGAAATAATATCCGCTTTTGTTGTAGTAACCGACGAAAACAACTTTTTCGCCTCTGGGATCGAACTTGTCATTAGAATCGCTGGTGACATATGCATCACATCCCCATACTCTAAGGTAAGACAAATTGGGTTTAGAACCGTGCCATATCTCATATGGGGTTTTGTCCACCATCTTAGTCGGTGCCAGATTTACAAGGCGGGCGGCGGTCATAAGAGCATAACTCTAGAAGGAGTGAGGCAAGTTAGTTCTACACATCATCGATCGAACCATATTAAGTAGGTTTCGATTTCTCCTCTCGCTCACGCCATTAAGTTGGGGTGTGCTAGGAGTGGGCAGAGAAATAATTCCGTGCTCCTTCAGATGATTAAGAAATTCTAAGCTGAGATACTCGCCACCTCGATCTGATCGAAGTGTCTTGATAGATTTATCGAGTTGTTTCTCTACTCCGTTTTGAAACTCTTTGAACTTTTCAAATGTTTCATGCTTGTGTTTCATAAGATATACATAAGCATATCGACTATAATCGTTAATAAATGAAACGAAGTATCTTTCATGATTTCTAGACATGGTTCTGAAAGGGCCACACACATCAGTGTGTATAAGGCCTAGCAGATCCTTGGCTCGTTCACCAACATGGGTGAAGGGGTCCTTTGTGAGTTTGCCAGCTGAACAAGACTCGCAATTATCAAATGAGTCATGTCCGGTAGGTTCAAGAATTCCCTCGGATTGGAGTCTTTTAATGCGTGCCTTGCTTATGTGGCCAAGTCGACAATGCCATAGAAAAGTATCATTAATGCCAGATTTGATACGTTTAGAAAGATTATATATGTTATTGTTAGTTTGAAAGTCAATCTCATAAATACCGTTTTGAGGTTTAGCCTCAAAATAAAAGATATCATTTAAGTAGGCAGACATAGCAATACCATTAAAAAGGTACTTAAATCCTTGTTCAAATAATAAAGAAACTGAAATAATGTTTCTGGTTAAAACAGGTGCAAACAAACAATTGTTCAAAACAACCACAAGACCAAAAGGACATGAGAGATGATATGTTCCAGTTGCAAGAACTGGTACTCTTTTCCCATCACCAACGATGAGTTCCATGTCGCCTTGTTTCAGCTTCCTCCAACTTTTAGGCTCCTGCAAGACATTAATGATGTGGTATCCACATCCAGTATCAAATACCCATGTGTTGCTAGAAACAGTAAAAATTTCAATAACATAAATGAGAATACCTGAAGAGGTGCCCTCACCACTGACCCTCTTCAGCTTCAGCTTGGCTAGATATTCAGGACAGTTACGTTTCCAGTGTCCCATTCTGTTGCATTCAAAGCATTGACGCTCCTCGGGAGGGGGTGCTTTTGAATCTTTCTTGTTATTGTTGGTGGCAGGCTTGGCAACAACATTAACCTTCTTCTTGCCTTTGCTATTATAACCTCTTTTCTTGGGGTTAGGTTTTTTAACACCAGCAGATCTGACCATCAGAACTTGATTTTTCTTTCCTTGGATATTCATCTCGGCCGTTTTGTGCATACCATGTAGCTCGGCCACTGTCTTCTCCAAGCCATTCATGTTGAAATTCATTACGAATTGATCATAGGAGCTTGGGAGAGAGTTTAAGATGAAATCAGTAGCCATGTCATCCTTCATGGGATATCCAAGTTTGTTCATCTGGTCGATGTACCCTTTCATCTTAAGTACATGAGTACTAACAGGCGTGCCCTCTTGCATCGTGCAACGAATGAGTTGAGACATGGTTTCATAGCGTTCTTGTCGGGCTTGTTTCAGGAACATGCCCTTAAGTTGCTCAATCATGTCAAAGGCATCCAGGTCCTCTATGCTCTTTTGGAGCTCACGGGACATGCAGGCTAGAATAAGGCAGACCACCTCAGTGGCATCATCTCTTTGTTTTTCCCAGGCCTTACGAGCGGCAGCCGTGTTACCATCGGGTGCCTCAGGGACTGATGCATCGAGAACATATTCTCATATTGCACTGCCACGAGAGAAAGTTGGTGTTATCCAGCTTTTCATTCTCAAGGACAGACTTGAGAGCGAAGGAGTTATTAGTATTATTATTTTCAGTAGACATCTGTCAAGATAAGCAAAGAAAATAAATTAGTATAAAGAAAGTGAAAAATCCTTATTAATTTATGACCCAATTACAGAAATTAGAATAAGGAGTGAGAATCTAACTAAATCAGTCACTAATGGTAGCTATGGCATACAACATTAGTAAGTGGGTAACTAGACTGACAATTAGTGTCAATTGTGGAAAGATGCACAATTCTTGTGTATGAGGCCGCTAAGATAAGACATGTCTATGCATTGATACGTTTAGCCTCATCTATGCCCACTTTTAATCTCTTGACAGCTGGGGCATGTAACAAGAGAGAAAAGTAATAGTCGTCCTAAAACAGATACTTGCGGAAGGGCCGGATGTGTCAACGAAACCCTTGCGCCTTGGAAGGATAAACTACGCATCCAGTGCGGTGCTGTGTTTCCAAACACCGATGTTTCGTTTTATGCTCCAAGTGTTCCTTATAATAGGATGACATAGACCATTGGTTTTAAATATGGGTTCCAATTTTAGTGTTTACAGAATAGGGTCAAACACAACGAATGATTAAATCATACGTGTGATGTAAAAGCCAGTTTTACTATTTAAAGTCATGAAAAATTTGATGAACTCTTTCATCTCTCAGGACACTTAATTTTAAATAACCTATTAAAACTAAGTTTGTCGCGACTTGAATAACAAGTTAATAGTTGAAAACTATTAAGTTATAAGTTTTGAAATTAAATTTAGTTTAAATTGTAAAACTTTAGCGGTTATTTATTTTATAAAAACAAGCCAGTTGTTATTTTTATAAAATTCTACAAGTTGTAAAATTAGAACTTGTGGTGACAGATTGTGACATTTTAAAACTCCTTTTAAAACGTTTGGTGTTTGGTTGGTTTATAATAAATTTAAGTTATAAAAAATTAAAAGCAACCACAAAGCAATAAATATGTAAATCTTTTAGGGCCAAGTTTGTTTGATCTTGCTAGAGCCAGTTAGCAAGACCAAACGGGTCACGGGGTCCACAAAATTAAAACAACCACAAGGATGGACTTTCGTACATCTAATCGTCTCGGATGACTCCCATTGACTCCATGATTCCTGTTGCGTCTTCAGATTTGTCTTCGGGTTTTTATTACATTACATAAAATACAAAATTACATAAAATTAAAAAGCCTATTCTATTACAACTTTGAGCCATCAAAAGTGGGCCAAAACCATAAGACCAAAAACTGAATAATAAACACAAACAACTCAATCACATGGGTCGGGCCAGATTTACATATTCAACACAATCACATACGGACAATAAATTTGGTCAAATAAAAAATAAAAAATCGACCAAATTAATAAATAAAAATTTGCCCCAAAAACAGATCAGATCAGAAACTTCAAGATAGTTAAAGTTTGTGATTAATCTAACCGGTGAAACCAGACCGGTTCCGATTTGTAAGTTATAACCCAGGCTCTGATACCACTGTTGGGATTCAGTGGTGTTCAGTTTGACTTTTTGTAAAGAACGGGTTTTGACAGAGAAATTAATTGATTCAGTTAATTAATAAATACGCAGCGGAAAATAAAATCATAACCTATTTAACAGCACTGACAAACCGAACAGGATCTGGTTATGAACACGCAAACACAAAAAAATAATTAATCTACTGATGAGATTAATTATACCTTAGTGGTTAATGGTTAACCGGTTAGGACACCTAGGTACAACGAAACGATGCTAGATCACGAACCAAACACGAGAGCGGGAAGGCGCGGTTTGCCGAAAAGATCAAAAAAAGGCAGAAGCCTTTTCTTTGCTTTTGTCGTAAGCTTGTTGCGGCTGAAACCTTTTGATTTTTTTTTTTTTTTTTTGCTTTCTTCGTAAAAAAAGGATCTCATTATTCTCGATTAGATTTTAATATATATATATATATATATTAATTACTCTAATCCTTTTAACCTAATAAACACTATACCGGGCCTAAACCCAATAGTTAATATTAAAGTCCAAAAACCATTTAATTTGTTTTAATAAAAGATTAAAACAAATAAATATAAATTATTATTTATAAACATGTATAAATAATAAATCCCGTGTAACGAATATATATAAAATATATCGTCTCGCTAATAGTTCGTAATTACCAGTTAAGCGGGTTAAGTGGATTTAAATGTTCGTTGCCATAGGTGTAACTCTTACGGGTCATAGCTCGATCAGCCGCGTTGTCCATCAGGTCGGTCCATAAAATCCAACAGGTTTTTGACATAATCGATGATTTCCTTGGTGGTACAGTTGATTGTTTAAAGGGAACAGAAGCGACGATTTCTTTTTCAGGCAAGATGGTTTCCATGGGGCTTTGCCTTGGATTTTGGGTGTTTTAATTTAGGACTTAATGAAATGAATTGGGTGTTTTTGTTTAGGATTTAAAGAAATCAATTTAAAGAAAGCAATTTGAGTTTTTCATTTTCCCAAAAATCTCTCCGAGAAATTCAACTGGGTGTTTTAGTTTAGGATTTAAAGAAATCAATTCTTGGTTTTGTGACGGTGAAGGCTGATGTTTATTGAAACTTTAATTCTGATTTGATTTATCTTGTTGTAAAGACTCAATTGTTTGTTGGTTGGTTTTATCCATCAAATGCAAATGGAAGTTGCACGCACACACAAACGATGGCTGGTGTTTGGCCGGAGAAGGTGGTCAGAAGTTACAGGGGGTGGTGGTGCTTTAAAGGTGGCCGGAAGTTACAGAGGTGGTGGTGGACGTGGCGGCGGCGGTGGCCATGGCGGTGGTGGTGGAGAAGAGAGAGGGTAGAATATATAACGTTTTTAATCATTTGAGTGCTTGAGGGTATTTTGGTAATTTAAAAAAAAAGTTAACTGCTAAATCTAACGACGTTAGCCATCTGGACTCAAATGGAGTCAAAAATTAAAAGTCAGGGTTCAGACCGAGATTTTGAAACATAAGGGACTCAACTAGTTAAAATGGACAAACTTCATTGACTCAAATAGTAATTTACTCTTTTTCTTAATTTACTACCGTTACTTATTTACTTTTTATTATTTTTAATTCCTATTTAATTTCGTTAACCTTTTTATTCATTACATTGAACGTACATATAAAAACTAACTTCAATTCAGATAATTAATATCATTAAAGTCTTTCAACTTAAATGGTTTCAATTTCAACCAAAATGGTTTCAATTTCAACCAATTGGTACTTGATAGTCAAGGCTGTGTAATTAACACTTATCATTAACCGTGCTAACATTGGTATGGAAGTTATGCATGAACGTAATGCTCATAATTTCCCTCTAGACTTAGCTGCTATTGAAACTTCATCTATAAATGGATAAGACTTTCGTCTGATTATATAAGAGTTTTTGAACTAAAAAAGGAGCAATAGCTTCCCTCTTGTTTTATTAAGAGAGCGTTATTGCTCCTTTTTTATTTAGTACTATGTGCCTTCCATAGTTTTTTAAAAATAACAAGGACTTTTTATAGTTCTGTTCGATTTGCGTGTTTTTGCTTTGTAGTCATTTATATTATAGGTTTCTATATCAATCATATCCTTTTGCTAATATTTTATAAAGTTTTATTTCCAATTCAATTTCAATTGAAAATAGATAAAAATTTTCTTTTTGCTTATTTATTCCTTTTATTTATTAAATAAGAAAGAAAGAATATGCTTTTTTATGTTAATGGAAAAATATAGTAATACTAGATATATAGTAGAGGGGCGGATGTAGCCAAGTGGATCAAGGCAGTGCATTGTGAATTCACCATGCGCGGGTTCAATTCCTGTCGTTCGTCCAACAGGTTATTATTATTTATTTTTCTTCTTTTGTGTTAAGGTTATTTATTTTTTTAATCAATTATTCGCTACAAAAGGATTTTTTTAGTGAACGTGTCACAACTTCCTTCTATTTTTTTTGTAAAGACGAAGAAATAAATTCTATTTTCTCTCCTATTTACTATGACGACGAAGAATCAAACTATCACTATATTTATTCTTTTTTCTACTTCTTTTTCCATGTGTAGGATAACCCCAAGGGGTTGTGGTTTTTTTCTACCAATTGGGGCCGTCCCTTCTCCACCCCCATGTGGATGGTCTACATGGTTCATAACTACTCCTCTTACTACAGGGCGCTTACCTAGCCAACGCTTAGATCCGGCTCTACTCAAACTTTTCTGGTTCACCCCAACATTCCCCACTTGTCCGACTGTTGCTGAACAGTTTTTGGATAACAAACGGACCTCCCTAGAAGGTAATTTTAATGTGGCCGATTTTCCTTCTTTTGCAATCAGTTTTGTTACAGCACCCGCTGCTCTAGCTAATTGTCCACCCTTTCTAAGTGTGATTTCTATGTTATGTATGGCCGCGCCTAAGGGCATATCGGTTGAAGTAGATTCTTCTTTTTTATAAATCAAAACCCCTTCTCAAACTGTACAAGCTTCTTCCAAAGCATACAACTTTCTAGATGTAGATGGTGATATCTCTCAATAAGACTACTAATTCTTACTATTCTTATAGTATGATATGAATATACCACATCAATTCGTTATGTATGGATGATAAGATTTCATTGATACAGAGCTAATTCCAATAGACTTATTGGAGGGTCCCATTGGCGTGCATCCAATAGGAATTGAACCTACGAATTCGTCAATTATGGGTTGAGTTCTTTAACCATTCAGTCATGGATGCTTAATTTATTTAAATTAGATGCTTTGTAAGAACTTCATACATAATTTTAACTTGTAACTTTTCCATAAGGATATTACTAAAAACATAATAATAATAATAATAATAATAATAATAATAATAATAATAATGATGGGTGTTACAATAGTACCCCTCACTAAAAAAAATTCGTCATCGAAATTATTAGGTTCTTATTTCTAACGAAACTTTTTGAGTTACGTTTTCAGGCAGGGCCGTCCCTGAGATTTCGAGAGACCTGTGCGACTAAAGAAAATGGGGACCCTAACAATCCAAAATATAAAGTTAAAGATATGAAAAAAGCATTAATATGATGAAGATTGTACTAGCAATAAATAAAAAAAGTTATTGTAGCAAAATAATATAAATTACATAGTTAAACGAATCGTGAGGCTCTCCTGGCATTCTTGGTAGCAAAGTGTAAGTCCCTAACCTTGATGGATCTTCAATCACGAAATAAAATGACGAATACAACTAGCAGAAATTGTTGTAAACGAATGATTCAAGAACATAAACAAGCAGTATTCACTCAAAGTAATATGACATTGTATTAGAAGCACACAACCGATTACAAGTTAAGAGAAAAACTAACTATCACGGATAACCTAATCACGAATGAGATACAAGTATTTAAACTAGATCAAAATCCCATAGCGCGGCCAAGTTCCCAGCCATCACTAGGTCGGCCCAACCCGTACCCGTGAAATCATGTTCACGGTATACCCATTCACATGTTTGATACAAAATCCTAATCATCTAGGGTCCTACAATCTCCCCTAGGATTATGGTATAAAACAAAATTCAGAAGTTTATATCTTCAGAGTGATTTCCACTACCAGCATAGATCTTCTTACTTATTATATTAGCAACTGCTCCAGTAAAAACTTTAGCCTGATCTTCAAACAACGGCTCACTGAAGATTTGACTACGTCCCAAAATATTGATATCAGCTTCACCGAATTTTGAAAGATCAAAAGGATCAAGTATTCTAAACTCTTTGTTTCCAGCTTTAATCACTGCTTCGGTAGAGAGGACCATAAGCCCAAAACTCAAAGTCTTTGAGTGAATCGACTGAAACCTTCTGATGAACAGGGACGTGCTTGGTAGTCTTTGTAGCTGGCAAGATAACATTGTACCAGCTTTTACCAGTATAAGGGTCTTGGACACCCTTGCCTTTCTTTAATCTAGACTCTGTAGTCTTCATACCAGCAAAATTGGTCAGGCATTGTTGGTTTAAGAACTTATAGAACATGTGAGCCTGTCCAACGTTTCCCCTGTTTGTAAAATTTGCTTCATTTAACTCCCGGAGATCAATCTTTGTCCATGAGCTAAAGTCAATAGCACTTGAGTAGTATTCGAGCCTTCCGCTTTTTCTCTTTACCACAAATATGTTTTTCTCCTTGTCGAATGGCAAGGAAGCAATTCCAGACCTATCACCCCTTTTAGAATAGTAGCTTTCAATGTTTGTAGTGACGTGTGTCTCGGTAGGAGGACCATAAGGTAGCATCCATGTTTTTCTCTTGCTTAGAGGATCCGAGGCAGAGGATGTAAGTTGACTTGACTCATAAATAGCTTTATGAATTTCCTCAAATTCATCCTCTACATCAACAAACTCTTATGTAGATTTATCTTGAGCATTTAGAATTGCATCATCAAGATTACCACATATGTCGCCTTCAAAATTAAAGTCAAGATCATCATTTGGTTTTGAGCTTCCTTCTTCTTGATTTCCCTGATTATCATGGACATTTAGATAAGTAGGATCTTTATTTTCTTCTCCACTATTTTGTTTATGTAAGGCCCCAAAACCAGGCACCCTACAGTTGGTTCTCATAACTGGTTATACTCTTTAAAAGTACTCATGTTATTAATCAAACTACAGCGGCAGTCTTTATAAAGATTATAATTGATATTTTATGTCGTTATTATCATTAAATTTACCTCACGAATGCCTGCACACCAATCCGAGTAGCACCGTCCCCAAGCCAAGATATGTCGACCCCAAAGCTCACCTGCCACACAAACTAACGTATACACAAAGTCAGCTACGCTGAGTGAGTTCTAATAGTTTAATTTAAACAAAAGCCAACTCGTCTTATAGAATATTTATTTCCACTAAAGACCCTCCGGTCCTTATAAAAAATAGTTTTATAAATTATCATCATGTATGTAACCCAGTTATCTTATGATATCCCAAAAATTCACCCCCCCGGACTTATCCCACCATTTTAACTCAGTAAGTCTCTCCGACATGGATCGAGCTTACTACTCTGATAGCTCAGAATTTACCACCCATGTTAACCATACAATGGTTATCCCAACCAACCTCTAGGCCCAAACTTACCAGTCCTAACCAAGACTCTCACAAGCCAATCACAATAGTTGTAACACAATGTACTCATCCCGACACAATGGTCAATATCACTCTACACATCACATTAATAACATCTACTCACCACGTCAATAACATCTCATACACAATAATGATAACTCAACACTTGCATGCAATTTAACACATACATATGCACACAAACACATACCTCATCACTGCACCCTCGTTAGAGTTATCATCGTCGAGATACTCGTCATGAGCTTAGCTCTACCCTTGTTACAGGGCCCCGCCACTAATCATAGCGACACACTCGTCATCTTACGATGACTTCCCAGCCACCCCCTTGGTGAAAACAATTGAAGAACTTTGTCCTCCACAACATGACTTGCCGTGTCATACATACAACGACTTAAGTTCACACAACACATGTAAGTAACACATAGTGGCATACATGCAAAACTATGACTTGTTACTTGATGTGATGTGAATATATATATAAATAATAATTACTTTACCAAGTTTTAAATTTAGAAATGTACTCACGACTAATTCACACGCTACAGTAGGTAACCGGTCGCGTGTAGCAAAGATAGCAAGCCCGAGTTATCGAACCGTGGACACAAGAGGCGGCAACCCTCGATACTAAACCTCTATTAACTCCTAACCAATGTAAAACAAGTGATGATTTTATTTATTATTTTTATTAATTTTAGAACATGCAATCTAGAATAAAACAACTAAAACACTGACTCGACTCAAAGACTAAAAAGACACGACAATACCTAGACAAAGACAAGACACTAAAGTAGATCAAACGAACTAAAACACGAAACAAAGAAAAAATATGAGCCAAACACCACCTACACCAGGTGTGACAATCCGACTTTCCAAGTTAATCCCGTTAGTAATTCCGTTAAATATTCTGTTAAATCCTAACCAATTTAACCCTATCTTAAACCCCAAGGACTATTTCTGGCAAGAATTAAACTAGAACTGCAAGGACTAGTTATGATAATTGTCCAAACTCAATCTGTTGACCCTGAAAGTCAAAATCAATTGTCTAAACTCAATATGTTGACCCTGAAAGTCAAAATCAAGAATTTTGAATCCTGTTTGACTTTGTAAAGTCAAACTCGTAGCATTTGAGTTCAAATTCGAATTCAAGAATAAATTTTAATATGATTTTGTAACGGACCAAGCATGTTCCTGGCATTAACAGTCGTAACCTTCGGTTTAATCATCATCTTTATCGAATTCAAACCCAATTATGGGCATTCAATCCGTAACCGTCGACTTCATCTTTTTGTTCACCAATTCATAACAATTCAATCAAATACACTGAAATTGAACACCCTCACACCTTAATCGCATACCTCAGGAATTTTTGCACGTATCAATTCGATCGGAATCAAAGTTGGAGTCACCGGAGGCAAAGCCATGCAAAGTCGGAATACGTTTTAGTCGGAAGCCTTCAATTCATATCGCATTCTGGTAATATATCTCATCTATAGCTTCGTTTTTATTCATGGATTGAAAACCCTATGCTATATGGGGTTTATAACATCAACCCGATCAAGATCGAATTCTAGGGTTCTTATCATATTCGGTTTAATCGAACCGTACCTTAAAACGTGTTTAAATCCAATTAACTTATATCATTAGACTCGTAATCATCTGTGTAGTGAAAGCCCTATATCAATTTAATCTCAGAACATCGAATCTGTCATAATCCTAATCTAGGGTTCTTCATAAAAATGATTTGGGGGTTTGGACCTAAACCCAATCTCAATAAATCTAAACTACATGGATAGATTCGCAATACCTTGCTCTGTAAAAGCCCCATGGATTCATCAAATTGTACTATCAAATTTTATCAAATTGATTTTGAGTTCATATCTAGGGTTCCGACTCTTGAATCTGGAATTAAACAAACCTAAAAACGTTTATTCCACAATTAAACTCAACCTCAGAATCGCAAGCCTTCGTTTAACAAAACCCTATCCATTTTTTTTCAATCGTGGTCGAATTCGCGAGTAATTGGATGAATCTTGGGTTCGGTTCACACATAAAGGATCGAGGTCAGAATGTTTAATTGATAAAAACATTTAAAGATCATTCCAATCGCGATTCCCTAGGGAGCTGTGATGGTTAGGTCGCTTGACTATTGGGGAGGAGACACGGGTTCGAATCCTCCTCCCCAGTTTTCTTTTTAAATGATATTTTATTGATGTTTTAGATTTAAAAACAATTTACACTATTATTATAATATTATATTAAGATGTGTAAACCGAGAAAAATGCCCGTGGACTCGGGATTGATTTTATGAACCATTTTTATTATTATTTCCTGTTTTTATAATAATATATTTAACTCGCAAATTTGAATAACAATATATATTATATTAATTTAAAACCGTGACTCTTGTTAAAAATAACATATTTAGATATATTATTTTCGCCACATTTCTAGATTTTGTGAAACGCTTCAAAACTAATAAATAACATAATTATTTATGTTAATTACTCACGTTCATATTCTCGAATAGAAATAATAAACTTATTATTTTGTCACGCAATTTAATTATTTATGTTACTTCGCTACTTAAAAATAATATAATAAATTATATTATTTTCCTAGACTTCTAGTTAAGGATAAAACGCTCGAATATATTTATTATATATTATTTTGTCATTCGTCGCGTAACGTATATATCATAATTATTAATTAAAGAATTCTTATTCCCGTGGACACGTTCATCTACTCTTGATTACTAGAGCGTTTCTTTTAGGACGTTCCTCATTTCGTGTTGTTGTCACATATTCCATTGTAACCCTAATTGTTATACTTGTAATTCTAGGGCATATGTAAGACGTTGCAGGCTAACACTCGTGATTTCAATCTTATTCTAGTGTGAACCTACCTACGTCGTTCAGGTGAGTCTTCACGGCCCCTTTTATTGCTTTTAAACTGGGGGAGAAAACATGACGCGAACACTTTTTGATTTTTGTACTTCATTATGTATCACTTGTTATGACTATGCGTAAACTCTATCATGAAGTCTTCACATCGAACCATTTAAATATGAGTATAGCGAGGTATGTTGGGTAGTACTACTTGGGTTGACAAACCTCACCCGCGTTAGTCGCTCTAACTCGATTGGATATCGAACGGGTGCAATATTGACCTAATCGTGCACCATGGTTGATAGTCCTGGTGGGAGGCATTCAAACAGTCAGTTTACAGTCGCGAGCGTAATAGCAAACATGAACATGGGTTAGCTACCTGTTGATATATATATTGATTATACAATAAATCTGGTAAACGTTTATTTAAATATTGAAACCTGTGAACTCACCAACCTCGTGTTGACATTTCCTTACATGTTTTCTCAGGTCGCTTAAGATAAGGCACAGGTGCACGCATAGGGCATGCATGGAGTCTTATGATTTATTCATAAAATAATATTGCTTAATTGCTTGTACTTTATTTTTGGACTTCGTTTGGACTGAACACTTTGGGACTTTTCTTGGGCGCGTTTGTTTCGCGCATTTAATTTAGTTTTACGCTTCCGCACTTACTTTGATCATTTATGATATATTTTCATTTTAGTCCCATATAGTGTCGTTCAATATAACTAATGACTGAGATCCTGGTTTGTCACTTTCCAAACGGTAAAACTCCGTTAGTTGAAATTGGGGGTGTGACAGATTGGTATCAGAGCCATTGGTTATAGAGAACTAGGTTTGCGTACTTGACTATAACCTCACACATTAGTTACATATCACAAGCGTTATGTATTGGCACTTATGTATGTTGGAGCATATTCTGGTGACAACGAGCTTGAAGATATTATGTCTTAGTCTTAGAGTCTTTAACTTGTAATTGATAGAATTGTTAGCAACAGTTAAAGGGGAGTCTGTTAGGACATGTTTTGTAACTGTTGATAAAATTCTGTATAAGTTCACAGAGAGGCGAACTTAATAAGTTCGCTTGAGCATCTTTAGAAGCGAACTTATTAAGTTCGCTTAGCCTATTAGAGGCGAACTTCATCTTTTAGGCGAACTTGTTAAGTACGCCTGGTACAGATCAGATGTCTATATATAGGAGTTTATAGAGTCTGTGAAATAGATTTTAGCAGAGACACGATATCAGGAGGAATTGTTAGATAAGATATCAGAGTAGTAGACCAGAGAGAATTATGTGAATCTTGTAACCTGATATTGTGGTGGAAATACAAAGCGTTTATTTACACCGTTGTTGTTGATTTAGTTACACGAGCACGTTGATCATGGATTCCGCACGTTATCACCGTGTCGTACCGTGAGTCTAGAGATCTGTCACGCATCGAATTAGGGACCTACAAGTGGTATCAGAGCTTTTGCTCTTGATTAGCAGAAGATTCGTGGTGTTTTCGTGTCCAATCAACATCAAATTTCAGAGATTGTGAAGATTTTTCATCTTTTTTGTGTTCTTGATAAAAATGGAGAATTTTTGATCATTTTGGATTCTTTTGATGAAATTGATCCGATAGAAGTGTTCCTAATCATTTCCTACACATTCCTACGGTTCAATTTAATCAAATTCCATCAATTCAGCAAGATATGATGATTTTCAGAATTTTTGGTTCGTGTTTGGTTGAACAGCTGATGCTGGCGAACTTAGCAATTCTGTTGCAGGCGAACTTAGAGAGGCTAACTTAATGAGTTCTCTTGGTGCAGATTAGGCGAACTTAATCAGGCGAACTTAATAAGTTCGCTTGGGGTCAAGTTCGCTCAGTCAGGCGAACTTATTAAGTTCGCTTAGGCAGTATCGGGCGAACTTAGCTAGTGTTCATAAAAAAAAAATTATGGCGGGAAATTTCTTCTTGTTCAAATTTTTTAGGGAAAGCTTATATGGTCGTTTTGAATCATTTTTGAAATTTTGAAATTTTTAAAAAAGAGTATTTTGGCGGGAATTTTTTTTTCGAATATTTTCGTAAAAATTTCAAAATGTCAATTTCATGTGATGATAATGAGATTGGAACTATGACACCGAGGCTTTTGTGCATATCAGATTTTCGTAGCTGGAAAGTCCGGTTCGAACAGTTCGTATCAGAAACTGATGAAAACTTTTGGACATCCATATTTAAAGGATATGTGCATCCTACTTATGATTATATGGGATATTATGATGTTCCTAAACCAGTGACAGCTCTTAGTAAACTAGAAAAGCAGAAGTTTGATCGAGAGATTAAGACGCGTGAAACTTTAACGTTGTCTTTACCAAAAGAAATCATTCATAGTCTCGGGAAGTGTCCTACTTCAAGAGATCTATGGGAAGCATTGAAGAAAAAGGGTGAAGCAACTTCTCAAGCGTTCGTGGTCTTGATCAATGAAGTATTAGAGAAGAAGAGTGATTCTCAAAGTGATTCTTCTGTAGATTTAACTGATAGTGAGAGTATTCGTTCTGGTGAAAGTACTCAATCTACTGAGACTGATGTGATGAGTGAAGAAAGCTTTCAGACAGTTGAAGATGATCTGAGTGAATTAGAAACTGATGCAGAGCCTGTCATTGTTGATCAAAAGGGTGAAGCTGATGATGACGTTTTCATGGCTCCTGGTGCATCTTCTTCAGAAGTACAAGCTGAGGTAGTTTCTAACTCTGAAACGTTTTGTTCTAACTGTATTTCAGTGAAGGATAAACTGATGAGGGTTATAGATGACAACGTAAACCTTATTTGTCATATGAAATCGATGCACACAGTAAACCAGAAATTAAAAGATAATGAGAATGTATGTATTGAGAGAATAGAATCACTGAAGCGGGATATAAGTTCTCCGACTTTGAAGATCAAAGAGCAGGCATATCACCTGGATATGTCCTTTGTAGAAATTGAGAAAAGAAATAATGATCTTGTTGAGAAAGATAAGGAACTAGCTGAAACTAAAGCAGAGGTGCTCAGATTACATAGAAAGTTAGAAAGCTTTGGAAATTCATCATTCTTATTAGGATATTATCATGAGAATACTGAAGAGGGGAAGGGAACTAGTGGTATTGGTTATGTTCCTCCACCATCCAATGGAAATTATTCTGTTACACCTGAGATTATAAAAGATGAGGATTTAGATCCTAAGACTGTGTTGAAAGTGAATCCAGTCACAGGTGAAGATATGGTGTATTCTGATGAGAGTGATGATGAATATTTTGATGAAGCTAAGGTAGAGGGGATACCGAAAGAGGTTAGGAAAGAAGACTCAAAGGTTGATTCTAATTCATCTGGTAAAAATACATTTTGAGGTTCTTCAAACTCAAGGAGAGTTCCATACGTCAGAGATTATAAAGACAGGCATACATGTTTTCATTGTAATGAGATAGGACACATTGTGGTGATGTGACACCCAAAAAAAATTTTTATTTAAATTTTCGGGACAAAAATTCTTTCAACTAGGGGATGATGTGACATCCGGCTAATTAGGGTGAACTCCGTTATCAAATTCTGTCAATATCCTAACTTATTTAACAAATCTCAAACTCCAGGGACTGAGCCTGCCTATTGTCAAACTCACATGCACAAAAATTGAGGGACCGAACTTGTAATTAACCTATAATTATTTCCCTTTGACTTTTTTAGTCAAACTAACCAAACCCTTGACTAGTTAACCAAAGCTAAACCCTAGGGACCATTTCTGCCAAGTTCCAAACTTCAATGCATGAAAACAGAGGGACTAAACCTGTATATAGCTCTTACTTGATTTTGTTTGACTATTGAAAGTCAAACTCACGGTTTGAATGCAATTCAAGTCCCATAATCGATTTCTGTTGGAAATCTGTAACCGATATGCACAATCAAGCCATAAACGACCATCATGGGACATTAAACCACACCATTTGTTCTAATTAAACCCGATTATGGGTAGTTATACCAAAACCGTCGACCCCATTGTCTATTATCAATCAAATTCGACCAATTCGTTGTTAATCTCTCAATTGAACACATGCGCATCTAAATAGCATCCCTCTGAACTTGTTTCATCATCCAATTTGATCGAAAGGGAAGCCGTGGTAGCCGGAGACAAAACTCACGCAGGCCGGAGCCCATGTTAGCCGACCTCCATCAATCCGACATCGAATCAGGTAGCTAAACTCGTCTTTAGACTCAATTTCATCTCTTCTATGAAAGCCCCAACATAATCAGGGCTTACAATATCTAATTTAACACGTACTGATTCTAGGGTTCATACGGAACCGATTTGATCGAGCGCTACCCTAGACTCAACCTAAATGAAATTAATCTAAAGCAAAAGATTTGTAATACTCTAATATGTAAAAGCCCTATGCTAATTCAAACTTATAATATCAAATCGATGACGAAGAGATACCTAGGGTTCTTCGTATGAACCATTTAATCGAATCCCACTCGAAACTCAGTCTCAATCTAATCAAAATATATGGTTAGCTTCGCAATCAGTTACTCTTTAATAGCCCTATGGTTCCAACAGATTTTATTATCAGAATTGTTCAAACCGATTCCAAGTTCATGTCTAGGGTTTTCGGCATTTCGATCCGGAATTAAACAACCCTAAACTTGTTGTTTTCAAATTAAAACCCACCCTAGGTTCGCAAACACCCGATTAACGAAACCCCTATGGCCACTGATCCAATCGAAGTTCAAATCGTTGGATTTTTGAAGGGTTTTAGATTCGGTTCAATAGGGAGAAAGAACACAGGGTGTTCGTTTGATAAAACAATTTCGAATCATTACATATTGCGATTACCCTAGCGTGTGGGTTGGTTAACTCGGTTGGCTTTGGGGGAGGAGACTCAGGTTCGAGTCCCTCCACCCCCTTTTCTTTTAAATCAGTTTTTTTAAGATCCCCTATATTATTATATATATATTACAATGTTTTGAACCTAAAAACCATCCGCTGGCTCGGGTTTGCTTTACAACCCGTAGTTATTATTAATACACATTTATAAAATAATATATTTAAATTATTTTCATACCGTGACTTCAATTAAAAGTAATATATTTATATATTATTTCCACCACGTCTGTCAACGAAGTATAACGCTTCAACTAATAAAATAATATATTTATTTATATTATTTCCCACGTTATTATCATCCGAATAAAATAATAGTTTTATTATTTTTGTCACAAAACTTAATTATCGTGTTATTTCTCTAAGTTTAAAATAATATAATAACTTGTGTTATTTTCCTAAACCATTATTAAATGGCACGAACGCACGAATATATTTATTAATTAATATTATTCGTAATTGGAGACGTCCGGCATGAAAACACTTTTATCTTAATTATTAAATTAGGAAACCCTTATTCCCGTGGACTAGTTCGTCTAACCGTTAATCCTAAGTATATTTTAGAACGTTCGATCTTTCCGTGTCGTTGCCACAAACTCTTACGTATTCCTAACTGTCACATCTTATTCTAGGGCATTCATAGATTGTCCGTGTGCAATCCATTTGTGGTTAGAGTTTTATCATTGTGTGGTGCTATTTACTACGCTCTACTCAAACTCAGATGAGTTTCACGGCCCCTTTTTACTTGTTTTACTATTGGGGGAGAAAATGCTTACACACAAACATATTTTACTTGTTTTCCTGTTGAGGAGAAACAAACATGTACACCAACTATCATACTTTTACTTGTTTTCCCCGTGGGGGAGAAACAGGTACGCAGACAAACATTATGTTACATGTTTTTCCCGTTAGGGGAGAAAACGTGACACAACTATTGTAGATTATTGTAATTCATATGTTATTACTGTTGAGGCTAAGCGTGACACACTATCACAGAAAGTCCTCATCATACATCGAACCGTTAATATGGATCTTAGCGAGATAACGTTTAGTAGTACTACATGGTTTGACAAATCCCACCCGCGTTAGTCGCGCTAACTCGATTGGAGATCGAACGGGTGAAATGTTAGCCTACTCACACCGCCAGTGTTGATAGACCTGGCAGGAGGCAAATAAACAAACAGTCAGCTTCGGTTGCGAGCGCTTTAGTAAGACATGAACATAGGCTAGCTACCTATAGATATGCATATTGAATGTACATAATATGGCAAACACTCACTTATTGTAAACTCAAAACCTGTGAACTCACCAACCTCATGTTGACACTTTTTCTTACATGTTTCTTAGGTCGCTTTGGCACAGGTTGCACACTTAGGACATGCATGGAGTCCTATTGTCATATCATACATTTCAAACATTTTAAACAGTTTACTTAATTATATTAATTAATGCTTATTGCGTGTAATTACTTTCGACTTCATTTTTAACGTTTACGCTTCCGCATTAACTCTGAACTTTTATGTTATGACATTTCAAGTCCCATATAGTGTCGTTTGATGTAACTAATGACTGAGATCCTGGTGTGTCACCTTCCAAACGGTAAAACTCCGTTAGTGAAATTTGGGGGTGTGACAGGTGAACTGTCCTTACAAAAATAAAGGGAAGAAGCATGTAGTTCCTGGGAAGGTGAAGCCTGAATCAAAACCTGTTGAGAAAAAGTTTATTCATTATCAAACTCCAAAAGAAGTTCATGTAGGCGAATCTTCTTTTAGTGCATCATATCGTGTGAAGATTCCTTATATGAGAGAATATCGTGAGACGAGATCTTGCTTTTACTGTGGTCTTATGGGTCATATTCGGATTGCTTGTCCTCACAAAGACAAAGGTAACCGACATGGTACTCCAGAAAAGGTAAGAACTCCTCGTAAGCCTTATGTTAACCCAAATGTGGTTAAACCTCGTGATACACCAAAGGGTAATTCAAAATCTGAGGTTAGGCTTTCTAGACCTCAAAGACGGAGGAGAAACAAAAGATTGAGAAAACTTTTAGAACAACAAGAGTTTTCACAATCAAATCAATTTTCAAATGAAAGAAAATGTTCAAACACTTCACATTTTAAGCAAAAAGAACTTAATGAACAGAAGTATGTTTAGAAATCTAAAGTTTCTGTTTCTGACTCGTCGGATCAATCTCCGAAAATTGATGAGAGATTCGATTGTGAATGGAGTGAGGTTTATTATTTTGATACAGATGGACGACCCATAACTACCATGGCTTGGGTCCCAATTTCAAATTAATGTTTCTTGTTAGTTGTGCAGGATTTACCAAGAGGGACTATTAATGCCATTTTGGTTGTTGATGGTGGTTCTAAGCACATGACAGGGAATGACATCTGCAAAGAGTAAAGAGTTGTTGATAACTGAGAATCTATTTGATTCAACGACTTGATGCTCAAGGGGGAGAATATGTCACACACAATGTTTTGGAAAGAGTTTTACAAAGTCCAAAGGACAACCTGAAACTTAGGATGACGATGGTGAGCATAAAGTCATTGATGCAACCATTTGACTAGTTAAGGGGGAGTCTACAGGACAGGGGGAGTACAGATTTGTGTTGGTGACAAAGGCAAAGACATTCAATTACAGGATTACATCGGTTTGAGTTTTTAATTAATTGATTGACTTGCTTAATCCCAAGTAAAATGTTTTTCATAAAATGTTTTCATGGAAGGTTTATTTTCTTTTGTTTTAATTTCTTTGAAAAAGATTTTAAAAAATCCAAACAAATTGAAAAAGTTATAATCGACATTACTTGAAGTTAAAGAAGAGATGATAGTACATCAGTAGATGTTCTTTCACACATGACCTTAGATTGACTGGTTGGTGCTTTATGTTAATATATCTGAATTATATGTTTTGATCTAAACTTCAGAGACTGCACAAATAGGAAATGATAGTGTTGTGTATGCATATAATTTGAATTGTCAGTAGACTAAAAGCGTCACTGAACCATTAGTAGTGTGAAAACATAATTGCATATGTTACAACTGTGATTTGAACCCATTTTATGCCTGGGTGTGTGTGTTAAAAGATCACTATCAGATAAAGAATATTAGCTTTTAATAAAAATTTTCCTATGAGATCAGTTTCGGGTTATGTCCTTAGCACTATTCATTCGATTTGCTTCAGTGCCCATGTCCCGAAAAACATGCAATTTGAAGTATAATCAAGATATGTACTTGACAACATCTATCAAACATATACTAGCCCTTG
Organism: Smallanthus sonchifolius; assembly: GCA_023525975.1. Classification (NCBI taxonomy): domain Eukaryota; kingdom Viridiplantae; phylum Streptophyta; class Magnoliopsida; order Asterales; family Asteraceae; genus Smallanthus; species Smallanthus sonchifolius. The sequence continues at coordinate 34,125,925 of CM042030.1, read as the reverse complement.
GATCATATTGATAAATCATCTTTACTGATTCCATTGAATTCGTAATCCAGATAACAGTTGGATCCACGTACCTGAATCTTATGATTCCACATATATAAGCCAAAACATTGAATCATTCGATTCTAAATCTCATTGATTCCTATACAATCCAGTTTGGATTCTGCTATTCATGTGCTAAGTGATGTCTCCTCATTCTGGAAATTCGGATAATCTTTAGTAAAATCTCATATGTCTTGAAGATACTGCATTTACTTTCTATTGGTATACTAGTGGGGTACACGTTGTATTTCATACTTAAATGGTACCTTAACTCACAAGAAATTGGGAATGAGATGCTTTAGTTTCAAATCTTATAATATTGACAATTTGAATTTGTGTGTCATAGCCTGATCCTATTTTCTTTGAATGTTTATCGCGTATCATAACATGTAATATGAAAGTCTTGAAAAGATAGAATGTGATAATCATGAAAGATATTGGTTTGATTGGTCAAGGCATGAAAGAATGACATAGGATACCATTTGATGTTATATAGATTTTTATCCAAAATGTGTGATTGGTTCATTGTTTATACTGATATGATCTTCTTACTCGTGATGTTCGACTAAAAAGATGTGATTTTGTATTTTACATTTCAGTTTGTACAGAGAAAAACCAAAAAGATTTTGTCTTTCTTATGTTTGAAAAACTAAAAAGATTTTATTTTTCCAGCTTCCATGGAAATCTTAATTGTTGGTTATTCTTGGTTGTTCTCCTTTGCAAAAACTGAATATTGCAGACAGAAGTTGATAAGGGGTCCTTCTCCCAAGTTTTCTTCTAGAAATAAAGAGAGAAAGTGCAGATTAACAAGATGAAGACTACAATGTGTTTGATGATATTTGAAGACGGATGACAATCTTCTAAAGCTGTTGTCAAGGGGGAGTCTGTTGGAGCATATTCTGGTGACAACGAGCTTGAAGATATTATGGCTTAGTCTTAGAGTCTTTGACTTGTAATTGATAGAATTGTTAGCAACAATTAAAGGGGAGTCGGTTAGGACATGTTTTGTAACTGTTGATAAAAGTCTGTATAAGTTCACGGAGAGGCGAACTTAATAAGTTCGCCTAAGCATCTTTAGAAGCGAACTTATTAAGTTCGCTTAGCCTATTAGAGGCGAACTTAATAAGTTCGCCTAAGCATCTTTTAGGCTAACTTTCGCCTGGTACAGATCAGATGTCTATATATAGGAGTTTATAGAGTCTGTGAAATAGATTTTAGCAGAGACACGATATCAGGAGGAATTGTTAGATAAGATATCAGAGTAGGAGACCAGAGAGAATTCTGTGAATCTTGTAACCTGATATTGTGCTGGAAATATAAAGCGTTTATTTACAACGTTGTTGTTGATTGAGTTACACGAGCACGTTGATCATGGATTCCGCACGCTATCACTGTGTCGTACCGCGAGTCTAGAGATCCGTCACGCACCGAATTAAGGACCTACAATGTAATATGTTACAGGATCATGTCGTCAACCCCACCACCATAACCTAAGGCACCTATCCTATCATCCCCGTAGCCTAAAAGGCATCGGACTAGTTCTAGTGACAACTCGGTGGAACAGGGTGAACCAAGTAGTGCACAAGCAAGGAACACAACACTTAATTGGAGTGCATATTCGAAGATGATCCAAAGGTGGATCGAGATGGGAAATGTTCCATCACCCTACTTTGGTTCCACTTCCTCATCCTCTACTTTGCCAAGCTTGCCATGCACCATGGAACAAGATTTTGCAGATTTTGTGTTTATCATAACTAAGGAGTTAAAAGCGATGAAGGAAGACACTGATGAGATACCCGGCATTCTAGAATGAGAGCCACAAATGGAAGAAAACAAGGATTAAATAGAGCATCTGACCACTGAACTAGCAACAACGGATCAGGTCCATAACCTTTTGGTGGATCGGGTTACACATTTGGCGACGAGGGTGGACACCTAGGACCATGATGTAGGAGGGATTATTGAGAGAGTGACTCATCTGGAAGCCCAACTACAAGTAGCAGACCATGTTACTGAAGGACTTCGGGAGAGAGTGACCCACTTAGAAGCCCAACTACAAGCAGCCCTATTTCTAGAAGACATTCCACTTTCGGACGACGAGGAGGAGCCCTTCGAGGATGAGCCCTTAGAGGAGGAGCCACCCGAGGAGGAACCGGTGGAGATCGACGATGCACAATCATACGTTTCTTCCGATGAAGATGATGCTTGATGATCCTTCTATTCTATCTTTCCTTTTCATTCATGCTTCATTTATGTTATTTCTCTTTTCAAACCTAGATGAGTATGGTTGTTCCCATTCAATAAAAGCATGAGAAGTTTAATGTTTGAGTTATTTATTTTGTAGCCTTACAATTTATTTAATTTTCAAAATGTTAGATGTTGTATTTCCTTACTTGTACATAAATAATGTTTAATATGCGATATATTTCTCATTATTTTGTATTTGTGAATGTGAAGAATCATGTCGGGAAGAGGACGTGGAGGTCGTGCTGGTGGTCAAGGTACCATCAACATGACAACAGCTGAGCTGGCGGCACTAATTAACGATAGTGTGGCTGAGGCTCTAGCAGCACAGAATGCTGCAGGTAAATGCTATAACCATTGACTAGTGAGGTCAATTCACCTCTAAAAGCGCCTTTCCCAAGCTTTATAACCCCGATCCTATATTGTGTTTCTAAATCCAGGTCAGCAGAATCAGCAACCAGCCTGCACCTTCAAAACATTTATGGACTGCAAGCCCCACACCTTTAGTGGAGCTGAAGGAGCTGTCGGACTACTCCATTGGTTCAAAAAAGTAGAATCGGTATTTGCCATGTGCAACTGCCCCTTGGCCAATCAGGTCAAGTTTGCTTCTGGTACTTTGGAGGGCCCGACTCTCACTTGGTGGAACGCACAGGTTCAGATGTTGGGATTGGCTATGGCCAATGCACTGCCGTGGGAGGAGTTTAAGACAATGATGAAGGAGGAGTACTGTCCTCGGGACGAAATTCAAAAGTTGGAAGGACCTAAAGATGGAAGGTTCAGAAATTGAGCTTTATGTCACTTGTTCCCATGAGCTTGCTACCATGTGCCCGCATATGGTGACTCCTGATTACAAGAGGATTGAGTTATATATTCGAGGTCTAGTGCCACAGATTCAAAGTATGGTTACTTCATCCAACCCTGCTACCATCCAACAGACTATCAGACTTGCCCACAAGTTAACTGACCAGGCGGTAACTCAAGGGACTCTACCTCCGAGGGGTCCAGTTTCTAAAGCTAACGACAATCATAAGTGCAAGTTTGATCACAACTCCAACTCTCAGTCCAACCCCAAGGGGCCCCAGTTTAATCAACCTCATCAGCAGCAGCGAAAGTTTGAGCCTGCTAAGAATTTCAATCAGATGACCTCTTCAAGTCCGAATCAGGGTGAATATGCTGGGAGGTATCCCAAGTGCAACAAATGTGGCTATCACCACAGGGCACTTGTGACCGACAACGTTGCCAGCGATGTGGTAAGATGGGCCACGCTGTGAAAGACTTTAGGGTTGTACTTCCGAACAAGCAACCATTTCGACCACAGGGATTTACAAGAGGATGTTTTCAATGCGGCAAGGAGTTACACATTCAAAGGGATTGTCCTCAGTCGAAGAGGGGTGGAAATGGTAATGGAAACGGTAACGGCAACGGAAATAATCAGAGGAACAATGGTAACAATGACAATCAAGGAAACAAAAACGGTGGCAATAATGCCAATAATGGAGGGAATGGTGCGAAAGGACGAGCCTTCGTGCTAGGATCTAGAGAAGCTCGATATGATCATAATGTGGTCACCGGTAAGTTTCTCTTAAACAATTACTTTGCTTCTGTCCTATTCGATACTGGTGCTGATATGAGCTTCATATCTAAGAAACTTAGTGATATGATAAAAGGAACTCCAACTCTGTTAGAAACTAAGTATACAATAGAGATAGCTGATGGCCAAATAATTAAAGCAACCCACATTCTTAAGGGTTGTAAGCTTGAGCTGGCTAGTCATATACTCGATATCGACCTTATGTCAGTCACACTTGGTAGCTTTGATGTAATTGTTGGTATGGATTGGTTATCTAAAAACCAAGCTGAAATTGTCCGCCGTGAGAAAATTGTTGGCATTCCTCTCCTTAGTGGAGAAATCCTTTCTGTTCAAGGCGAAAAGAGTGGTGCTGTCATAGGAATCATATCATTCATGAAAGCGCAGAAGTGCCTGTGTAAAGGTCATACTGCTATTCTGACACTCGTTTCTGAACGACCATGGGAAGAGAAGAAAATTGATGACATTCCCATCGTTCGGGATTTTTTGGAAGTGTTTCCCGAAGATTTGCCTGGTCTACCACCTCACCGTCAAGTTGAATTCCAAATCGATCTAGAACCCGGAGCGGCACCGATCGCTCGGGCATCTTATAGACTAGCACCTAGTGAATTACAAGATCTGTCCACTCAGTTACAGGAATTGTTGGATAAAGGTTTCATCTGACCTAGCTCATCGCCATGGGGAGCTCCAGTCTTGTTTGTCAAGAAGAAGGACGGGACTTTCCGTATGTGTATCGACTACCGTGAACTGAATAAAGTCACAATCAAGAATCGTTATCCTTTGCTTCGTATAGATGATCTCATTGATCAACTCCAAGGATCAAGCTTCTATTCCAAAATAGATCTTAGGTCCGGTTACCATCAATTGAGAGTCTGAGATGAGGATATCTCTAAGAATGCTTTCAGGACAATGTACGGCCACTACGAGTTTATGGTTATGCCTTTCGGATTAACCAACGCACCCGCGGTGTTCTGGAAGTTGTAGATGCATGATATGTCCCTAATCCCTTGTAGTATGTATTTCATCTATGTTTAATGTAACTATTTGATATATTAATGAAATTACATGTTTATCCTTAATGTTTACTCATATATAACGACTGTGTATTAAACGATCTGATAAATATCGATAACGTTGATCAATCGTGCTAATGAAAGGCCCATTCGCACGAATGGATTATGAGAATGATCCATTCACACGAATAGATCATGAGAATGATTCATTCGCTAGAATAAGTCATGAGAATGATTCATTTGTACGAATGAACCATTCTGATGATTCATTCTTACGAATGAACCATTCTACTGATTCATTCGCACGAATGAGTCCATTCACATGGCTCATTCGTACGAATGGCCTCTGCACTATATATATAACTTTCACTTCATGAGCACAAAAAAAATAGCAGAGACTAACCAGAGAAGAACCAGACTAAGCAACAGAACACACACAAACTCTTTGCCCCGGCATTGTCGAATCTCTGTCCGTTGAGAGTTTCCAGGTCTTGTATCCAACTTCTCTACACCAAAGGGTCGATAGAAACCTTCGTTTCGACATCTAATCCGCTCGTTTCTCACGACCCGATCCGTGTCATAGATTGGATTGCCAATCAAATCGGATTCCGCACGATTTGGTTCGGTTAATGTGTTGAATCATTTGATCAAGGTAGATCCCGATCCAACAAAGTGGTATCAGAGCCATTGTGCTCTAGATTCAACATAGAAAATCTAATCTTGTTTTTTCTATCTTCTTGAATGTTATAAAGATCACTTGATCGCTGTTTAGCCACGTTCAAAACTTGTGATTATTGCTTCTGAGTGATCTGATCGTTTCAGTTTCCAGATCTGATAAAAGGCTCAATCATTGGTGCTTTTTGGTGCAAAAAAGTCAAACAGCTCTCTGTCGTACGAATGGCTACTATGATGAACTTCATTCGCACGAATGGCTCCAACCATTCGCACGAATAGATCAAGTCTCCTGCTCATCCGTTCAAGCTTCCAATCGCACGAATAGAAAATTCCATTCGCACGAATAGAAAATTCCATTCGCACGAATAGAAAATTCCTTTCGCACGAATAGACCCATTCGCAAAAATCTCTTCTGAATTTTTTTTTTTTTGTGTCAAAAAACTTTTTTTTTACCATGTCGGACTTAGCCTTTGTTGCCAGTCATAACAGCAAAATCCAAAACTTGTTATTAATCGATAATGAAGCTGGAAATGCTAACAAGGCTCCAAAACTCATGACAATGGATGAATATCATCACTGGAAAAACAGGTTTGAGATACACATTAATGGAGTTGATACAAACTTATGGATGATGTTAGAGAATGGATATCAGAAAGTGTTGAGTGAGGATGGAACTCCTGTTTTGCCTTCCCTTTTAAGCGAACAACAAAGAAAAGATTATGACTTAGAAAAGAAGGCATATGCTATCCTATCTCAGGCCATATCAAGAGAAATATTTCATCAATTCAGGCAGTTTACATCTTCAAAATCTCTGTGGGATGCCTTAGAACAACGTCACGAAGGAAATGCTTCGTTGAAAGCTATCAATGCTAAGGCCATTAAGAAGGAATTTGATAATTTCATGTATATTGGGAATGAGTCCTTAGAGGATCTAATTGAGAGATTCTATCACTTGATAAGTGAATTGCATGCCCATGAGATCAAAACAACGAAAGAAGAAAAGGTTCAAAGCATGGCAGATGCGCTACCACCAAAATGGGATTCATTCTTGATGGTTCTCTAACAGAACAATACTCTTGGAACCATTGACATCAAAGAATTTCTTCAGAAATTGAGAGAACAAGAGGTGTTGAATAAGTGGAAGCTAAAGAGAAGCGTACAAGCTCAGGATCCTTCATTGTACTATTCTACATCAACTCAACAAAATGTTCCTTTGCAGACTACGTTTGTATCAAACATGTCAAATGTTTCAGCCAGCCAGTCTTCAACAGCTCATGCTTCAGTTTCATCAAGCTCGGTTCCAAAGCAGGGAAATACTGCTAGTACTCCTCCACCAAGCCCCATTAAATTGCAAACAGACAACTTCGACAAGGTTACTATGGAAGTGGCCAAGGAACACATGGCACTGTTGTCTACCGTTATCAATTCATATGACAGTCTTGTTGCTGGACAGGTTGGAAACAGTCATCTGACAGCAGAAGACTATGCTCATATTGATAAGGATGAAATGGATCGAATTGATATAATGTGGCCTCTTGCAAGTGCAGTCAGAAGAGCGAGAGATTATGTAAAAAGGACAGGAAAAACTCTCGATGGGAACAAAGACACTACTTATGGTTTTGATCTGTCTGCTGTTGTTTGTTTTAACTGTGGTGAGAAAGGGCATTTTGCTAGGCAATGTGAAAAGCCTAAACAGACTGGAAACCGCAACCCTTTCAACAACCGTCAAAGCCAACCGAAGCAACAAACTCAAAATACAGAAACAAACCTTGTTCCAGTTACTCTTGCACAAGATAAGGGCACTTCAAGTGGAACAAAAGCTATGGTTGTTCAAACAGATGAGACTGTTGATTGGTCTTTTAAATTTGGAGCTGATGGCAGTTCAGGGGATAGAGCTTACATGGCAAAGGCTGTAGAAATCAATGAAGAATCAGATTCTGATGCTGAGAGAGAGATTGCTTCAGAAAGTTCATCAGCTGAAGACGACACATCTTCAAACAGTTCTGGCTTCACAACTGAGAATGAAGAAAAATCATCTGTCGTCTCTTCAAGTCAATCGACAGCTGATGTGGATGATAACAATTCCTCTTCTGAATCTACCTGTAGCTGTGCTTTTATGGTAAAAACATCCACAGGCATTCAGGTAAATTCTGACAGTTTTGAAAGTGAGTCTGAATCTCAACCGTGTTTAATTTGTGATGAACTTGAAAAGAAAGTTGAGGCACTTAAAAGTCACAACACAGACTTAATTGCTGATTTAACTGGTTGTCTTGAAGCAAACCGTGTTTTAAAGGGAAACGAACTTGCCTTCAAAAACAAAATTGATCTTTTAAACAGGCAAGTTCATGAATTAGAAATCTGTGTTCTCAACAAACAAAATGCCATCACCTTTTATTTAAACACGATTGATGAAACAAAGAAAAAGCTGGCGCTTGTCGAATGTGATTATGAAACTTTAAATCAAAAGCTGAAAAGTTATTCAAATGCTTCTTACATTCTTGATTACATGGTTTCACAGCGTCCAGGAAAGAAAAATGCTGGGATGGGGTATAACAATTGTCCTCCACCTGTGTTAAATACTATGGTAAACACACCGGATGATAACCCAATCACTGACTTTAAGGTCAAAACGCCACTTGTCGTTGATCCAACCGAAAACAAAATTTCTCAACCAAAGGTTAACGATAATGGTGCTTCGACCTCGGAGTCCCAGTGTGTTGATGGAATGGTAGAAGAGTGGGATGAAGATGACGATGAGTGCCCTACTCTTGGTTTGGGACACAAAAACTCGTCTGCTCCACAGAATGACAGCATTGGTATTTCAAAATCTGCTTCTAAAAATGTTTTTAAAATTAAACAAACCAATTGCCGTCCATCTTATCCCACTACTTCTGATCAGAAGAGTCAAGTAACCAAAGCCTCAATCAAAAAGGTTAATTTTGTTAAAGCTGGAGAGTCTGTTCAATCAAACAAGTCACTTTCTTCAGCTGAACTAAAAGAAGCTAAGGCTGGTGGTTCAAAAACTCACCAAAGTGAAAATCAATACAGATCTCCGAGGTTGGTTGAGCGGAGATACTGTTTTGAGTGCGGTACACAAGGACACATTGTTGTCAACTGTCCTTATCTTCAGAAGCCAAGTAAAAGAGTTAACCATTTTCCAGAAAATAAACAAAAGTTTTTAAAGTCAAAATCTAACTCTTTTACCCAACAACAAGTGCATCAAAAGAAAGTTAAACAAAAGATGCATGACTTGTTGGTCTCTGATTCGAGTTCCACACCTGTACAAATAGTTAAGCAATCCACTGTTTACCACAAACAGTCGTTGCACAAACAACATGTGTGGAAAGCAAAATCAGATGATGCTTCTGACGAGTGTACTTCAAAGTCAAATGGTTGTTCCAAAAGTCCACAAGGACAGTGGATGGATTGTACTGTTGTAGATGAGACTGGGAAACCCAAGACCGTAAAGGCTTGGGTTCCTAACCTAAACTAATTACTTTCCTTCTTGTGCAAGTTGTCCTTTATAATCCTATGAGCAATAATTGGATTATTGATAGTGGGGCATCCAGGCACATGACTGGGAACTTAGCTCTCCTTTTCGACGTCAGAAATATCAAAGGGGGGTATGTTTCATTTGCATGCGATAAAGGTGGTTTTATCTCAGCTCAGGGAACACTGTCTAATGGAGCTGTCAGCTTTGAGAAGGTCAACTTTGTCAAACAGTTGGATAACAACTTGCTTTCTGTTTCTCAAATCTGTGATAAGGAGTTCAAGGTTCTTTTTGATGACAAGCATTGTTATATCTTGAAAAAGGAGTTTATGATTCCAGAAGACATGGTGATTATGTCTGCTCCAAGAGTGAATGATCTTTATATTCTTGACATGTCACAAGCATCATCCTCAGTGTCCACAGCATCATGTTTTGTTTCAAAAGCCATTGAGAAGGATTCTATTTTATGGTACAAAAGAATGGGACATCTCAGTCTCAGAAAAATGAATCATTTGGTGCACAAAAATCTTGTTGAAGGAGTCACTGTGAAAAGTTTTCATCTTCCTGACTTGTGTGTTTCTTGCAAGAAAGGCAAACAAACCAAGAAATCTCATAAACCCAAATCTCAACATTCCATCACTATACCACTAGAGCTCTTACACATGGACTTGTTTGGTCCTATCAACCAGAAGAGCATTGCTGGAGACTTATATTGTTTGGTTGTGACGGATGAGTATTCGAGATATTCTTGGGTGATGTTCTTGAAAGAAAAATCTGAGACTTTTGAATATGTGGAGATTCTGATTACCAAATTGGAGTCTCTGTATAAGTTAAAGGTTAGGAGGATCCGTTCGGACAATGGTACTGAATTTAAAAATCACCTTATGAAAACTTTCTGTCAAAAACTTGGTATTCACCATGAATTCAGTACGCCATATGTTCCACAAATGAACGGTGTTGCTGAGAGGAAGAATCGGACCTTGATAGAAGCGGCAAGGACTATGCTCGCTGACTCAAACTTACCCATGCAGTTCTGGAATGAAGCTATTGCTAATGCATTTTACACGCTCAACCGGGTTCTAGTTGTCAAGCGTCACGATAAAACTTGCTTTGAATTGTTGCATCGACGGAAACCGAACTTACAGTATCTTGAACCGTTCGGCGCTCCATGTACCATGTTAAAAAAAGATGCTCATGGCAAGTTTAACAAGAAAGTAGAGGAAGGTTACTTCTTAGGGTACAGCACTCCCAATAAAAGAGTTTACAACAAAGCTTCTGGGAATGTAGAAGAATGGTACCATGTTGATGTTCAAAAGTATAACTCTCCTGTTGAGGTTCCTACTCATCCTGTGGGTAGGATTGATAGAATTCATCCTCAACAGAACATTATTGGTGATCCCACATCTGGTGTCAAAACTAGGGGTCAGATCAACTCTGGAGTCTACTCAGAAATCATGGAATCTGGTGTGGTCAACGATTGTGCGCATTCATGTTTCGTCTCGAAAATCGAACCACGGTCTATAACAGATGCTTTAAAAGAAAAATCTTGGGTAAATGCAATGCAGGAAGAACTACTCCAATTTCAGAAGCTCGGAGTTTGGAAGTTAGCTGATTTACCAAAAGGAGCTAAGAAGATTGGTACTCGATGGGTTCTTCGTTGCAAAAGGGATGATCAAGGAATAGTCATAAGAAATAAGGCTCGTTTGGTCGTTCAGGGATTTAGGCAAATTGAAGGTATAGATTACAATGAAGTGTTTGCACCGGTTGCTCGTCTGGAAGCAATTCGAATTTTTCTTGCTTATGCATCCTACAAAAGGTTCAAAGTCTATCAAATGGATGTAAAGAGTGCATTCCTTCATGGAGAAATCAGTGAAGTCGTATACGTCAGTCAACCTCCCGGGTTTGAAGATCCTATGCATCGTGACCGTGTCTACAAATTGGACAAGGCACTGTACGGATTGCACCAAGCTCCGCGAGCGTGGTACGAGACACTTTCCACTCATCTTCTGAACAATGGATTTAGAAGAGGTGTCATCGACTGCACGTTGTTTATTCGGGAAAAGGGTGGAGAACTTTTAATGGTACAGGTATACGTGGATGACATTATTTTCGGATCGACGAATGATGTTCTGTGCAAAGAATTTGAAAAAGTTATGCAGGACAAGTTCGAGATGAGTTCAATGGGAGAGATGAAGTTCTTTCTAGGGCTACAAGTAGATCAATCTGAGACAGGGATTTTCCTTCATCAAACCAATTATGTTGGAGACATACTAGGCCAATTCAGTATGACTGATGCCAAACCTACTGGTACTCCATTAGCGATCAATCACGGGATTTCGCCTGATGACAAGGGGGAGTATATTGATGCTACTCTCTATCGAGCCATGATCGGATCTCTCATGTATCTCACGGCATCTCGACCAGACATCATGTTCGCCACGTGTCTCTGTGCCCGATATTAGTCAAAACCAAAAGTCTCCCACTTAATTGCTGTCAAAAGGATTTTTCGTTATCTGAAGGGTACTCCTGATCTTGGATTATGGTACTCTAATGATGATAACTTTGAGCTTACTGCATATAGTGATTCTGATTATGGTGGTTGCAAAACAGACTTCAAGTCTACATCTGCAGGGTGTCAGTTCTTTGGAAACCGTCTCGTGACATGGCAATGCAAAAAGCAGACTTCAGTGGCTATATCTACATGTGAAGCTGAATACGTCGCTGCTGCCAGTTACTGTTCTCAGATTATCTGGATTCAACAGCAACTTCGGGACTACGGTTTGCAATTCTCTAACACTCCTATTTATGTAGATAATTCTGCTGCCATAGCTATCACTAAGAATCCGGTTCAACTTTCAAAAACCAAACACATCGGTATAAAATATCACTTCATTCGTGACTGTTTTGAAAAGAAACTTATTAATATGGTTCAAATTAACACTGATTTCCAAAAGGCCGACCTCTATACAAAAGCCTTTGACAAATCAAGATTTTTATTCTTGTTAGAGGTAAACGGCATGAAAAAGAAGGATGGCGTTGTTCCGGACCAAGAGTCGAGTCAATAATCATTTTTATCAATTACGTTCCTGTATATATTTTCTCTCTTGAGTTTATTAAAAATCTCAAAAACTCAAAAAGATTTTTCATTTTAAAATTTTAGGGGGAGAAAATGTCAGTAAGAAAATGATCTCTCGCTGAGAAAAATTATAGTACACAGACGCTAGTTATCTGAGACTCCAAAAAGATTTCTATATTGTGTACAATTATTTGTGTACAGTTTGTTAAAAAAAAAAATTAATTTCAAGAAGATTTTCCATTTTTGTACAGACTAAAACCCAAAAACATCTGAAAAACTCAAAAATGAGAAATCGTATCCAACCTTTGGGAAGTAATGGCACACTAACCATATGTATGAAGCACATTGCATTTAATGTCATAGTGAATAGTCACACTAAGTCGACATGTGATGCATTGATAGGCTTATCTTACTGAATCTCGACCATTGATGATCAATCTATACCATATTAGATATTGTCTTGTGAGTCACATAATGGTGAAAGGATTGACGAAAATCAACAATAGAAACTGAAGGTGTTTCTCATTCTGTGCACACCAGTTATCATCGGTTTAATGAGATATCAGAAAGTAGTTATAAAATTAAAAATTAGATTCCGAAGTCGTATACGTGCCATATTGCCTTGTAAATACCTGGCTGAAGCCGTCCATGCGATTAAGAATAAAATAAAAGTATGAATCCGAATCCGTATATGTGCCATATTACCGGGTTGCAGCCTGGTTGAAGCCATCCATGGGATAGGATGAACACAAACACCGTTAGCTGCATACGTGCCATATTGCCTTGTAAATACCTGGCTGAAGCTGTCCATGAGCTGATGGCTGTCACTGTGAATACTAAAATATATATATATATATATATATATATAAATTTGTGTAGTAAAGAAGTAACAGGGAATAACTGAGATCTAATGAACTTATGATGGCTGGTTAAGTAAGTTGTGCTGATTTGAAACATTAACATGTTTTGAAAAGTAATTCAAGTCAATTCTTAACTAGTGTGGGACACACAGACAATGGACTCAATCCTTCAAGATCATCTTGTAAGTGTTGAGAAGAGGTCTGCATAGGTTTAAGATGGACAAACATATCAATGATCGCATTTTGACTAAGTGTACTTAAAGCTCAGATAATTTGCAATGTTGCTGATTGCTATGAGCTTAGTACTGATCCCACGTTCGGATCTTTCTCATAAAAAGATGTGTAAATACCATTGTATAGTTGTATCTACAAAATTCAAAATGTCTCAGATCATTAGTCATTAAGTCTGTATGATTTCTCATAAGGATCATTCTTACTAAGACATGCGTGTATATATCTGGTTGATATTATTTTCAGCATTACATATTCAAAAATCCAAAAAGATTTTACTTTTCCTGAATTTTAGATTATCTGATAAGACTCGAACGACTGTCAGAAAATCAAAATTTGAAAACCGCTTGACTTCCTGATTGATCAGATCGTTCCTTTACTTTATAAACTATTCCAAAACTTCATAATTGATCCCTCACTTCATAATTAAATGTAAATTACTTCATAATTAAATTTTTGTTAAAACCAATGTGGTCGGATACCCCATTTAACTTGAAAAGTTTAATTTGCATAAGGGGATTGTCCCATGCGTACGAATGGATGAGCAAAATGGCTCACTCGTACGAATGGATGATGCGAATAGGTCATTCACACGAATGGACTGACCAGAATGGTCCATTCGTACGAATGAAGGTTCATTAGTATGAATGAACATCCATCCGTATGAATGAAGGGTTCATTAGTACGAATGCATACCCATTCGTACTACTGAAGGACACACGCATACGAATGGATGGCCATTCGTACGAATGAACCAGGCCATCCTATAAATAGGCCATTCATTCGCATGTGCAGAATCATTCGCACAAAACAGAAAGCATTCGCACGTCTGTTTCATCAAAATCTGAATTTGAACAAAACTCTGTCAAATCTGTAATCTAATCATTCGATTTCTTTTTACAGGTATAACCCCACAAGTATTCATCGATTGTATACCGATTCGTGGATGTTCTATTAGATTTAGGGTTCAAAACCGAAAAATAAACTAAAAACGTAAAAAACTGACTTAATAAACCAATTAAAATGCTAAATATTGGTTGAAAACCATAGTCGAGTGTGTTGGTGTCTTTTTCGGCAAATCTTTTCAAGTGTTGGTTGATTTTTGGACAAGTTGGATCGCGACCCGTCTGTCACACGAATGGACATACTCTTCATGTTCATTCGTACGAATGAACGCTCATTCACATGAATGAACCCTCATTCACACGAATGAACGCTCATTCACACGAATGAACACTCATTCGCACGAATGAATAGGCAGAATGATTCATTCGTACCAAGGGAAAAATGGTCCAAAAGTTCATATTTCCAAAATCTTGCATGTATTGATCTGAGGTGCTTCATGTTTTTGTGTTTGCAGACTGATCGTTATGGCGCACAGAGCTCCAGTTGTTCTTAAGGCTTCCATAAAAAGCAACATATGTGCGTACATGATTCCGACATCAAAGAATGCACGTCCGTTTGTCGGCATGATCGAGTTTCTATCCAGATCCAGGATTGTTCATGCTATATCCCATCTCCACACTCCATATACGTCGCACCAAAGGGAGTTCTGGGCCTCCGCCGAGATTGACTGCGAGGTATCTCCACCGGTCATACGAGGGAAGATCGCAGGTCAAGATGTGGTTGTATCGGCAGCTCACATTCGCCGATTGTGTCAATTTGGTGATCATCCTGAAGATCCAGTGACACTGGATAAATATCTGGTCCGAGGATGCTTCATGAGGATAAAGTACGACGGGAATGTCGCCGAGGGAGTTTTAAACAAAGCGAACCTCTGTCCGCGGTACAAGTATCTAGGACATGTTCTTCTGCATTGCCTCGGTTCCCGTCGTGGCGGATTTGATGATATGCGCGAAACAATACAGAGCGCATTCGTTGCACTGGTGTTGAACATTCCGTTCAACTTTTCCGAGATGGTGTTCACGCACCTTAAGGAAAACATCTATCTTAAAGGGGACAATGCGTATCTTATGTACCCCAGATTCTTACAAATGATAATAGATGACCAACTTCCTCTTCTACCAAGGTCAGACGTCGACATAATCAAGTTAGAACACATGACGGACGTCACTCTAAACAGGGTACAAACCTACAGGGGCAGACCAACAAAGCCACCTCACAAACGACTCATTGGACATCTGGCAAATCCAGAGTATGTGGCACCAGTAAACAGAAAATGGCGTCACGATAACAGTGATTCGGACAGGGAGGATATTGTTGTACCTCCAGCTGACGACCAAGATGATGACGACCAAGATGGTCAGGGAGATGGTGGCAATACTCCTCATGTTTCATCTACCGCTGCCACCACTCCCACTGTTACTGCTATCGATCCTTCCCTTCCAACTAACCCAGAACACGTTATCCTGGAAACCGTGCTGTTTACAGATTCTGAGGAAACTGAAGATGAATTTGAAATCAGTCAACAAGGGGCAAGATTGGTCGCAACAAAAAGAAAAATGGGAGCAGATCAAGGAAGCTCAAGGGTTGATGATGACGTCAGGGATGATGATTTTGTCCCTGGCTGTCTACAAGTATCTGCTGCTCCTTCTTCCCAATCTACCCCGGTCAAGAAGGGAAGAGGAAAGAAAAGAATGGCCAAACGCCAAAAGTTTAAGCTTGTTAGAAGGACGGAGAGCACCTCTGCTACTACAGCAACTGCCACCAGGTCTGAGGCTTCAATGTCAACATCTATGCCTCAGACACAAACTGTGCCTCCTCCCATCTACACGACTGCTCCTACATCACAGCCATCAACTATTCGAGCTGAATCTTCAATGTCACTGCCGACTGTCTCTCTACACGACCAGATCAGTACTTTAAACAGTTTGGTACTTCGTTTACTGGCTCAGAATGAAGAGCAATCAAAGCGTCTTGATCAACAGGGTTTGCTGATTGACCAACAGGGTTCGCAGATTGGTCATCTGACTCTGCAAAACTCTGAACAATCTCAAGCCATCACAAGTCTCACCAACAGGTGTAATGATCAACAAGTCCTCCTTCTCACTGCTACAAACCAGAATCAACAGTTGTCTACAACTGTTGATGCACATGCTCAGAGGATACAAAGGCTAGAGGAGGAAAACAAAAGGCTGTTGGAAAACTTAGAAAGCAGAAGGGACCCGACACCCAGAATTGAGGGTGCTCGCAATGATGGTGATGATGGTGATGATGGTGACGACGATGATGATGATGACGATGAGGATGATGATGATGACGATGAGGATGATGATGGTGACGATGATGATGATGATAGTGACAAAGATAAGAACGATGGTGCCAATGCTGGTGCTGCATCAAGTGCTGTAAAGACAGCAGAAGCAGAGACACGAACAAAGCAAAAATCAGACAAATCAGAAGGCTCATCATCAGATAAACAAAAGGGCACTGAAGGTTGATGGTTTTTGTTTTAAGTGTTTTAACTTGTCTTATTGTAAATATTAGATTATTATGTAAATAATTTCAGTTTTATTTTGATTAAATCAATGAAATTTCTTATTCTCACATGTTTATTTTATGATTGTTTATGTAAATAGTTTTGGATGTGATGCCTCTCAAGCAACAACCTTCAAAGTTAACTTATGTGCTTGACATGCAAGGGATCATCCAACATTCAAATATTTATGGCAAAGAGGAAGGGGAAATCGTACATTGCTTGTCAAAAGAACAGATTGCCGAGCTATTTCAAATGAATCCCGACGAAGTCATCACTGAAGAGGCATCTGTTCCTACAACTGATTATCCCTCCTCTGATGAACTAGAAGACGTTGATGAGGTTGAAGTCGAAGACATCACTGATCAAGAATATCCAAAGTACACATCAGTAGATGGTGATGATCTTCCCTCCTTCGCAGACTTATTCACTCAGCAGTCCGATGAGGAGGTCAACCGCATTATCGACAACAAAGAAGATGAAGCCGGTCCCTCCACTATTGACATTGACGAGCTGAATGAACGTAAAAGTCAGTGGATGGAATACATGGCCGAATTAAAGAAGAACTCAAAGCCCTCTCCTCCAACCAAGTACACTAAAGTTTATCGACTCAAAGGACACAAGTCTGATGGTCGTATAATCAGTTGGGCATACTTCAACGACTTAAGCTGCTATGCTATAAAAAGAGAGAAGGGCATACAATATTTCAGGTACCCTCATGAATTCAAGACGCTGCCCGCATTTGAAGTAAATCAATTGGCGCGTCTAAAGCTTCTATACAGCGAATCTTCCGGTCTATCCGAATGGTTTGAACGTCAATTACAGTACGAATACCAGAAGAAGTGGGTGAACTTCAAGCCACAAATGCCTACACGTTACATTCACAAGGAAAAGGTTCATCCAATCACCAAGAAGCCCCTAATTGTCTTAAAGTGGAAACCTCCAACGATCATGAAGAAGATTCCTTTAAGGAAAATGATCCAGGATTTCTCAGATCACTTCAAATGGTGGTACTATGATGGGCGTATTGGTGAAGCTGTTATAGTGCTTTGTAAAGAAGGGTCATGGGAGACCATCAGGGTCTTTGATCCCTTTTGGCTGACCAACTTGTCTGAACAAGATGTTACAACTTTATACAAGTGTCAGCCATTTTTTGATGTTGCAGATATAGACCAGGCGTTGCAGTATGTGAAGGTGATACGTATATGCTTTGCTTTTGACATACACGCCGGGGTCAACTGGAAAACTTGTACAAAAGAGATGTTGAAGACCAACTAATGTCAGTTAGGTCATTTTGAAGGGATCTAGGTCCAAGGGGGAGTATGTAGATGCATGATATGTCCCTAATCCCTTGTAATATGTATTTCATCTATGTTTAATGTAACTATTTGATATATTAATGAAATTACATGTTTATCCTTAATGTTTACTCATATATAACGACTGTGTATTAAACGATCTGATAAATATCGATAACGTTTATCAATCGTGCTAATGAAAGGCCCATTCGCACGAATGGATCATGAGAATGATCCATTCGCGCGAATAGATCATGAGAATGATTCATTCGCTAGAATAAGTCACGAGAATGATTCATTTGTACGAATGAACTATTCTGATGATTCATTCTTACGAATGAACCATTCTACTGATTCATTCGCACGAATGAGTCCATTCACATGGCTCATTCGTACGAATGGCCTCTGCACTATATATATAACTTTCACTTCATGAGCATAAAAAAAATAGTAGAGACTAACCAGAGAAGAACCAGACTAAGCAACAGAACACACACAAACTCTTTGCACCGGCATTGTCGAATCTCTGTCCGTTGAGAGTTTCCAGGTCTTGTATCCAACTTCTCTACACCAAAGGGTCGATAGAAACCTTCGTTTCGACATCTAATCCGCTCGTTTCTCACGACCCGATCCGTGTCATAGATTGGATTGCCAATCAAATCGGATTTCGCACGATTTGGTTTGGTTAATGTGTTGAATCATTGGATCAAGGTAGATCCCGATCCAACAGAAGTGTTTCCCGAAGACTTGCCTGGTCTACCACCTCACCGTTAAGTTGAATTCCAAATCGATCTAGAACCTGGAGCGGCACCGATCGCTCGGACACCTTATAGACTAGCACCTAGTGAATTGCAAGAGCAGTCCACCCAGTTACATGAATTGTTGGATAAAGGTTTCATCTGACCTAGCTCATCGCCATGGGGAGCTCCAGTCTTGTTTGTCAAGAAGAAGGACGGGACTTTCCGTATGTGTATCGACTACCGTGAACTGAATAAAGTCACAATTAAGAATCGTTATCCTTTGCTTCGTATAGATGATCTCATTGATCAACTCCAAGGATCAAGCTTCTATTCCAAAATAGATCTTAGGTCCGGTTACCATCAATTGAGAGTCTGAGTTGAGGATATCTCTAAGACTGCTTTCAGGACAATGTACGACCACTACGAGTTTATTGTCATGCCTTTCGGATTAACCAACGCACCCGCGGTGGTCATGGATCTCATGAACCGTGTGTGTAAGCCATACCTTGATCAATTTATCATCGTTTTCATCGACGACATTCTCATTTATTCCAAGAACATGGAGGAACATGAGGAACATCTACGCTTAATTCTGGAATTACTTAAGCAGGAGCAGCTATATGCTAAGTTTTCCAAGTGTGAATTCTGGATCCGAGAAGTTCAATTCTTCGGACATGCGGTTAACGAGAAGGGAATATACGTCGATCCATCAAAGATAGAAGCCATCAAGAATTGGGCAGCACCGACGACTCCGAATGAGGTGCGACAATTTCTAGGATTGAATTGATATTACCGTCGATTCATCGAGGGATTTTCAAAAATTGCACAACCTCTCACTGCCTTAACTCAAAAAGGTAAAGCCTATAACTGGGGCGATAACCAAGAGTCAGCATTCCAACATCTTAAGCAGAAACTTTGCAGTGCACCTATTCTAGCTCTTCCGGAGGGAACGGATGATTTTGTGGTGTATTTTGATGCATCCATTCAGGGTTTGGGCTGTGTACTAATGCAACGGGAAAAGGTGATCGCATATGCTTCGCGTCAACTAAAAATTCACAAGAAAAACTACACTACTCATGACCTAGAGTTGGGAGTCATAGTTTTCGCACTTAAGATATGGAGACATTACTTGTACGGTACCAAGTGCACTATCTACACCGATCACAAGAGTCTTCAGCATATATTCGAGCAAAAAGAGCTGAACATGAGACAACGTCATTGGGTCGAGCTCTTGAATGATTATGACTGTGTGATCCGATATCATCCGGGTAAGGCTAATGTTGTATCTGATGCCCTAAGTCGAAAGGAAACCAAGCCCAAATGTGTTCGAGCATTACAACTTACTATCCACCCCAGATTACCTGACAAAATCCGTAGTACTCAACTCGAAGCCTTGGAAAAGAAGAACCTACCGCTGGAAGGTACGCGCTGTATGGAAGAACAACTCGAGGTCAAATCTGACGGTATTCGCTACTTCGCTGAGCGAATATGGATTCCAGTATTCAGAAACTTAAGGGAACTAGTCATGGATGAGGCTCATAAATCTTGTTACTTTATTCATCCAGGTTCCGACAAGATTTATCATGACCTAAAGGTGCTGTATTGGTGGCCAAAGATGAAGGCCGATATAGCCACCTATGTGAGCAAGTGCCTGAATTGCGCGAAGGTCAAAGTTGAATATCAAAATCCTTCTGGTTCCAACAACCAGAGATTCCCATGTGGAAATGGGAGCAGATATCCATGGACTTTATCACAAAATTGCCACGAACTCCTACCGGATGTGATACCATTTGGGTAATCGTTGATCGTTTAACAAAGTCCGCTCACTTTTTAGCAATCAAGGAAACCGACAAAATGGATAAGCTTACTCGTATTTACTTGAAAGAAGTAGTCTCTCGGCATGGGGTGCCAATCTCTATCATTTCGGATCGTGATGCACGATTTACCTCTCGTTTCTAGCAGTCGTTACATAAAGCTTTAGGCACGCGTCTAGATATGAGCACACATACCATCCTCAAACTGATGGCCAGACAGAACATACTATTCAAACTCTGGAGAACATGTTACGAGCTTGAATGATTGATTTCGGTAACACTTGGGAGTCTCACCTACCGTTGGTGGAGTTCTCCTACAACAAAAGTTATCACACTAGTATCAAGGCAACTCGATTTGAAGCATTATATTGGCGGAAATGCCGTTCTCCTATTTGTTGGGCCGAAGTTGGGGATAGTCAACTTACAGGTCCTGAACTCGTACTTGAAACTTCTGAGAAAATCATTCAAATTAGAAACCGTATGGCAGCAGCTCATGATCGTCAAAAGAGCCATGCCGATAAGCGTCGTAAACCGTTAGAATTTCAAGTAGGGGATATGGTCTTGTTAAAAGTCTCACCTTGGAAGGGTGTCATTCGTTTTGGGAAACGAGGCAAGCTAAATCCTCGTTATGTTGTACCATTCAAGATAGTGAAGAAAAGTGGTCCAGTAGCGTATCAACTGGACCTACCTGAAGGACTTAGTGGTCTACACAATGTCTTTCACGTCTCAAACTTGAAGAAATGTCTAGCAGACGAGTCACTCGCGGTTCCTCTTGAAGAACTAAACATCGATGAACAGTTGCGTTTCATCGAAGAACCCGTGAAAATTATGGATAGGGAAGTCAAAACGTTAAAACGAAGTAAAATCCCTATTGTCAGAGTCCGTTGGAACTCGAAGCGAGGACCGGAATTCACGTGGGAGTGTGAGGATCAGATGATGCGTAAATATCCTAATCTGTTCAAGCACTCCACGTCAAATTCTTAAGGTACTATTTTAATTTTCGGGACAAAAATTCTTTCAACTAGGGGATGATGTGACATCCGGAAAAAAAAATTTATTTAATTTTTGGGACGAAAATTCCTTCAACTAGGAGATGATGTGACAATCCGATTTTCCAAGTTAATCCCGTTTGTAATTCCATTAAACATTATGTTAAATCCTAACCAATTTAACCCAATCTTAAACCCCAAGGACTATTTCTGGCAAGAATTAAACTATAACTGCAAGGACTAGTTATGATAATTATCCAAACTCAATCTGTTGACCCTGGAAGTCAAAATCAATTGTCCAAACTCAATATGTTGACCCTGAAAGTCAAAATCAAGAATTTTGAATCCTGTTTGACTTTGTAAAGTCAAACTCGTAGCATTTGAGTTCAAAAATAAATTTTAATATGATTTTGTAACGGATCAAGCATGTTCCTGGCATTAACAGTCGTAACCTTCGGTTTAATCATCATCATTATCGAATTAAAACCCAATTATGGGCATTCAATCTGTAACCGTCGACTTCATCCTTTTTGTTCACCAATTAATAACAATTCAATCAAATACACTGAAATTGAACACCCTCACACCTTAATCGCATACCTCAGGAACTTTTGCATGTCTCAATTCGATCGGAATCAAAGTCGGAGTCACCGGAGACAAAGCCACGCAAAGTCAGAATACGTTTTAGTCGGGAGCCTTCAATTCATATCGCATTCTGGTAATATATCTCGTCCATAGCATCGTTTTTCTTCATGGATTGAAAACCCTATGCTAGATGGGGTTTATAACATTAACCCGGTCAAGATCGAATTCTAGGGTTCTTATCATATTCGGTTTAATCGAACCCTACCTTAAAACGTGTTTAAATCCAATTAACTTATATCATTAGACTCGTAATCATCTGTGTAGTGAAAGCCCTATATCAATTTAATCTCAGAACATCGAATCTGTCATAATCCTAATCTAGGGTTCTTCATAAAAACGATTTGGGGGTTTCGACCCCAAACCCAATCTCAATCAAATTAAACTACAGGGATAGATTCGCAATACCTTGCTCTGTAAAAGCCCCATGGATTCATCAAATTGTACTATCAGATTTTATCAAATTGATTTTGAGTTCATATCTAGGGTTTCGACTCTTGAATCTAGAATTAAACAAACCTAAACACATTTATTCCACAATTAAACTCAACCTCAGAACCGCAAGCCTTCGTTTAACAAAACCCCTATGCATTTGTTTTCAATCGTTGTCGAACTCGCGAGTAATTGGATGGATCTTGGGTTCGGTTCACGCATAAAGGATCAAGGTCAGAATGTTTAATTGATAAAACCATTTAAAGAGCATTCCAGTCGTGATTCCCTAGCGGGCTGTGATGGTTAGGTCGCTTGACTTTTGGGGAGGAGACCCGGGTTCGAATCCTCTTCCCCAGTTTTATTTTTAAATGATATTTTATTGATGTTTTAGATTTAAAAACAATTTACACTATTATTATAATATTATATTAAGATGTGTAAACCGATAAAATCGCCCGTAGACTCGGGATTGATTTTATGAACCATTTTTATTATTATTTCCTGTTTTTATAATAATATATTTAACACGCAAATTTGAATAACAATATATATTATATTAATTTAAAACCGTGACTCTTGTTAAAAATAACATATTTAGATATATTATTTTCGCCACATTTCTAGATTTTGTGAAACGTTTCAAAACTAATAAATAACATAATTATTTATGTTAATTACTCACGTTTATATTCTCGAATAGAAATAATAAACTTATTATTTTGTCACGCAATTTAATTATTTATGTTACTTCGCTACTTAAAAATAATATAATAAATTATATTATTTTCCTAGACTTCTAGTTAATGACAAAACGCTCGTATATATTTATTATATATTATTTTGTCATTCGTCGCTTAATGTATATATTATAATTATTAATTAAAGAATTCTAATATCCGTGGACACGTTCGTCTACTCTTGATTACTAGAGCGTTTCTTTTAGGACGTTCCTCATTCCGTGTTGTCGTCACATATTCCATTGTAACCCTAATTGTTATACTTGTAATTCTAGGGCATACATAAGCCGTTGCAGGCTAACACTCGTGATTTCAATCTTATTCTAGTGTGAACCTGCCTACGCCGTTCAGGTGAGTTTTCACGGCCCCTTTTACTGCTTTTAAACCGGGGGAGAAAACATGACGCAAACACTTTTTTTATTTTTGTACTTCATTATGTATCACTTGTTATGACTATGTGTAAACTCTATCATGAAAGTCCTCACATCGAACCGTTTAAATATGAGTATAGCGAGGTATGTTGGGTAGTACTACTGGGTTTGACAAACCTCACCCGCGTTAGTCGCGCTAACTCGATTGGATATCGAACGGGTGCATTATTGACCTAATCGTGCACCATGGTTGATAGGCCTGGTGGGAGGCATTCAAACATTCAGTTTACGGTTGCGAGCGTAATAGCAAACATGAACATGGGTTAGCTACCTGTTGATATATATATATATATATATATATATATATATATATTGATTATACAATAAATCTGGTAAACGTTTATTTAAATATTGAAACCTGTGAACTCACCAACCTCGTGTTGACATTTCCTTACATGTTTTCTCAGGTCGCTTAAGATAAGACACAGGTGCACGCATAGGGCATGAATGAAGTCTTATGATTTATTCATAAAATAATATTGCTGAATTGCTTGTACTTTATTTTTGGACTTCGTTTGGACTGAACACTTTGGGGCTTTTTTTTGGCGCGTCTGTTTCGCGCATTTACTTTCGTTTTACGCTTTCGCACTAACTTTGATCATTTATGATATATTTTCATTTTAGTCCCATATAGTGTCGTTCAATGTAACTAATGACTGAGATCTTGGTTTGTCACTTCTCAAACAATAAAACTCCGTTAGTTGAAATTGGGGGTGTGACACCAGGAATCCTATTGACTAATTCGACTACATTCGGGTAAACTGACTTTATGACACCGGTTCTAAAGATAGACAGACTCGGGAATCACTAAGACACATAGGATCTCCTCTCAGACTCACCTACACACCTCAACTATCCTAAAGGTCGGATTAAGCTCACCGGTAAGGAATTGGATCTCCTCTCAGACTCACCAAGACCTAGAACACTACGTACTCGACAACGGTTTCACCTCTCAGTCTCAACCACTCTATACTGACAGGCTATCCTAGACAGACCTAAGAGCAAGGAGTAAACCCCCAAAATACTATTTATGACATGGAATTACAAATGATAAAAACGACTCGGACAATTCACTATCATGCAATTGCTACCCAAACCGCCAAACCAAGAGACAACCCAACAACCTATCACCTCTCGAACTCAAGATTGGTAAAATACTGATTTATATAACCCAACAAACCTACTACAACGACTGGCCTAATCGTTTAGATCACAAACACAAAGTATGTAGAACCAAAGACTGATTGCAACAAAATTCTTCTAAGTACAAATGCTGTTGATAGGCTTATCAGCAGCGTTCAACACTTGTTGCTGCTGATAGGCTTATGAGCAGCGTTCAACACTTGTTGCTGCTGATAGGCTTATTAGCATCGTTCAACACTTGTTGCTGCTGATAGGCTTATCAACAGCGTTCAACAGATCAGTCTTGATGCTGATCCTCATCCTTGCTGCTGACAGCCTTGTGCCTTGAAGATAAATCGTTGCAGCTGACTAACCTTGCCAAGCGTCACTGACAACCTTCTGCAAAAGCTACTGACACACTCAAAGCAGAAGGAACATCAATGGTGCAACCAATGACGGACAACAATGCTCTTCTCCAAGCATGCAAGTAATGATGCATAAAGAAGACGCTTCAATAAAGTTAGCTAGTTTAGACTAAACTTGTATTATTAGCTTTGTACAAAAGACCAACGGTCTGTGTTAGATCTGATCCTTAGAATCAAGGGTCTGTCTTGATTCTAAGTTAGTATAAATACTGTGTAAACACTTCATTGTAAGTGTGTTTCTTGATAGAGTTTTCATTTGTAATCGTTTATTCACAAAAGCTTAATACAACAGTGGTATTATTAGTATTCTTTCTGTTTACTCGATTATACTTGTGTAGTTTCTATTGTTTCCGCCAATTTCAACTAAGAACATAACCATCTTGTACTTTCGCGATCTATCAAAGTAGATGTCCCGAAAACCTGAAATCTTACCCGAAACACACAAAGGAATCAAATAATATATCAAGTGCAGCAAGTTTATGCAAGATCAGTAGCAAATCAATATTCAAACACATTCATAGACAATAAATCAGAAGTCTTTACAATAACATTCATCATACGATCAATTAAAAACCCAAAAACAATCAAATCACATCAATAATCATCCTAATCTAGGTAGCAACGAGTTTTGCTACTCATAATACTGAGAAATAATCCAAAATAGACTGTAGACATAGTTCAAACTCGAAATAAATGGAAAAAGAAGAAACCGAATGACGAAAACGAGAATTGCAAACCGAAAAGCAATCCCCAAGAGCAATCCAAGTGATCCCAAAGCTTCAAGTTCGTCCTAGAAGTTCCTTTGCTCTCTACCAGCCGCAAACAATCGATAGATCCTAAAGAAATTCTTCCAAACTCTTTAAAACGGCAGAATTAGGGCTTTTTGGCCCGTCAGGACGGTGGTGGACCGCTACAACAAGCCTTAGCGGTCCGCTAAGGGCTTAGGTTAGCAGGAATGACACGCGCGCCTGACAGAGCAATGATTATGTTCTTTGAGAGCGTGGCGGACCGCTAGCAGGTTCCTTAGCGGTTCGCTACGGGTGCTTTTTCCAGAATTTTATTTATTTTTTTCTTCTACTTCTTTCGGGTTTCTTCGGCTATGAAGTTTCTTCCAGAAATACTCCAAATTCTCGTACAAGCCTGCAAATTCAATGAATAACCAAATAAATACCAAAATCTCATGAATTCGACAATAAAACTAACCCAAATGAGGTGAAATACGTTCGATAAACATGTGTGTTTTATAACACATCAAAACATTCTCACACTTGAAGTTTGCTTTTCCCTAAGCAAAGCCCACAGCAAAACATCCAACTCAGTAATCACATAAATACAAGAACCTCAAGCTAAAGCTAGAAACAGTCCACGAAATCTAATAACAACGAGTGACTCCCCAAGTTTTACAACGGTCAATAGATTTACAATTCAACCAGTCTAGATGGGACCTAACCTTTTTTGAAAACATGGGCATACCTAATCAAGACTCGCTTTCTTTCAAGCTCTAACCGTGCATAACTCGTACCCCTCACAAGAGTTCTCTCTACTCGGCTTATTTCTATGACTAGCAAAAGATGTGCTAGTTCCTATTCTAACCCTCAGACCTACAAAGTGAATGCCTAAGCCATATGCTTGAGAATTAATCAAATCTCCACCCGAATGTGAAGACAAACACACAGATAAAAAAGGTCTTTAACTAAGTTGTAATGTTAGGATAGGGTTCAGGGTACGGATAAGGAATTTTAAGTGGCTAAGGTGAAACCGATCCGGACTAAAGAAATCACAAAAATAAGAAACAGACTAACTAAAACATGAGGATCATGCTGATAAGATCAGAATCTAGCAGATGTAACACTCGACTATTTCAGGTTAACTCCGTTAAGCCAAACCCCGTTATCTCACAACTCAGTTAACCTAAGTACAAACCACAAGGACTAATTCTGTCATAATCCCAAACTTATACACCTAAAATACAGGGAATAATTTTGTAATTAACCAAAACTTAATTGTTTGACTTTTGAAAGTCAAAATCAAGCATCCTTGATCCAAAATCAAACACGTAACCCCCCAAACCGTTTGAATCCACGACCGGATTGAATGGTATTGATGATCTCGACCTCATACTAATCATTTCCATATGTTTCTGATCGATCATGATTACGAATTAATCCCATTAAGATCATTGAAACCGAAACCGTCGACCCCTTAACTTAAACCATCGAATTCGATCTACCATATTGCAATCAAACACTTTGTACACATAGTCAAACTTCTCTGAAGCTTTTGCACAAACCAATTCGGCCGGAGACGCAGCCGGAGACGTCGGAGAGTAGCCGTCGAAACCGCGACTGACTTTTAGTCGATATCTATCAATTTGGTATCAATTAAGGTAGCCAAACACACCCTCAGACTCGCCTTCACTCCTAGAACAAAAGCCCTAAGATAATTCGGGCTTAGAACATCGAATTGAACTCGATCCAAATCTAGGGTTCATCGCATATTCGGTTTAATCAAACCCTAACCTAGACTCAATCTCAATCCAATTAAACTACATGGTTAGATTCACAATCTCCTACTCTTTGAAAGCCCTATGAATCCAACTTGTAATATTATCGAATTTAGCCAAATCGATTCCATGTTCAAAACCTAGGGTTTCGGTGATTTCAAACAGGAATTAACGATCTTAGACTTGATGTTTTTGCAATTAAACACACCCACAAGTTCGCAATGTATCGATTAACAAAACCCCCATGTCCTTATGATCAATCGCGTTTGAATTCAGTGGGATTAGGGGTGGTTTTCGATCGGTTCGTGATAGGGGGAAGAACACAGGGAACTTCTATGTTAAAACCAAACAGAATGAGTCTTTGTATTTGATACCCTAGCGGGCGGACTGGTTAGAGTTGTTTGTTGTTGTGGGAGAGACCCGGGTTCGAGTCCCACAATCCACATTTATTTTTTAGAAACTTTTTAAACAATATTTTTAAATAAAATTAATTCCTATATTCTTATATTATCATATTAAGACGATTTGTTACCAGAAGACGCCCGTGTGCTCGGGATTGAATTTCTAATTTATTCTAAATGTTATTTTCATTTTAAAAATAATATAGTTATTTATATTATCAGTTATACAATTATTTAATTCACAAAAACACACAAATTATTATTTAGTATTATTATCTCGTGTCTAGTTGTGTTTCACATATACCACATCCTTACTAGAAACCAAACTAGGGATTTACTAATCCTGATATCAAGATTTCCACTCGTTAATCATAAGTGTGTTTTAGAACGTCTGATCTTTCCGTATCGTCGTCACATACTCCTACTGTTCCTAACAATCATATATCATATTCTAGGGCATTCGTAGACTGTCCACTTGCAATCTAGTTGTGGTTGCATTGCATTCTTGTTGTGGTGCTATTTACTACACTCTACACATCTCAGGTGAGTTTCACGCCCCCTTTACTGTTTTTAAACTAGGGGAGAAAACATGACTCAAACATTTGATTACTGTAATTCTTATATATCACTTGCTAAACTAAGCGTCACATGTAGGTCCAGATTTCAAGCGGAAATCACTCAACAGATCGATTACACACACAGGCGGAATCTGTGTTTATGCTGGTGAAATATAGGGTAGAAACAGAATTGGTGAAGATAAACAGGCAAACCACACATGAATCAACACAAATAAGATATGAAATTGTAAGAACAACAGATGAAATAACTCCAAATGTGTATTGATTCAGAAAACTATGAAAGAGAGAATTTCAGGGTTACAGCCGCTATCTACACCCTAGAAATTCTCAAACTAGGCTGTTTATAGCAAGTTGACAGGCATCGAAACTATGCTTACCGAAACTACTAGTTTCGGTGAAGCATTTACAAGAGAGATAAGCCTGTCGAAACTAAACTATCTATCGAAACTAAGTAGTTTCGATGGCCCAGAGTTAGAAATAAAACATGAAATTACAATAAAATGAAAATACAACTAAATAAACTAACTAAACAATGTTCAAAAGAAATACATTGATGACAACAACTTATACAATAATAAGACTCTACAATCTCCCCCTAAGCTGCTGCATCAATGTCTACAACTCTTATCTAAGCAGTTGGCCCTTGATTTGGTTTCTGGAAAAATGGCTTGACATTCAACAACACCACTCTCTGATATGCCTTAGCATCAGCTTCATCATATCCATGAAAGAGCTTGATGGGGTTTTTGAACAAAACTTCAAGATATTCAGGTTAAAACTTTAGAAGCTCCATGGGCTCAAAGATCACAATATCTTCCTTGCCTTCACATTTGATCACAACACTTCCGATGGTTGAGTTGTAAAACCATTTTATGAAATTTTGTAGCTGTACAAGTACTGATCATGGCAGAACTATGGATTTGACAGTTTCAGCAGGCTTGTACCGAAGGCTTACCCAGGGCTTTTGAGTTCTAGGATGAATCCTGGGTTTGGATATAATCCTCTTTGGAAGAGTGGTTTTCATTGACCTGAAGTCAGTGAGAGCTTGTTGTTTCAGAAACTGTTCAAAGTGGCGTGCCTCATTAACTTTTCCAAGATTTTGTAGGGGTAATTCGGCAAGTGCCTTAAGATCATATCTAGGGAGTGAGCTAAACTCATGAGAAGTTTTGAAGTGTTCTACTCCTCCCTTGTACCTCCTGACAATGTATAATCTCCTTTCATTGTCCATATTTCCATCCCACGAGAGGTCTCTTCAGCTCTTGGTACTCCGTGAACCATTCATAATACTTGGGAGGCTCCTCTACAGGCAATCTCCTCATACAAGGCCTTTTTGGGTCGGGATAGTCTGGATTTGGATTAGGGGGTTGAATTGGTTCAGATGGGGTGGATTCAGTGTGAGTAGTTTGAGTTGGTTCATTAGGGGTTGGTTCAGTGTGTACCAGATCAACTTTAACATTGGCTTCATCTTTATCATCGTCAGAGAGTGCATGGATCTCTTCTCCTTCCTTAGTGAAGTATCGCACCTTCTCTTCATGCAGATCTTCTATAGCTAAAATTTCTGGATAATCTTCATTAAATCTATAATTGTCAATCTCTTCCAAAAGAGCATTCAGCTCGTGATCTAACCCAATCTCTTCTTCATCAAGGATAACCACATCAGCACTTGATTCTTTTCCTTTTCCTCTATCTCTAGCAGCTCTCCGTTCACTAACTGATGGTAGATCATACCCAGTTTTTTCTATCTTGACTTCCACAGCATCCTTTTTCTTGGCAGCTTGACAAGTGAAGATTGTCAGTGCAGACTGTGTATTTGAAACAAAGGCAGTGGAAGAGGGTCCGCCGGCAGAAGTGGTCTCCCTATGAGCTGCTGGAGGGGTTTCTTGTTGAGAAGACTTAATCATAGAGGCTTTGATTTGTTCAACATCATCAAATAAGGCCTTAAACTCTTGTTGTTACTGAGAGATTATCTTTTGTTGGGTTTCCAGTTGGGTTTGCTAAACATCAAGTCGGGTATGTAAGCCTCCAACTTCCAGCCTTAGATATTTTATTTCTTCTTTGCACTCACTCAGTTCTATTTTTAAGCTTTTCTATTACTTCATCTCTTTTTGCAACTTTGTTCTGTAGTTTTTTCACTTCTAGGCTTAAGGTTTTAACTCTTGGGACAGTTGGTGATTGATCAGGGACAGGAGATGCAGGAGGTGTAGGAATAGGTGTATGTAGTGGAGATGGTTGTGGTGAAGGTGGCGGAATACGAATAGGTGAGTTAGAAGGGGTTAAGTGTTCTGGAACATCAAATAGAGACTCTGAAGAAGAGGTTAAAGACTCCAATCCTGTCTTTATTTTCTTGGCCAATGGTTCTTCCTTTTCATAATCTGAACTTGAATTAGCTTGCCTCTTAGAGGAGTATGCAGGAGGTTCAGTCTGCTGCTCATCTTCAGACTCATAGTCAGACTGATCATACTTAGTACCGTAGATGCTTTCGTCCAAGGTGTCACTAGACTTAGTTTCATCATGTACTTCTGCTTCTAGGTTTATAGGAGGTTGCTCTTCAATTAAAGGTTCAAGATTCTCTAACAATTGATCCACGAAAGGAGCCTCTAAGATAGGTTGTTCAATGTCTTGCTCTATCTGTTGGTCAGCATCAACAGCCGGTTCTTGGTTCCCTAGATCTTGTTCTGCCTCAGATGATGATTCAGCTAGTAGTTGTGGATCTATATCAGGAACATTCTCTTCTTCTTCTCCCAAGATATGACTAAACAGAGGAATGTCAGCAATCACTCTGTTGGTTCTTTTGCTTGAACTCTTCATGTAGCTTAAGGTCTTGGCAGTCATGTGATCAAAGACAAATATATTGCCATCTTGTTGCAAGTTAGGATGGAGATGATTAATAATAATCTAAAGAAACCTAGGGTAGACCAAGAACTTTTCCTTCACTCCACCAGTCAGGTTTTCCTTTAACTGCCCAAATACTAGCCAAGAAAAATTGTAATCCCTCCCTTTAATCAATCCTAAGACTGTTGATGCCACCATGGCATTGGCTGAATCAAATCCACCTTTTCTGATAGACAGGCAGTGAATGAAGACATGTGCAATGTATCTCCATAGAGGCGGAAGGGCATTCTTGATAATCTGTCGGCCCTTGAATTCATCTGGATGCCCCAATCTTCTAAAACACTCTTTAACATAAAAACTTGGAAAATACACTGGTGCTTCATGATTATTATTAAAGTGCAGCACCTCTCTGATAGTTGCCTCAGAAAAAAGAACTTCTTGGTTATGAACTGTAGCCCTGATATGCTCCACATTGTCTATAACTATTGTAGTTGCAGTACTCCAAAATTGCCTTATAGTAGTTTCAAACACTGGTAGATTGTGGCTTATAGCAAAGCTGATATTGGAGTTGGCCAGGAAATCAAGCACAGGAATGAAGTCTGCATTTTTGGGATCAGTAGTATGCAACACAGCACATACATTGTGCCTTTTGACAAATAAGAGATCCATATCTGCACAAGAAAAAAATATCAAAGATCAGTCCAACACTTAGAAAAAATTTCAGAAAGGCCTGACCGAAACTACTAGTTTCGGGTGAAAAAAAAAATCGAAACTACATTGTTTCGGGCACCAAAGGGTATCGAAATAACTAGTTTCGATGGAAAACCGGTTCAAATTCTAATAACTTCTTTTGAAAAACAAAACACCCTTTAATCGAAACAACTAGTTTCAATGCCTGAATTCTGAACAAAAACACAATCATTCAAAAGCAGAGAAAAATTAAACTAAAAACTATAGACAGATAAACAAAATATAAACAGAAATAAAATAAAAGATAAAGGTCGCCTGAGGTGTCGAAACTCCATCTTACTAAGATTTATGAGGAAATCTACAAAATTAAACAAAGAAGAGTGAGATATTAGCAATGATGAGTTCATAAACAGGATCTAAGCATAAAACAACCCAAAACATGCGATTTCAATCGTAACAAAGGTAAAACTGTAACCCTAGCCATCGCCAAATAAAACAGTAGCAAACGTTTTCAGTAATCAAACCTGATGAAGACGACGACGAAGGAATCAGATAAGGGAGACTGATTTCGCAAACTTAGACCGGAGTATCGAGTTTTTGTGTGTGAAAACGAAGGTCAAAAAGGTTTTGGGTGAGTGAGAGTGAACGAAGCATGAAGAATAACCTGATTATGAAGACATTCAATTTGAGCTTTACAAAAGACTAAAGTGCCCCTGTCAAAACTATTAGTTTCGATAGAACAAAGTAGTTTCGGGTGGGAGGTAGTTTCGGGCGGTTTGAGTAGTTTCGATGATAATGTTGTTTCGGGTGAACAGGAGATACTTGATCAGAAATAAAGGAAAAATACTCATATGTACAAAATTTAAACAAACTAATAAGGAAGATTTAAGAAATTTATATAGAAAATAAGAATAAAAACAGTAAAAGATATAAACACTTTGCCTTGGAAAAAATCCAACGTGAGATCATGTCTGGTCAAACCCTTGAAACACTTTATTTTGCACTCAGCTACTGTGAATCCCTGAATGTATCCGATATTTGTGCAAGATAAACCCGAACATTTGCTTGTACAATGTTTTCATGTGATTAAGAGGTACCATTTGATCACGAAACACGGCGTACCCCACATTTTGAAATAAAATGATTTTGAAAGCCTATCAATCCTCAAGAAATACCCGCATTCATCTGATCATCTCTTACAGGTTAACAAAGGTACCATCTTCGTAAGTCAAAATTACCGCCAAAAGTAAAATAAAATCCAACCGGATATAAGAAGTTGTAAAATGAAAAATATCCAAGTGGATATTAAAAGGTACGGACATTCTAGATTTTTGCGTAAGCAAAACAGAAGAAGTCATAAAATTATCCAAGCGGATAGGAAAAGTTTGAACACCCGAGATCTTTGCGTAAGCAAAACAGACGGGGTCAAATCATCCAAGTGGATGGGAAAAAGATGAACTCCCGAGATCTTTGCGTAGGCAAAACAGACGGGGTCATCGGCGGTAACTCTCCTTACTTTGACGGTCACCTGGCACATGAATCAGAATCCAACACGTAAGCCTATATCTGATTGAATCGATTTTCTAATCTTTAAAACGGGTTAGATGTTTCAAAAATGGGTTCAAACACACTGTATGATAGAGAATTAGGTTTTCACACTACTAAAGAGTTATAACCGTATGTCAAGCCTACCGTCTATACCTCAGTAAGCACCATTGCTTATGGTCTATTCCATGTTCAAGAAGTGTGATCAGACTTTATCATTTCTCATAAGGTCAGATCTGATTTTCTTGAAACAAAACATGATACTTACAGTGATTTTTCTTAAGCACAAAACAAAAAATTTTCTTTTCTTTTTGACTAAATAAAACAAACCTTTTTCTTTTTAACTGCACATTCCAATTTCTCCCCCAAACGTTTTGCTTTCAAAGGTAAATAAAGAAAAAAACTATATAGAAAAATAAAATCTTTTTGGAAATCTTCCTGATTAACAGGTTTAAATAGAAAATACAATATGCACAAAGGTTACTGAAAGTTAATCATGCCGAGCATCTCCATCAATTTCTCAAATCTGGCAGAATCAAATGCTTTTGTAAAGATGTCGGCGGTTTGCTTGTTGGTTTTGACTTCAACGATTTTGATATGTTTCTTTTCGACACAATCACGGATGAAGTGGTGTTTCATCTCAATGTGTTTGGTTTTATAATGCTGAACGGGATTTTTGGTGATATGGGTAACAGCGGTATTATCACACAGGATGGGAGTTTCATGGAAGGTGATCCCGTAATCAAGCATTTGATGGTGGATCCACCTTACTTGGGAACAACAAAGGGCTGCGGCAATGTATTCGACTTCGGCTGTGGATTGGGAAACGATGGTTTGTTTCTTACATTGCTAGGAGACGAGGCGGTTACCAAGGAACTAACAACCCTGAAAAGTGGACTTTCGGTTTAAGTTGCATCCCCCGTAGTCTGAATCTGAATAAGCCAAAAGATCAAACAAGTTATTTTTGGGATACCAAAGCCCAAGTTTTGGCTTGTATTTCAAATATCTTAAAATACATTTGACATCAATTAAATGAGAGAGTTTAGGATTAGCCTGAAAGCGTGCATACAAGCACACTGCAAACATAATGTCTGGTCTGCTAGCAGTGAGATACAGAAGAGATCCTATCATCGAGCGATAGAGGTGCTGATCAACACTTTCACCATCCAAATCAGGAGACAGACAGTGTCGAACTTCCATGGGAGTCTTGTAAGGATGAGACTCAGTCATTTTGAACTTGGTCAGGACTTCTTTGACATACTTCTCTTGATGGATAAGAATTCCCGACTCAGACTGATCTACTTGCAAACCAAGAAAGAACTTCATTTCTCCCATAGAACTTATTTCAAACTTAGAATGCATCACATCCTCGAACTCTTTACACAAACGAAGATTTGTGGATCCGAAAATGATGTCATCAACGTAGATTTGCACCAAAATGGTATCCGCACCATCTTTTTGTTTGAACAAAGTTTGGTCAATTTCCCCTCGCGTGAAACCATTATCAAGTAGATGTGTATATAACGTCTCATACCACGCACGAGGTGCTTGATGAAGACCGTACAATGCCTTGTCAAGTTTGTAAACTCTGTCAGGATAGCTTGGATCAATGAAACCCGGTGGCTGCTTGACATAAACTTCCTCTTGAACTTATCCATATAGAAATGCGCTTTTGACATCCATCTGATGAACTGTGAAGTCCATATAGGCTGCGTATGCGAGAAACATTCTGATGGCTTCCAAGCCAGCCACTGGTGCACAGACATCCTCAAAGTCAATTCCTTCTTCTTGATAAAACCCCTGAACCACCAAGCGGGCTTTGCTTCGAATCACAATTCCCCCTTCGTCCTTTTTGTTACGAAATACTCAACGATTGCCGCTTGGAACTTTGTTCTTTGGATGGTCTACCAGATTCCACACATGTAATTACTAAACTGCTGCAATTCTTCCTGCATGGCCTCTACCCAACTGTTCTCAAGCAAAGCAACTTTGATATTTTTAGGTTCAACTTGAGATATGAAGCAAGTGAAGAGACCGTCATTCATTGCTTCAATGGCACTATGAGTTCGGACTCCCACATTGAGTGGACCAATGATGTTGTTTGTAGGATGATCCTTGTGAATTCTCAACTGTGGAATCTCATCCTCTTCCAAGTGGTCATCCAGATTGGTAACGTTGATGTCTGGAATAACAGTTTCCTTATTGATAGGACCTTCATTAGATGATTGTGGAGCAACATCCACTATTTGAGGAGTTTCTTCCTCAACAGTTTCACTTGTTGCCACAAAATCTGAAGGATCCTGAGTGGATTCAGCATTAGCTATAATAGGAGGATCATCTATATGCTGACTTGACAAAGAGGAGCTTGAAGCCGTAGCAGAAGATGTACCTAGGATATTCACAGACATAAGAGGATTAGCTGAGACAGATATGTTAGTGAAACCAGGAAGATTAAATGATTTAAACAAAGAATCGATATAAAAAAGCCAACCAGGACCGTCCCCAGCGTCTGTATGATTGCTTTCATGCTAGTTGATATCAGTGGACTCCAGCACAATCCTTCGTCTCTTGTTGTAAACACAAAAAGCTCTTTGGTTAGATGAATAGCCCACGAAATAGTACTCATCCGCTTTGGCTTCAAACTTGTTCAGCTGATCAGAAGTATTCAGCATTGTGCAAACACACCCAAATTTCCTGAAGAAATCAATAACAAGCTTGCGCTTGTACATAATTTCATAAGGAGTCTTGTTGCAGCTTTTGGTGATGAGAATTCGATTTTGCATAAAACATGCGGTATTGACTGCCTCGGCCCAAAACGTGACAGGAAGCTTAGAATCAACGATCGTAGTTCTTGCTGCTTCTATCAACGTGCGATTTCGTCATTCAGCTACACCATTTTGTTGTGGAGTGCGAGGTGCATTGAATTGCCGAGAGATACCCTTACATTCACAGAAAGAATCTAGAATGACATTCTTGAACTCTGTGCCATGATCACTGCGAATAGTCTTCATACTTAAATTGAACATGTTCTCGATTTGACGTAGATGAATCTTCAGAGTCTCTGGCGTCTCATCTTTCTTTGCTAGGAAGAATACCCAAGTAAACCGAGAGAAGTCATCGGTTACCACCAAACAGTAGGATTTCCATCCATGACTCATGACACTCACAGGACCGAAGAGATCCATATTAAGCAATTGAAGAGGAGAGTCAATGGAATTAGTGGTTTTGGGTTTGTGAGAAGATTTGTACTGCTTGCCCTTGGAACAAGAGAGACAATGTTCCATGGGTGAGAAATCTTTCAAAGGTAAACCGGTGACAAGGTTTCCTCTAACAAGGCGGTTCATTGTCTTGAAATTCACTTGTCCTAATCTCTTGTGCCAAAGAAAGGACTCATCTTCTGAAGATTTTGAGAGGAAGCCGGATTCGATTCCTGATGGGTTATTCATATCCAGACTGTAAGTATTGAATCTTCGAGGAGCACGAATGAGGATTAGGTCTTCGGGAATAACCACTCCAGGTGTAGAAGCATGTTTTAGTAACTATAGATAAAATTCTATGTATCGGTGTACGTGGCTAGTACGCAGGAGGGTGTTCCTGAGTACTTAGCCTGCACACCAGTGTAGTCCTGTGTACTTAGTAAGTACGCAAGGCTTTTGCCTTGCGTACTTATCAAGTACGCATGACCAAACCCTGTGTACTTAGACAAGTACGCAGGTAGTGTTCCTGCCCCTATAAATAGAAGACTTGTCTTCATTTGTATGTGGAACTTCTGGAACAAGGTTGAGAGGTGTCCGGGTCGGGACGAACTCTCCCGACCCCTGGACCGTGAGCTTAGATGAGAGATGTGTGCTCCTTCAGTATGTAGTCTGTAATACGGGATGACTTCTATGTTATGGATTACGTATCGTTTCATTATCTTTTGTTTATGTTCGTGTTTCTCTTTCTGGCTTCTTCGTTCCCACACAAATCACAGAACATGTCCGTGTATCTCCGCTGCGCGACGAGGCTCTAGGGACCTACAACTGGTATCAGAGCCTCGGTGTTCGTTGATTTGTGTTCCAGTTTCGATTTTTTAGGGTTTTGAGCAGTTACGAGTTCGTACTTTTTCATACCTAAAATCTTTAAAATCGAGTTTGTTATCACTTCATTTGGTGTTTGGAAGGGTAAGGGTTTGTTAGATGATGATTTCTAAGCTTTTGGAAGCATCAATTTCTCAGATCCATCCCTTTTCGAGCATTCTTCTCAAGATCCGTCAAGAACGCTGTTACTTTTTGATAAGTACGCAAATTCTATGTGATTTATGTGGGAACAAATTCTATGTGATTTGTAGAAGCATGTTTTAGTAACTATAGATAAAAATCTATGTATCGGTGTACGTGGCTAGTACGCAGAGGGTGTTCCTGAGTACTTAGCCTTCACACCAGTTTGGTCCTGCGCACTTAGTAAGTACGCAAGGCTTTTGCCTTACGTACTTGTCAAGTACGCATGACCAAACCCTGCGTACTTAGACAAGTACGCAGGTAGTGTTCCTGCCCCTATAAATAGAAGACTTGTCTTCATTTGTAGGTGGAACTTTTGGAATAAGGTTGAGAGGTGTCCGGGTCGGGACGAGCTCTCCCGACCCTTGGATCGTGAGCTTAGATGAGAGATGTGTGCTCCTTCGGTATGTAGTCTGTAATATGGGATGACTTCTATGTTATGGATTACGTAGCGTTTCATTATCTTTTGTTTATGTTCGTGTTTCTCTGTCTAGTTTCTTCGTTCCCACACAAATCACAGAACAGGTCCGTGTATCTCCACTGTGTGACGAGGCTCTCGGGACCTACAAGTGGTATCAGAGCCTCGGTGTTCGTTGATTTGTATTCCAGTTTTGATTTTTTAGGGTTTTGAGCAGTTACGAGTTCGTACTTTTTCAGACCTAAAATCCTTAAAATCGAGTTTGTTATCACTTAATTTGGTGTTTGGAAGGCTAAGGGTTTGTTAGATGATGTTTTCTAAGCTTTCGGAAGCATTAATTTCTCAGATCCATCATATTTCTAGCATTCTCCTCAAGATCCGTCAAGAACACTACTGTACTGAACAAGTACGCAGAATCACCTTTTCTGCGTACTTGCTAAGTACGCATGGGTTAGCCATGCGTACTTAGTAAGTACGCATGAGAAGTGACCTGCGTACTTAGCTAAGTACGCAAGGGCATTTCTCTGCGCACTTAACAAGCACGCATGGGTACTTGGCTTTGCGAACTTACTAAATACGCAACAACACCCTACATATGCGTATTTACTAAGTACACATGAACTAGCATCTGGGATTAAAAAAAAACAATTCTATGTATCGGTGTACGTGGCTAGTATGCAGGAGGGTGTTCCTGAGTACTTAGCCTGTACACCAGTTTGGTCTTGCGTACTTAGTAAGTACGCAAGGCTTTTGCCTTGCGTACTTGTCAAGTATGCATGACCAAATCCTACGTACTTAGAGAAGTACGCATGTAGTGTTCCTGCCCCTATAAATAGAACACTTGTCTTCATTTGTAGGTGGAACTTCTGGGAACTAGGTCGAGAGGTGTCCGGGCGGGATGAGCTCTCCCGCCCCTGGACCGTGAGCTTAGACGAGAGATGTGTGCTTCTTCGGTATGTAGTCTGTAATACGAGATGACTTCTATGTTATGGATTACGTATCTTTTCATTATATTTTATCCTTGTTCACGTTTCTCTGCTTCGTTTTCTGTGTTCCGACATAAATCACAGAACATGCCCGTGTATCTCCGCTGCGCGACAAGGCTCCGGGGAGCCAAATTGGTGTGTAGGTCCCCGGAGCCTAGTCGCGCAACGGAGATACACGGACCTGTTCTGTGATTTGTGTGGGAACGAAGAAACCAGACATAGAAACACAAACATAAACAAAAGATAATGAAACGATACATAATCCATAACATAGAAGTCATCCTGTATTACAGACTACATACCGAAGGAGCACACATCTCTCATCTAAGGTCACGGTCTAGGGGTCGGGAGAGCTCATCCCAACCCGGACACCTCTAAACCTTCTTCTAGAAGTTCCACCTACAAATGAAGACAAGTCTTCTATTTATAGGGGCAGGAACACTACCTGCGTACTTGTCTAAGTACGCAGGATTTGGTCATGCGTAATTGACAAGTACGCAAAAGCCTTGCGTACTTACTAAGTATGCAGGACCAAGCTGGTGTGTAGGCTAAGTACTCAGGAACACCATCCTGCGTACTAGCCACGTACACCGATACATAGATTTTTATCTGTAGTTACTAAAACATGCTTCTACAAACTCCGTCTTAACTATAGCATCAAATTCTATCTATCTCTAACACTGATATACATCAGTTTACAAAGAATGTCCTAACAGACTCCGTCTAAACTAATGACATCATGTGTCTTCTAGCGAGACTTGATCTTCTGGCATTCCACTTGAGATCTTCAAATCTTTAAACTTCAATCTTTAGTTGCCGAGTGATACACACGACTCCCTCATTACTGTAGCTTTCATTGTAGACCAAACCAAGTGCTTCAATAAGAACCAACTAACCTAACACAACTCATTGTAGTTCATCCTCTCTGTAGTAGCTTCCTCCAACTTGACTTAGGAATCTGAGTCTGACCGCGTCTTCCTAAACAGGTAACAATAGTATACTAAGTCTTTATCACAAATCTGGGACACACTAATTAGATTGTACTTCAGCTGTGGGACGAAATTGACATTATCCAAGCTATTTACACCGTTAGACACAGTTCCTGGACATTCAATCTTTCCATCTCTTGGATTGCCTGCAAAGGCGACAAAATCTCCGTCCATTGGATGATAATATTGCAATAAAGAAAAATGACCAGTCATA
Source organism: Smallanthus sonchifolius (assembly GCA_023525975.1). NCBI lineage: Eukaryota > Viridiplantae > Streptophyta > Magnoliopsida > Asterales > Asteraceae > Smallanthus > Smallanthus sonchifolius. The sequence goes on along the minus strand of CM042030.1, from coordinate 34,085,228 downwards.
TGTCTTGAACAACCATTGTTGAAATGCCAAATATTGTCTCCAGTCCTTCTCAATTGTCCCTACACAAAATGAATCATTTAGACATTTGTACCCAAGCCATTGCTAACTTGGAACTTCTTAATTTTACAAGATGCATTTCGGAAGTCATAGTCAGAATCCTCCTTTAACGTGTTCTCAAAAATATCATTATTCTTAATTTTCCAAATCCTTTTCGACCAATTTTTAGCATTTTTAATCCTTTTACGTTGCAAAGTTCTATTATGTTGTGATTTAGACAAAACATTTGAAACACCATCAACAGAATTTTGAATAACAGATGGTACGTTTTCTTCTTTGAAATGATATGTAGACAATTTACATGTCTTGAAAACATGATTGGATTCCCCACAACTAAAAAAAACTTTATCATATGTTAGCTTAGCCTGATAGTTGTCATCACAGGATGATGAAGATGATTGTGATGTTGAGACATCAGAACTAGAGGCAACTCTTTCTTCAATATTTCTTTCTTGAAGACTTTGATCTTCCTTTAATATGAAAAATTCTAGATTGCTCATTGTTTCTTGTGGAATATTAGTCACAACAACTCCTGCATTTTTAAAATTTGCAATACAACTCATAGCATTTACAGATTTAGGAACAAACGGCAAAGCATGCTTTAACTTAGAAATAGCATTTCTCAAACTGTCATGCTTAGAAGGCACAGAACCAAAATACAAATTTTCAATGTGTTCACAAATATATGGTTTTGACACAGACATATTATTACATTCATCCGACTCAAGTTCATTTAAAATATTTCCCTTACTATAACTCTCATCACAATCATCTTCGAAACCTACACAATCTGACTCTGCACAGGAAGCAAAACTGTCAGAATGTGAAGTTTGGATATAATCATCAGCAGATAAATTACAAACAAAAGGTGTGGGAACATGAGGATCTTGCATATCAACAAATCTTCCAGACTTGGAATATGGAGGAGGGTGAGAGTTATACCCAATGCCTTCTATGACCTCTTTTGTGAATTTGGTTGTCAATGATTCCAAAAAGAATTTTCTGATCATACCCATGTGTTTAACTTGAAAATTTGCTTTTTCAGCCTTTTGAAGTCTTTCAGTTAAAATTTGATTATTATTCTTTTGTGTAGTAAATTGTACAATCAAAGATCGGTTTTCTCTAGAAATATCATGAATTTTCATTAAGTAAAGTTTCTCATTTTTAACCACAGAATCATACATCACCTTTATATGATCTCGTTCATTGACCAAAGCCTGGTTGATGAATCTATATTTTTGAATCTCATTTAAACAGGATTTAGCACTGCAAAGTCTAGACATTACCTCAGCTGGTACGAAAGTGAGATCCTTATCTGGTTCAATCATGACACATTTCTCCTTTTCTTCAATGTCTGCCATCAGTGCCTTGTCAGCTGCTTCCCCTTCTTGATCTCCCCAATGATAGTGGCCATCAGCTTGACAGACCAGAGCTGTTGAGCTGGAAGTTGTAGTGGATTTGGGAGAGATGGCAAATTGCTTTCTAGATGAATTCTTCTTCTCGTGCTGCTCCTTTGATGATGGTTCCTTGCAGTTCCTTGCAAAATGACCCAACTGGTCACAGTTTTAGCATCTCACCTTTTTGATATCAAACCCTAGAGTCTTTCCTTGCTTGAATCTATCCATCCCAGTCCTTTTGATGAATCTTTTGGCTCTCAAAGTCAGCATAGCCATACACCAATCAATATCCATCTTTTCCAAATCATCCGGGTTGATCTGCTCCAAGTCATCAGGTTGAAAGCTGACCGGTGTCAAGTTTCTAGAAATCAGTGCATCATAGCACGACATGAAGGCAGTCATGATAGGCAGATACTCATTAGGAATCAGAGTGGTTGGCTTATGAGAGTTGGATGAAGTAGTAGGCTGAACTCCGGAAATCGAAGGTGGGACATCAGTTTGAATATAAGCCATTGTAGTTTTGTTGGATGAAGTGGAGGAACCTTAACCCACAAGAAGAGTTGGGTTTCCAGACTGATTAGTTGGAGTGACTGCACCCTTCTTTATCTCTAACTCATAAGAGTCTAGAATGCTGAAGAGTTCTTGCTGTGACAAGTCACTTAGTTTTTCAGTTTTCTTGATCATATTCCGGTACGTATTCCATTACTCGGGCAGTGAATCAAGCGGCTTCTTATTTAACTCAACAGTGGGATACTCGGTTACCAAAACCTTCAACTTAGATACAATTCTTGAGAATCAGTTGATTGGTTCAGACATGGGTTCTCCAGGACACTGCCAAACATTTCATATTGCTTCTTGATCAAATCCCTCTTGCTTCTCTAACCTCAGCACTTCCCTCATACCTGGTACATAAAGCAACCCAAAGATCTTTGCAGTTGTATACTCAGCAGATATGCTGAACACATCCATAGGAAGAGCCATAGCAATAGATCCATAAGCCTTGTTATTTCTAGCAATTAATGCAATATCCTTTTCATCATATTCAGACACAAGCTTGGGACGTTGAACATCTGCAGTGGTAGTAAATGGCTTGTGTGGACCATCAGTGATTGACTGCAACAGAGTATGGTCATGGAACTGAAAAAAGTCTTCATCTTCTTGGTCCAATCATCAAAGTTTCTTGTGGACACCAAGACAAGTGGTTTGTTTCCTCCAGGATATTCACTGTTGCTTGAAGATGCCATAACTCAGAGAAGTTAGAAGAACAAACAGTAGCTAGTTTCGGGTGAACAGGGCTGATCGAAACAACTAGTTTCGATAGAGAAAAAGCTGATCGAAACTACTAGTTTCGATAGAAGAAACAGAATCCAGAAAAAAACAAGTTTCGATGAAGAAGACTTAGCAGAAAATCTTGCAGACTCAGTAGAAACTACAAGTTTCGATTGAAACTAGTTTCGATAATGCAAAAGTTTTGGGTGATCAATCTGCAAAGGTTAGTTTTGATATAACAGGACAAATAACTAGTTTCGATGATACCTTCTCCAGACAACAGTACAGACAAGAAGTTTCGATGACCAACCAAAAGCAGAAATTGTCTCCCAGTAGTTTCGATATCTACTTCTTCAAGCTTCAGCAGAATCCATTGATGAAAAGCTTCAAAAATCAAAGATGATAAACTCCTAATATGATTCAGCGAAAAGCTTCCAAATAAGCTTCTGAACACAAATCAATCTTCAGATCCGAAAAACTCAAGAAATAGTGTCGAAATCGATGAAACAGTGCCAAAACAGTGCAAACCCAGAAAACCTTCAAATTCCAACTAAAAGTTACCTAAAATCGATCAAAACAACCTGAAAATACCAAGAAATCAAGAGCATGTTGCTCTAATACCAATTGTAGGTCCAGATTTCAATCGGAAATCATTCAACAGATCGATTACACACACAGGCGGAATCTGTGTGTATGGTGGTGAAATAGAGGGTAGAAACATAATTGGTGAAGATAAATAGGCAAACCACACAAGAATTAACACAAATAAGATATGAAATTGTAAGAACAACAGATGAAATAACTCCAAATGTGTATTGATTCAGAAAACTGTGAAAGAGAGAATTTCAGGGTTACAGCCGCTATCCACACCCTAGAAATTCTCAAACTAGGTTATTTATATGAAGTTGACAGGCATCGAAACTATGCTTACCGAAACTACTAGTTTCGGTGAAGCATTGACAAGTGAGATATTCCTGTCGAAACTAAACTATCTATCGAAACTACTAGTTTCGATTGAACAAACCTCAATCGAAACTAAGTAGTTTCGATGGCCCAGACTTAGAAATAAAACAGGAAATTACATTAAAATGAAAATACAAGTAAATAAACTAACTAAACAATGTTCAAAAGAAATACATTGATGACAACAACTTATACAATAATAAGACTCTTCATCACATTCTATCATGAAAGTCCTTACACATCGAATCGTTTATTATGTATTTAGCGAGGTAATCTTTAGTAGTACTATTGGGTTTGACAAACCCCACCCGCGTTAGTCGCGCTAACTCGACTGGAGGTCGAACGGGTGTAATATTGACCTAACACATCACCACTGTTGATAGACACGGTGGAAGGCATCAAACACAAAACAGTCAGCTTCTGTTGTGAGCGCTTTAGTAACTTGAACATAGGTTAGCTACCTATTGATATATATTGAATGTACATGATCTAGCAAACATTTTTATTAACTGAAACCTATGGACTCACCAACCTAGTGTTGACACACTTTCTTAACATGTTTTTCTCAGGTCGCTAAGGCACAAGTTCATGGTTAGGACATGCATGGGAGTGTATTACATTTGCAAACATTTAAACTATTTATCTGCTTTTCAATAACTTGGTTTTTGGGCGTGTTTATTTTGCGCATTAAATACTTTACTTTTCGCTTCCGCATTTACTCTGAACATTAATGGTTTTTATTAAACTCATATAGTGTCGTTTGATATGACTAATGACTGAAATCCTGGTTTGTCACACGCCTCGCGGTAAAACTCGCAGGTGGATTTTTGAGGGTGTGACAGATTGGTATCAGAGCCATTGGTTATAGAGAACTAGGATTGCATACTAGACTATAACCACCAACACACATTAGTTACATGGCACAGACACTCGAACATGGCACTTACACCTTACATTACAGGAATGTATACTCCACCTACATCTCCAGTTACACAGGAACCCGATGTTCCTACTGTACCTTCACCAGAGCCTAAGAGGTGTCGGCTGAGCCCAATTGATGACACCGTGGTGTACGACGAGCCATTTCATGTGCGTGCCAGAGATAACACGCATGACTGGGATTGGTAACCTGACGTCCGCCAGGAGCAGACCCCATCCCCACTCATTACTGATATTCCTTCTTATTCAACTTCTTCGCGAGTCTTGCCATTACTACCATATCCCATGGAGCAGGCTTTTGCTGCCTTTATAGCAAAGATGGACCGGGAAGTCTGCAACATGCGCGATGCAGCGGGCGAGATTACCGGACTGTTACAACAAGGAAATCAATCTGACCAGAGGATTGAGAAACTGACAACAGATCTAGGGGAGACTGACAAGGTGCATGACAACCTGGTGGCAACATTCCATGAGTTAGAAACCCGAGTGAATGTACTGGAGGTTGACCTTGGAGCGGTTGAGAATAGGATTGAGGAGCTGGAAACATAGCTTGCGGCTGCCAATGCAGCGGGAGACGCACAGGAGGATGAGCCCGAAGGAGAACCGGCTGAGGATGAAGATGACAGATCAGTTGTCTCTTCAGCTGGCAGTGGCATATGATATTCTAGCTTTATTTACCTTCTCTTTCTAAACCTAGATGGGCAGGGTTGTTCCCATCCAATGTATATTTCTGGATTTTGATGTTTGATTGAGTTTACTTTGTAGTCGTTAAAATTTATTTAATCAAGGATTATTATTGAAATATTAGATTTTGTGGTTTAGTTTTCATTTGTTTACTCATACTTGTATGATGATAATATGTGATATATTTTTCTCATTATTGTATTGGTGAATATGAAGATAATTTCTGGACGCGGTCGTGGACGTGGTGGACGTAATGGCGGTCGCGGTAATATCAATATGACTGCAGCTGAACTCACTGCACTCGTCAACGATAGCGTGGCTAAAGCCTTAGCAGACGCACATAATGCTGCAGGTAAATCCGATATCCGTCGACTCTAGCAAGGCAATTACTCACTCCAAAATCATTTCAGAACCTTGTATCCTCAAATGTGTAATTATTTCCAATCCAGGTCAGCACCATAACCAGCAGACCTGCACTTTCAAAACTTTCATGGACTGCAAGCCCCACACATTCAGTGGTGCTGAAGGAGCAGTTGGGTTGTTCCGTTGGATTGAGAAAGTTGAATCAGTATTTGCTATGGGCAACTGCCCCTAGGCAAATTAGGTTAAGTATGCCTCCGGTGCACTCGAGGGTCCTGCCCTTACTTGGTGGTACTCTAAGGTCTAGATGTTGGGTCTGGACATGGCTAACACCCTACCTTGGGAAGAATTCAAGACTATGCTGAGAGAGGAGTACTGTCCTTGTGATGAAATTCAAAAACTCGGGGGTAAATTTTGGAACTTAAAGATGGAGGGTTTCGAGATTGAGATTTATACTACCTGCTCTCATGAGTTAGCAGTTATGTGTCCACAAATGGTAACTCCAGCATACAAGAGGTTCCAGAGGTACATCGACGGCCTAGTACCTCAAATTCAAAGCATGGTTACTTCTTCCAACCCTACCACCATTCAGCAAACTATCCGGCTAGCTCATAGGCTGACCGACCAAGCTGTGACTCAGGGTACCTTACCCCCGAGGGGCACAGTTATCAAAGCTACTGACAGCAACAAACGTAAGTTTGATAACAACACCAACTCTAAGACTTTTCGGTCTAACCCACCCCTACAACAACAGCAACGTAAGTTTGAACCTACGAAAACCTTTAATCAGTCAACCTCTTCAAGTCAGAACCAGGGTACTTATGCTAGTAACTATCCTAAGTGCAACAAGTGTGGTTTTCACCACAATGGAACATGTGATAAGCATCGTTGTCAACGGTGTGGTAAAATGGGCCACGTTGCAAAAGACTGTAGGGGTGAGCTTCAACCGAAGCAACCGTTTCAGCAACAGGGATCTGCAAGGGGTTGCTATGAATGTGGAAAGGAAGGACACTTCAAGAAAGATTGTCCTCAGTTCAAACGAAATGGTGGAAATAACAACGACAACAACCAGGGCAACGGGAACGGTAATAACAATAACGGTAACAACAATGGAAATGGTGCGAAGGGTCGGGCCTTCGTGATTGGATCAAGGGAAGCAAGAAATGATCACAATGTGGTTACTAGTAAGTTCCTTCTGAATGACTATTTTGCTTCTGTCCTTTTTGATACTGGTGCTGATAGGAGCTTCATATCAAAGAATCTTAGTAATCTATTAAAAACAACTCCAACCCTATTAGAAACTAAGTACACTATAGAGATAGCAGGTCAGATAAACTAAGCAACTCATATTATTAAGGGATGTACACTAGGATTAGCTGGTCATAAGCTTGATATCGATCTCATTCCGGTCACACTTGGCAGTTTCGACATAATTATCTATATGGATTGGTTATCCAAAAATCAAGCCGAGATCATCTGTCGAGATAAAATTGTTCGCCTTCCTCTCCCTAGTGGAGAAGCCCTTTCTGTCTAAGGTGAAAAGAGTGGTGCTGTTGTAGGCATCATATCCTTCATGAAAGCGCAGAAGTGCTTGCGTAATGGTCATACTGCTATTCTGGCTCTTGTCGCCGAGCAGCCGTCGGAAGAGAAGAAGATCGATGGCGTTCCGACGTTCGTGACTTTCCGGAAGTATTTCTCGAAGACTTGCATGGTCTTCCACTTCACCGTCAGGTCGAATTTCAGATTGACCTAACACCCAGAGCAGCGCCTATTGCTCGAGCACCGTATAGACTTGCATCTAGTGAGTTACAAGAATTATCCACACAAATGCAAGAGTTGTTGGATAAGGGTTTCATCCGACCTACCTCATCGCCATGTCTTATTCGTCAAGAAGAAAGATGGGACTTTTTGTATGTGCATTGATTGCGGTGAGCTGAACAAAATGACTGTCAAGGATCGTTAACAACTACCCCGTATTGACGATCTATTCGATCAACTTAAAGGGCCAAGCTTTTGTTCAAAGATTGATCTTAGATCATGATATCATCAGCTGAGAGTCCGATACGAAGACATCTCTAAGACTGCATTCAGAACCCGGTACGGCCATTATGAGTTCTTGGTCATGCCATTCGGACTAACCAACGCACTCGCGGTGTTCATGGATCTCATGAACCGAGTGTGTAAACCTTACCTTGATCAGTTCGTCATCATTTTCATTGATGACATCCTCATCTATTCTAAGAGCAAGGAAGAACATGCGGAGCATCTGCGTTTAATTTTTGAACTGCTGAACCAAGAGCAGTCGTACGCCAAATTCTCCAAATGCGATTTCTGGATCCGCGAAGTTCAATTTTTAGGACATGTGGTCAACGAGAAAGAAATACATGTAGATCGAGCTAAAGTAGAAACCATCAAGAATTGGGCAGCACCGGTGAGTTCAACAGAGGTGCGACAATTTCTATGTTTGGCTGGCAACTACCGTCGATTCATAGAAGGATTTTCAAAGATTGCTCAACCTATCACTGCCCTAACCCAAAAGGGTAAACCTTATAACTAGAGCGAAACCCTAGAATCAGCATTTCAACTGCTGAAGCACAAACTCTGTAGTGCACCCATCCTATCTATTCCAGAGGGAACTGATGACTTTGTAGTGTATTACGATGCCTCCATTCAAGGTCTTGGTTATGTGTTAATGCAACGCGAGAAGGTTATCGCCTACGCTTCCCGTCAGTTGAAAATCCATGAGAAGATCTACACGACTCATGATTTAGAGTTGGGAGCTGTAGTGTTTGCACTGAAAATCTGGAGACATTACCTGTACGGTACCAACTGCACCATTTACACCGATCACAAGAGTCTTCAGCACATCTTTGAGCAGAAAGAGTTGAACATGCGACAACGTCGTTGGATCGAACTCTTGAATGATTTGTGCTATCAAGTATCATCCGGGTAAAGCTAACGTGGTAGCCAATGCTCTAAGTCGAAAAGAAAACAAACCCAGACGAGTCCAAGCGTTACAAGTCACTATTCACACCGGATTTCCTGATCAAATCCGTAATGCTCAACTCGAAGCCCTAAAAGAAGAAAACCTACCATTATAATCCACGCGTGGCATGGAAAAACAACTTGAGGTTAAATCGGATGGTATTCACTATTTCGCAGAGCGAATATGTGTTCCAGTGTATGGGAACTTAAGGGAACTTGTAATGGATGAAGAACACAAGTCTCGTTATTCTATTCATCCTGGTTCCGATAAAATCATGAACTGAAGGTTCTATATTGGTGGACGAACATGAAAGCTGATATAGCCACCTATGTGAGCAAGTGCCTGACCTGCTCGAAGGTCAAAGTTGAATACCAAAAGCCGTCTAGTTTACTCCAACAACCGGAAAACCCGATGTGGAAATGGGAGCAGAGTTCCATGGACTTAATCACTAAACTACCTCGAACTCCTAGCGGATGCGACACCATCTGGGTGATCATAGATCACTTGACCAAATCCGCTCATTTTCTAGCAATCAAAGAAACTGATAAGATGGAAAAACTAACTCGTATTTATCTGAAAGAAGTAGTCTCCGGCACGGAGTGCCAATTTCAATCATTTCTGATCGAGACGCACGATTCACCTCACGTTTCTGGCAATCATTACAAAAAGCACTGGGCACGCGCCTGGATATGAGCACAGCATACCATCCTCAAACAGATGGTCAGACTGAACGTACTATTCAAACCCTAGAGGACATGTTATGAGCTTGTGTAATTGACTTCGGTAATAGTTGGGAAACTCATTTGCCTTTATTATAGTTCTCCTACAATAACAACTATCATACTAGCATCAAGGCAGCACCGTTTGAGTCATTCTATGAACGAAAATGATGATCACTTATTTGTTGGGCTGAAGTTGGGGATAGCCAACTTACGGGTCCTGAACTCATGCACGAAACTTCAGAGAAAATAGTGCAAATTCAAAATCGTACGGCGGCAACCCGTGACAGTCAAAAGAGTTATGCTGATAAACGTCGGAAACCATTGGAATTTCAAGTGTGCGGCATGGTTCTATTAAAAGTTTCACCATGGAAAGGTGTAATCCGTTTTGGGAAACGAGGTCAGTTAAATGCTCGTTATGTTGGACCGTTTAAGATAATGAAGAGAATTGGCTCAGTAGCGTACCAACTGGACCTACCTGAAGGCCTTAGTGGTGTATACAACGTATTTCATGTCTCAAACCTAAAGAAATGCCTATGGGATGAGACACTCGTGGTTCCACTTGAGGAATTAGAAATCGACGAACAATTACGCTTCATTGAAGAACCGGTCGAAATCATGGACAGGGAAGTTAATACGCTCAAGCATAGTAAAATCCCTATTATCAGAGTTCGTTGGAACTCGAAACACGGACCGTAATTCACATGGGAGCGCGAGGATCAGATGATGTGCAAGTATCCTCATCTTTTCAAGAAGTCCACGTCGAACACATAAGGTATTACTTAATTTTCGGGATGAAAATTCTTTCAACTAGGGGATGATATGACATCCAGAATATTTTTTAAATTAGCAACATTACTTAATTTTCGGGACGAAAATGCTTTCAACTAGGGGATGATTTGACACACGACTATTTCAGGTTAACTTCGTTAACCCAAACCCCGTTATCTTACAACTCAATTAACCTAAGTACAAACCACAAGGACTAATTCTGTCATAATCCCAAACTCATACACCTAAACTACAGGGACTAATTCTGTAATTAACCAAAACTCAATTGTTTGACTTTTGAAAGTCAAAATCAAGCATCTTTGATCCAGAATAAAAACCGTAACCCCCCCCCCAAACCGTTCGAATTCACAACTGGATTGAATGGCATTGATGATCTCGACCTCATACTAATCATTTCCACACGTTTCTGATCGATCATGATTACAAATTAATCCCATTAAGATCATTGAAACTGAAACCATCGACACCTTAACTAAAACCATCGAATTCGATCATTCGATCTACCATATTGCAATCAAACACTTTGCACACATTAGTCAAACTTCTCTGAAGCTTTTGCACAAACCAATTCGGCCGGAGACGCAGTCGGAGACGCCGGAGAGTAGCCGTCGAAATCGCGACTGACTTTTAGTCGATCTCCATCAATTTGGAATAAATTAAGGTAGCCAAACACACCCTCAGACTCGCCTTCACTCCTAGAAAAAAAGCCCTAAGATAATTCGGGCTTAGAAAATCGAATTGATCTCGAACCAAATCTAGGGTTCATCGCATATTCGGTTTAATCGAACCCTAACCTAGACTCAATCTCAATCTCAATCCAATTAAACTACATGGTTAGATTCACAATCTCCTACTCTTTGAAAGCCCTATGAATCCAACTTGTAATATTATTGAATTTAGCCAAGTCGATTCCATGTTCAAAACCTAGGGTTTTGGTGATTTCATACAGGAATTAACGATCTTAGACTTGATGTTTTTGCAATTAAACACACCCACAAGTTCGCAATGTACCAATTCACAAAACCCCCATGTCCTTATGATCAACCGCGATCGAATTCAGTGGGATTAGGGGTGGTTTTCGATCGGTTCGCGATAGGGGGAAGAACACAGGGAACTTCTATGTTAAAACCAAACAGAATGAGTCTTTGTATGCGATACCCTAGCGGGCGGACTGGTGAGAGTTGTGTGCTGTTGTGGGAGAGACCTGGGTTCGAGTCCCACAATCCACATTTATTTTTTTAGCAACTTTTTAAACAATATTTTTAAATAAAATTAATTCCTATATTATTATATTATCATATTAAGACGATTTGTTACCAGAAGACGCCCGTGTGCTCGGGATTGAATTTCTAATTTTTTCTAAATGTTATTTTCATTTTAAAAATAATATAGTTATTTATAATATCAGTTATACAATTATTTAATTCACAAAAGCACATGAATTATTATTTAGTATTATTACCTTGTGTCTAGTTGTGTTTCACATATATCACATCCGTACTAGATACCAAACTAGGGATTTACTAATCCCGATATCAAGATTTCCACTCGTTAATCATAAGTGCGTTTTAGAACGTCCGATCTTTCTGTATCATTTTCACATACTCCTACGTGTTCCTAACAATCATAAATCATATTCTAGGGCGATCGTAGACTGTCCACTTGCAATCTAGTTGTGGTTGCGTTGCATTCTCGTTGTGGTGCTATTTACTACACTCTACACATCTCAGGTGAGTTTCACGGCCCCCTTTACTATTTTTAAACTAGGGGAGAAAACATGACTCAAACATTTGATTATTATAATTCTTATATGTCACTTGCTAAACTTAGCGTAACATTCTATCATGAAAGTCCTTACACATCGAACCGTTTAATATGTATTTAGCGAGTTAATCTTTAGTAGTACTACTAGGTTTGACAAACCCCACCCGCGTTAGTCGCGCTAACTCGACTGGAGGTCGAACGGGTGCAATATTGACCTAACACATCACCACTGTTGATAGACATGGTGGAAGGCATCAAACACAAAACAGTCAGCTTCGGTTGCGAGCGCTTTAGTAACTTGACCATAGGTTAGCTACCTATAGATATATATTGAATGTACATGATCTGGCAAACATTTTTATTAATTGAAACCTGTTGACTCACCAACCTAGTGTTGACACACTTTCTTAACATGTTTTCTTAGGCATGAGAATCTATTACATTTGAAACATTTAAACTATTTATCTGGTTTTCAATAACTTGGTTTTTGAGCGCGTTTGTTTTGCGCATTAAATACTTTGCTTTTCGCTTCCGCATTTACTCTAAACAATAATGGTTTTTATTAAACTCATATAGTGTCGTTTAATATGACTAATGACTGAGATCCTGGTTTATCACACACCTCTCGGTAAAACCCCGCAGGTGGATTTTTGAGGGTGTGACAGCGGACCCGTTCACTAAGCCTATGCCTCATTCTAAACATGAGGATCATGCTGATAAGATAGGTCTTAGATTTGCTAGACAGTGAGTTTGATAAGTTTTTAGTATTTAGTGCTTTCGAACAATATAGTTACATTGACATTTTATATTGATTTAATGGTTAAATGCATTTTAAATAGATGTTATATATTTGATATTTTATACGTTTTAGAAATCCTTGGATATTGTATTCTAAATGTCCATAGTCGATCAGATTCATCAAAATCAATCTGAATGTAAGACTATTGTGAATTGGATGGTTGGTTCATTATGAATGAAAGTCCAAGTAGTTGGAGATCATATTCACAGATAATCATTAGAGAATGATTATTGGATGTAACTCGTTTCAAAACTATCTTCATGGATCAAAGTCTTGAGATGCTTTGAATATGGTAAGATCTATCGATCCTCGACCCGAGGCACATATTAGAGCTAACTCTGACTAAAGTTTGTTCTTTGATCTTATCTAACGATGTACCTTAATAGGTAGTAATAAGGGTATGATTAGGAGTAAATCTGAAGTTAAGTGAGAGTTGTACGTGGCCAAAGGAATTCTGGTCTCCTAGTCTCCTTTGATAAGGAGCCGGACATTATGGCGCCCTCGTTGATTCGAACTTGTGTAAAACGCATGACCATGCTCAAACTAAGAGTAGTTTGTTTAGACCACTTTGAATTGAGAACAAGAACAAGAATAGTTGAACAACATATGAGAAGTGATTTGTATCCATGTCTCATGTTCAATGGATGCGTTAAACAGAAAGGATACATAGATATGTTTGCCATGACTGTTACACTTGGTAAAGTAAGAGTTACTTGTACACAAGGAAATAGTTTGACGATTGTAATACGTCATGCCTTGCTATAGGCAGTGAGATGCAGCTAGGCGTCCACCACTGTCTACGTTGAACCGATTAATTGATGAATCGTCCAAGTGGGAGATTGTTGGATATATGATGTCCGCTCTATAATTAGGTCAACGTTAATATCAAGGTACGATCCAAAGAATTACACTTTGGGCAACAAGCAATTAATAGTATTTAGTTGTTAAATATTATAGTTCACGAAGGACGGATTTATTAAACGGCAAATAAATATTTAGAGAAATATTTATCAGAGAAATTATGAATTAATTATTTAGAGAAATAATTATTTACGGGGATTAATGTTTAAATGTTAAACATTAATGAATTAAGTTTTTACTCATTCTTTGTAATCAGATAAAATGCAAGGATAAATAATTAAAGAGTTAATTAATTGGGTACTAATTCTTAATATCTCAGGGGCCAATCTGTAATTAGAATGGTCAAATTATAACTTTAAGTCTAAACCCTAATTACCGTTTGACTGCATCCACCTAAAACATGCGCCCCCTTGCTCCAGTTTCCATCTGACGTTGCAAGTCGGCCACCGCCGTGAGCCGCTTTTGTCGCCGTCGTCGCTCGTTTTCGCCGCCGCAGGTTCCCACGCGTCCAATATGTTTGACGTTTTGCTGCAGGGTTCGTGATCGTGTTATCTAACGTGACGCTTGTTGAACCAAGGTGTTCCAATTAGGTTAATTGCTGAAGGTATAACTTTGAACATCCTATGGTTGCATTTAATTTTGTTGTTTATACGCGTGTAATCGGATCATTGATCGGGATCCAAATCTGATCTGATATTCTTCGGTTTCATGAGGTCGTGAAAATGCTCGTGGCCCAAGCCGTGCCACATGCGACGGTGTGTTGGTATTTTAGTGCTATCAACATACATTTTAGTATATTGGGTTAACTGATCGATCGAGAAAATAACGTTAGAGATTAAACGAGTTGGGTGACGCAAGAGTGTGGGCTCGATTTAATCCTAAGTATTATTTGAAATTGGGCCATTTATTAAAACTTGCTAATGAGCTTACATTTGGGATGGGCTTAACATCTAAATATCATGTGTTGGTGCACCCATATATTTTGTATAATTTCCTTGAGACGTCAGAGACAATTTTTGTTAAACAAAACAACCAGCAGGGGTGGACCTACCCTTGGGCCAGGGGTCCCGCGCTACCCTTTAACTTTTTACGTGAAGTGTAAAAAAAATGTTTTTTACGATTTATGTATCTGGTTATAAATTACGCTACCTCTCAAATTTTTTTAAAAACTCAACACTTCATAAAAAGTCCAAATTTTATAAAAAAAACCCAATACGTTACCCCCAGGTCCCCACATTTTATTAAATTTTTTTATTAAAACCCAATACCTCTAAGTCTTAATTCTCAAACCCAACTTATCAAAGCGGCCGACCAAGAAGAAATACAGAGAGAGCAGGAACTGTGAGAGCCAGAGACCGACCACTCGACCAGCCGCTCGACCTGAGCTGAGACCACCGCCCGGCGCCGCCTCCGCCTCCGCCAAACCCCGGTCCTCCGCCTCCGCAGTCAGCCCCTCCGATGCTCCGCTGTCTGCCTCGCCAGTCGCATGTTACCGTAAAAAAAAAATTGTTTACATGAAAGTACGATAAATTATTTTTTATTCATTTATATGAAAATACGGTAAAAAAAATTTGTTTACATGAAAGTACCGTCAATTTTTTTTTTTTTTTATTTACATGAAAGTACGGTAAAAAAAATTTTTTGTTACCCCTGAACTTTTGTTCTAGATCTGCCACTGACAACCAGGGAAGCACGGTTATTCCATCTTCGATCAAAACTAAATAGAAACTTCATCAAATCTGGATTCATTCAAGCAAGTTCTCTTGTCTAATCCCATAAACGATTGTGGGAATCCACAAATAGGTTTATCTGATTATGTACCACGATTCAAGAGATAATCCAAGCATTCATTCAAGTTTCGATTTAAGATCCATGTTTGCAAATTCCTTTGTGTTTATTGTTCTTGACCACATATCTTACAAAGATAAACCTATAAGTGAGTTCAATTTTGGATTTTGGGTTGCTTTTCATCCTGTTCGATTTCACTGTAAAGATCCATACGCCAATATATGGTCTGTGGTTCTTCTGAAACTGACTGGGTGGACTTACGATTTTTGTTTGGAGTATAATACGAAAGTGATTTTGGTTCACATGATTCAAGGGCTGTGATTTTAGAATTCAGATTTTATTTCTATTATAGGGTTGTGGTTTTTGGCATTCAGATTTTATTTATATTCTAGGGATGTGTTCTTGGTTCATCCGATTCTGAATATTAACGGATTCGAAATTGATGTTTTATTTTGTGGCCGGTGGTTCCTTGTAAGGCCCCTAAACCGGGCGACCTCACTTGTTGGATTTACTCATAAACATAGTCATAAATACTGAACTTAAATTAAAACATTCGTCATTCAATTACATAATCAAAACAGCGGAAGTCTTTACAAATAAAAACATAACATATTCTTAACAACAAAAGTGGGATGTCAGTCTTGTGTCGGGTAACCATCACGCCTTCGCACGACCCTTTCCTTTGTTACCTGAAATGTATACTAAAAGTCAGCTAACGCTGGTGAGTTCTAGATTAAAGACATTCACACATAACATTTATCTTATCATAAATATAATAAATGAATGTGTATTCGTACTTTTATATATTCTTTACTTTATTGTTCTCACATAACATTCATTGAGGGTACATACATATGTACATACATACTTTCATTGAGAGAACACATATTGGCCATAATCTTAAGGGAGATCAACCCATCACACTTGTCGCGAATGTCACAAAGACATCGCAGTCAGAACTACCGTCGTAGCCCATTTCATTACCGTCCGGCTCTAGAAAACCGTCCGTCATATCGTTAATTTCGTCCGGCAACCTTTGTCCGTCCGCTCTTTACCGTCCTACCGTCGTAGTCCGTCATTTTTATCCGTCTGCCCTAGGGCATCCGTTTCCCACGTGACCATTATGTATGCAACCGTTCTACATTAGTTAAGGCTTGCTTCGACCGTCCATTAATACCTTTTCATACGTCCTAGCTTGCGAAGGAACGTTTTTGTCCCGGTTGCAAAATAGTCACGTGGTCGTCCGTCTACCGAAGTAGCCGTTGTCATAGAAGGGTTCATAACGTTTACATTCATTCATAACATGCAATATATAATATATAAAGCAAGATTTCATTCATTTACGTTATGTCCTTCTTTCGTTCATTCTTTGTATCATACGATTCATTCTTTATTCATAATTCATTTTCACATATATAAGTAATTATATATATATACGTATGATCACATTGACACTTATAACATTTATTCATTTAGTGTATACACTTCAGCCCCAAAACATTTATAAATCATTTGCACATAACATAGAAGGGGGCACATAGAACTCACCTGATGAGCTACTCCAGGTTGTCCTAAACAAAGGCCCAACAGCATCACTTCCGATCTGGATTAGGTAGTTAAATACACATTAGACCCAACCCTGACTCTAATGGTTTGATCATTCTAAACTTACTGACTTTAATTAACCAACCTGTGGCCTGCTGTCTGCTGCCTGCGCACTTAGTAAGTGCGCAGGGACTTGCTCATGCGCACTTGGTAAGTGCGCAGGAGTCTTCCTCCTGCGTACTTGGTAAGTACGCAGGGACTGCTGCCTGCGCACTTAGTAAGTACGCAGGGATTCCTTCCTGCGCACTTGGTAAGTACGCAGTACCTGGTTCATGGACCAAAATTTCGGAATTCTTGCATGTTAATCCGATCATGCTAATCTTACAATTTTCTTTGATCAAAACGTGCGGTTTTCATTCTAGATTCTATTTCTAAGCTTATTATCAAGTTTCATCCGTAAAAACATCACCTATTTAGCTAAAACTCGAGAAACCCCAAAAATGAACAAGAACTCATATTATGATCGAGTCATTACCTGGATTGGAATTCTGATCCGGAGGTTTTGCTCACGATCTCAGTAGTAACGTGCTCCTTAAATCTCGTGACGATCCGTCGACTTTCTCTCTCTAGACCTGGGCTCCCTTTCTCTCTCTAAGATGGTGCAAGTGAGGGTGAAATGAGTTAGTGGGCTGCCTTGCCCCTTTTATACCTGGGCTTCCCTCGGCCCGTTAGAGCCGAGCCCAAGCCCATCCGTTCTTATTTCGCTTTAGGACGTTTAAATCTCCATCGTATTTTATTTACTTATTTTACTATTTTCGGAATGTTACAAGTCTACCCTCCTTAAAGAGGTTTCGTCCTCGAAACTATTTATACGTCAAACAATTGAGGGTATAGTCCCCTCATCTCGTCTTCTTTTTCCCATGTAGCTTCCGACCCTTTTCTATGCTTCCATTGTACTTTGATTAAAGGGATCGATTTATTGCGTAGTCGTTTTTCAGCTCGGTCAAGAATAGCTATTGGTTCCTCTACATAATTCAGACTATTATCCACTTCGATATCGTCGTAGGGTATGTGAGCTGTGTCGTCGGCTAGGCATTTGCGTAAGTGTGACACGTGGAACGTAGGGTGTATTCCACTAAGCTCAACAGGTAGGTCGAGTCTGTAAGCAACTTGACCCACTCTCGCTAAGATCTTGAAAGGTCCGACGAACCTTGGACTCAGTTTGCCACGCTTTCTGAATCGGATGATTCCTTTCCATGGTGATACTTTCAATAGTACCATGTCCCCCACTTGAAACTCTAAGTCCCTTCTTCTCTTGTCCGCGTATGATTTTTGTCTGTCCTTTGCGGCTTTCATTCGAGCCTTGATTTGATCAAATTTTTCAGAAGTTGCTTTGACCACTTCGAGACTTGCAAAATCCTTCTGCCCAATTTCCCCCCAACAAACCGGGGTTCTGCATTTTCTCCCATATAACATTTCAAATGGCGGCATGCCAATAGTCGTGTGATAGCTGTTGTTATATGAAAATTCTGCCAATGGTAGATGGCTGTCCCAACTCCCACCGAAGTCAATGATACAGGCTCGGAGCATGTCCTCCAAGGTCTGAATGGTCCTTTCAGATTGGCCATCGGTTTGAGGGTGGTAAGCAGTGCTGATGTTCAGTCTAGTGCCCATTGCTTCGTTGAATTTCCTCCAAAACCTTGACGTGAATCTAGTATCCCTGTCGGACACAATCGACAGCGGCATACCATGTCTGCTCACAATCTCCTTGATAAATACTTCTGCTAGTCTTTCTGACGAAGAAGACTCACGTATGGGCAGGAAGTGAGCACTTTTCGTCAAACGGTCGACGATCACCCAAATGGTATCATTGCCTTTAGCTGTTCGCGGTAGCTTGGTAATGAAGTCCATTGCGATCTCTTCCCACTTCCATTCTGGTATAGGTAAAGGTTGCATTTTACCGCATGGTTTCTGGTGCTCGGCTTTAACTAGTGAACACGTTAAGCACTTGCTCACGTATTCAGTCACATCATTCTTCATGCCAGGCCACCAGTACTCTTTCTTCAAGTCTTGATACATTTTGTTTGTCCCGGGGTGGATAGAATAACGAGACTTATGGGCCTCATCGAGTATTTTGGCTCTAAGCTCGCCAATCTTAGGTATCCACATCCGGCCAAACCTAGTTCGTACACCGTATGTATTTTCACTTAAGTTCCCTTGTTGTCCTACTATTCTTTCCCGTTTCACATTTCTTTCTAACAGTGCTTCATCTTGTGCCTTTGTTATTTCGCCCATCAAATCTGGTGTTATAATCAGCTGACACGCTTTGATCCGGATAGGTGCCGATTCTTCCTTTCTACTTAAAGCGTCAGCCACAACATTTGCCTTGCCTGGATGGTACAATATTTCACAGTCATAGTCTTTCAATAGCTCTAACCATCTCCTTTGCCTCATGTTTAATTCTTTTTGCTCGAAAAAGTACTTCAAGCTTTTATGATCGGAGTAGATGGTGCATTTAACTCCATACAAATAGTGCCTCCATATTTTCAATGCGAAAACTACTGCTGCTAACTCGAGATCGTGCGTTGGGTAGTTAACCTCGTGAATCTTTAGTTGTCGTGAGGCATAAGCAATTACCTTTCCTCGTTGCATAAGTACGCAACCTAAACCCTGCCCCGAAGCGTCAGAGTAGACTACCAAGTCTTCATTTCCCTCAGGTAGAGTCAAGACTGGAGCTTGGGTTAATCGTGTCTTAAGTTCCTCAAACGCGTTATTTTGGGTTTGACTCCATTCATATTTCACTTCTTTCCGTGTCAGTTTAGTTAGTGGCGAGGCTATCCTTGAGAAATCTTGAATGAACCTTCGATAGTAGCCTGCCAATCCAAGAAAACTTCGTATCTCTGTTGGTGTCTTTGGGATGTTCCATTCCTTTACTGTTTCTATCTTTGCAGGATCTACCATGATGCCGTTTGGGTTTATCACATGACCTAGGAATTGGACTTCCCTAAGCCAGAACGCGCATTTGGAGAATTTCGCGTACAACTTCTCCTGCTTTAACACTTCCAGAACTTCTCTTAGGTGACAGTGGTGATCACCCTCGTTTTTCGAATATATCAGTATGTCGTCTATGAAAACTATCACTGATCGATCCAACATTGGTCGACATACTCTATTCATCAAATCCATGAACGCTGCTGGAGCGTTAGTCAATCCGAAGGACATCACGAGGAATTCATAATGTCCATAACGCGTGCGAAACGCGGTCTTTGGTACGTCTTCTTCTCTTACTTTCAACTGATGGTAACCCGACCTAAGATCGATCTTTGAGAACCAACTCGCACCTTGCAGTTGATCAAAAAGATCGTCTATTCTAGGTAGCGGGTATTTGTTCTTTACTGTTCTCTTGTTCAATTCGCGGTAATCAATGCACATGCGCATGCTGCCGTCCTTTTTCTTTACAAATAATACCGGAGCGCCCCATGGTGAGATGCTCGGTCTAACAAATCCTTTTTCTGTTAGTTCCTCTAGTTGAGACATCAATTCTTTCATTTCTGACGAAGCCAATCGGTAGGGGGCTTTGGCAACGGGCTCAGCTCCTGGCAGTAAATCAATCTGAAATTCTATTTCCCGATCGGGTGGCAACCCAGGTAGATCCTCAGGGAATACTTCCGGAAAGTTGCACACCACGGGTACATTCTTGAGTTCTTTAGTTTTCATTCTATCATCAATAACATATGCCAGATAAGCTTCGCAACCGCGCCTCATGTAACTTTCGGCCTTGATCATCGAAATGACGTTTGGCATTGTGCAATTCCAATCCCCATAAACCGTAATTGGACATCCGCTAGGAGCTTTGAGGTGTATTCTCTTACGTTTACATATGATTTGAGCTTCGTTGGCAGCTAACCAATCCATACCCAATACTATATCGAATCCTCCTAAGGTGAGAAGGAATAATCTAGAAGGAAACCTATGTCCCTCTATTTCTATGATGCAATCCTCCGTGACTTGGAATACTGCCGAATTTTTACCAACGGCAGTTTGTACGCTAAAGGCCTTTACTATGGTGTTGATAGTGCAATCTAGTTTACGACTAAATGCATTTGATATAAAGCTTTTACTAGCACTAGAATCAAATAAAATCGCAGCACGTTCATCATTAACTAGAAACGTACCTGACACGACATCAGGGTTTCCCCTTGCTTCTTCCTCAGTTAAGGCATAGGCCCGAGTCCTTGCCTTTTGTTGTTCCTGTTCCTTCTCCTTTCCCGAACCAGATTGGCCGGCCTTCCTGCAATTCTTTGTCAGATGTCCAAACAATCCACATACTTGACATTTGACATCCTTCAAACAATCTCGAGAGTAGTGCCCCGGCCTTCCGCACTTATAATACACGGTGGTGCCGATTCGACACTCGCCAAGATGTTGTTTTCCACATCTCTTGCACGTTTCATATCCGACCAACCTCGGTTTCTTAATTTCAATTGTTTCATTCCCTTTTCCGGTGCCTCTAGACGAGTTCTCCCACTTCCTCTTTTGTGTCACAGGTGCCGGGTCCTCGTTGGCATAATCGTCGTAAACGATTCCAGACAGGTTGACTACCGACTCGAAGGTCGAGGGTAGGTTGGCTTTTACGTGGACACGGACCCTTTGTGGCAGACCCTTGACATAGTATTTGATCATACGTTCTTCGGTTTCCACCAAGTGTGGTACCAGTTGGGCCAGCTCGTTGAACCTTGAAGTATATTGGCGATGAGTCTTGTCGCCAGCTTTGAAGTTTAGGAACTCGTTCTCCACACGATCAATCTCATTCTGTGGGCAGAACTTTTGGATTACGAGCTTTTTCAAGTCCTCCCATGTCATTCGGGCAAGAGCATGTGGCGACTTTGTTCTTTGAATATTTCTCCACCAACCTAGTGCTTCATTGGTGAAAGAATGAGCAACATATTTAACCGCCTGGTCTGGTCGGCACTCGCTGATGTTGATTACAGCGTTCATTCTCTCAATCCATTCCAAAGTAGCCACCGAATCCTTGCTACCATCAAACTTGGGTGGGTCTCCATCTTTGAAACCTTTATAAGTGCACCCTTTAGTGCTTGGCCCCACTTTTATCTCATCCCCGTCGCTGTCATATACTGTCTCTTCGTGGTTTCCTTCATCCCCCTCTCTACTTTTCTTTATTGCCTCGGATAGTAGATCAGGCAATACCTTCTACAAAGTGAGCACAACTTCACGGGCAATAGCATCCCTGACTTCAGGTTCCAACTGTATAGGCCCTGGACTGTTGTCCCTAATTGGGGTCACTTCTGTTTCGTGCACACTTTCGGTGTGCTCTGCGTGCACACTCTCTTCTTCTTCAAATCTTGGGTTCAACGGAGGTCTACCTCGTCGGCCAGTGCGACCGCCTCGAGGTCCTGTCCTTCCTCCACCAGCCATAGTTCTTAATTTCCTGGATTGTTAAAAAGGGAATACATCAATGTCCTTTCTTCAGATCATAGTTTGGAACAGTACGAGCAAGGTAAATTCTTAATTACAGTGACCGGTTTGTGATTACTAATTTACATTGCTTTTCGGGTTCGAAACTCTTCAAATCAGTCGTGGCATTAACATCTATTTGTTCTAAGTTAAGGTATCTATTCCTATGCAAGAGCATTAACTTTACGACTTACTTACCGTGCTAGCGTTGGCGTTGGTTACCCATACTGACATCCGTGCGTTGGTCCCATAATCAGTTTGAGTCTAGACATTTAGGGATGCCTAAATCTCTCAAACTATTGCTCTGATACCAACTTGTAAGGCCCCTAAACCGGGCGACCTCACTTGTTGGATTTACTCATAAACATAGTCATAAATACTGAACTTAAATTAAAACATTCGTCATTCAATTACATAATCAAAACAGCGGAAGTCTTTACAAATAAAAACATAACATATTCTTAACAACAAAAGTGGGATGTCAGTCTTGTGTCGGGTAACCATCACGCCTTCGCACGACCCTTTCCTTTGTTACCTGAAATGTATACTAAAAGTCAGCTAACGCTGGTGAGTTCTAGATTAAAGACATTCACGCATAACATTTATCTTATCATAAATATAATAAATGAATGTGTATTCGTACTTTTATATATTCTTTACTTTATTGTTCTCACATAACATTCATTGAGGGTACATACATATGTACATACATACTTTCATTGAGAGAACACATATTGGCCATAATCTTAAGGGAGATCAACCCATCACACTTGTCGCGAATGTCACAAAGACATCGCAGTCAGAACTACCGTCGTAGCCCATTTCATTACCGTCCGGCTCTAGAAAACCGTCCGTCATATCGTTAATTTCGTCCGGCAACCTTTGTCCGTCCGCTCTTTACCGTCCTACCGTCGTAGTCCGTCATTTTTATCCGTCTGCCCTAGGGCATCCGTTTCCCACGTGACCATTATGTATGCAACCGTTCTACATTAGTTAAGGCTTGCTTTGACCGTCCATTAATACCTTTTCATACGTCCTAGCTTGCGAAGGAACGTTTTTGTCCCGGTTGCAAAATAGTCACGTGGTCGTCCGTCTACCGAAGTAGCCGTTGTCATAGAAGGGTTCATAACGTTTACATTCATTCATAACATGCAATATATAATATATAAAGCAAGATTTCATTCATTTACGTTATGTCCTTCTTTCGTTCATTCTTTGTATCATACGATTCATTCTTTATTCATAATTCATTTTCACATATATAAGTAATTATATATATATATATACGTATGATCACATTGACACTTATAACATTTATTCATTTAGTGTATACACTTCAGCCCCAAAACATTTATAAATCATTTGCACATAACATAGAAGGGGGCACATAGAACTCACCTGATGAGCTACTCCAGGTTGTCCTAAACAAAGGCCCAACAGCGTCACTTCCGATCTGGATTAGGTAGTTAAATACACATTAGACCCAACCCTGACTCTAATGGTTTGATCATTCTAAACTTACTGACTTTACTTAACCAACCTGTGGCCTGCTGTCTGCTGCCTGCGCACTTAGTAAGTGCGCAGGGACTTGCTCATGCGCACTTGGTAAGTGCGCAGGAGTCTTCCTCCTGCGTACTTGGTAAGTACGCAGGGACTGCTGCCTGCGCACTTAGTAAGTACGCAGGGATTCCTTCCTGCGCACTTGGTAAGTACGCAGTACCTGGTTCATGGACCAAAATTTCGGAATTCTTGCATGTTAATCCGATCATGCTAATCTTACAATTTTCTTTGATCAAAACGTGCGGTTTTCATTCTAGATTCTATTTCTAAGCTTATTATCAAGTTTCATCCGTAAAAACATCACCTATTTAGCTAAAACTCGAGAAACCCCAAAAATGAACAAGAACTCATATTATGATCGAGTCATTACCTGGATTGGAATTCTGATCCGGAGGTTTTGCTCACGATCTCAGTAGTAACGTGCTCCTTAAATCTCGTGACGATCCGTCGACTTTCTCTCTCTAGACCCGGGCTCCCTTTCTCTCTCTAAGATGGTGCAAGTGAGGGTGAAATGAGTTAGTGGGCTGCCTTGCCCCTTTTATACCTGGGCTTCCCTCGGCCCGTTGGAGCCGAGCTCAAGCCCATCCGTTCTTATTTCGCTTTAGGACGTTTAAATCTCCATCGTATTTTATTTACTTATTTTACTATTTTCGGAATGTTACATTCCTGTTCAGAAATTGATGGTTAATTTGGGATACAAGAAATCAGAATTTTAGTTGGGAATTCTGTGATTTGATTTGGGAACCCTAGATTAGATATTTGGTATCAATTGTTTCAAGTTCAGAATCAAGAATGACTAGTGGTGAATCTGTTCGTGATGTCCAGTAAATTTGCAAATTTGGATAAGTTTGAGGGTCATGATTTTAGAAGGTAGAAGAAAAAAATGTATTTCTTATTGATTACTTTGAAAGTTGCTTACGTGTTGTTTACACCGTGTCCTGAGATGGTGGAGAATGAAACTCTAGAACAATCTAGGAGACGTCTCAAGTGGGAAAATGATGACTATATATGTCGGGGACACATCTTGAATGACAATTATCATTACAAACTAATATTTATAAATTACAATAACCTTATCAGCAAGTGTCGGTGAAAAAATGCCACCGGCCAATCTCCCCCTCAACTTTGTTGAAATGATAAAAGTCACTACCAACTTTTTAAAATTTCATTTTGACCCCCTCAAATTTCTAGTGTTTCGAGTTTACCCCCTGTAGTATATATAATCTCATTTTTTCTTAATAAATTCCACGTTTGTTTTTTTTAACGTCCCGGTATAATTTTATTTTAAAACGGAGTCGTATTCAAAAGAGTATATTTTTAGGTATCGTGGGTTATATCGACTGACGGTGACGTGCTGACACCATAAAAATGTGACAGACACCGACTGAAAAGCATCGATACCGTTATCTAACTGTTTTTTATCTATGTTTCGATATACACAACCGACTCGCCGTAACTTCATACGTTTTTCAATGTATTTAACTATTATTCTTTTTGTGTTTAGCCACGTTAAGGTCCCACTACCACGGTGGAACATGAGGCAAAATTTATTGAACCACATTTCTTTTTTTACTTAGCGACGTTAATGACACCATTTAAAGTCTGTTTTCTACCGCGGTGCGCAGGGCAAATTTTCTAGTTAGAGTAAAAAGGAATATGTTTGAAATGGAGTTTGATGTTAAAGGTGGAGGGGTGAAACCCCTTAAACCCTAAAGTACCCTTAAGATTACCATATCAAAACATGACATGTTGTGCCACGTCTTATTTACCTTAAACTAAGGGGTATTCATCGGGTCGGGTTGCGTTTTTTTCGGGTTGGAATTTTGTTTTGTTGAAACCATAATCCGAACCGAATCATATTTGAGGAAACCTAATACAAACTCAAACCATATTGTAATTCATTTTCATTTTCGGTTTGAACCTAACAAACCGAATTAGCCAAAAAAAATATTCTTTTGGGTAGCCATAACTTATTCGGTTTAAACAACACAACATTTTACGAAAATCTAAACAAAAACATACCTTAATCGAATAATGATTTATAATTCATATATGTGTATTGGTTATTGATATAAATGAATTGGGTTAACTATAAAATATGGATTAAAATAATGGTATAACCTAATTCGGGTTTTTCGGTTCAAACCGAATTCAAATTCTTGAAACATAAACCAAACCAAAAACCAAATTACATATTCGGTTTTCGGTTAGAACCAAACCAAAAACCAAATATGTAATTCGGTTTGGTTTTAAACGGTTTCAGTTTTGATTCGGTTATCAGTTTAATCGGTTTGAAACCAAATATTGAACACCCCTACCTTAAACTACCCTATACACAAGGGGTGGAACCCTAAACTATCCTAGCATTTTTTTTAAAATAAAAATTAAAAGCCTCATTTTAATAACTAAACTAGTCTCTTTTTTTTTTTAAATAAAATTTAAAAACACAATTTCATTAACTAAACTAGCCTCTTTTTAAATACAATTTAAAAACACAATTTAAGAAAAACAAAATACATTAAAGTTAAAATTAAAGTTTACTTAAAAAATAAAACATAAAAATTATATATAACTTATGTAAGTAAGTTTAAAATAAATAAAATTAAGAATTATAACCTATGTGAAGAATTATTTTAATTAAAAATTAATAAAATAAAATAATTAATAATATTAAAATCATTGAAACTCATCTCAAAATAATAAATAATAAAGTCAAAATTGAACTTGCAACTAGTTCTTCTAGGAGTTCGTCTTCGGTTTCATGAAGTCTTGAAAATACTCGTGGCCCAACCCGTGCCATATGTGACGGTGTGTTGGTATTTTAGTGCTATCAACATACATTTTAGTATATTGTTTTAACTTATCGATCGAGGAAATAACGTTAAAGAATAAACGAGTTGGGTGACGTCGGATTGCGAGCTCGATTTAATATTAAATGTTATTTGGATTTATTATTTGAAATTGGGCCGTGTAGGTCCACTCGTCTCTCCTATGGATCAAACTCGAGACATGACGTAACAAGAACACGGAGTGCGGAATCCAACCGTGTCAATGACAGTGTATATGAGACAACTCTAACAAAGAAAATCACACACAATGTAAATAATCACTCTTTCAATAGCACCAAAACATAGAGTTTACAGAATGTTAGTTTTCCAAAAGCTCTCTAAAACTGAACAAGTAAACACATATTTATAGACAAGTGTTCTGCCACATGCGAACTTAACTAGTTCGCCTAAACTAGGCCTAGGCGAACTTATTTAGCCTATTGCAGAATTTAACTAAAACATTAAAAAATCAAAGACAGAGATCTAAACTATTACAAGGCCTATTGTCACACTTTTATGTCCTAACAGACTCCTCTTGACAATAACTTGATATTTTGTCTTCATACTGATCTCTTCCACTTCTCTGGTAATTTGCTACCTGCGTATACTCCATGTTTCACACAGATCTCCAACACACATTTATATTGTAATCCCTGTTCACGCCATTCACTTGTAAACATAATCTCCTATCTTTTCAGCATTGGTATTCTTTCTTTGAAAAGTTTTTAAGGTTCATAGTATCATAGAACACAAGCTATGACCATATTATCTTGATCTTCAATCCTTGCTTCTCCATTGTTCACATCCACATACCACCACTTCATATTACCCAGACAGTCTTGTGGTATTTTCTTCAAAAGTATCTTCTTCACTACCTTGACTGGTTTGAACTTGTAATTCCAAATCACCTTACCAATTTTAGAGTCAACACTCTTTATTCTCTTTCCCTTTTGTGGTTTAAGCTTTTCATACTTTCCAAAACCACCTTCCATCCTTATCAATTTTGCAATCGCATCAGCAATATCATGCTTAGATCTATTAATTAAACACTTTGTTGCCAGACCGTTCATTTCACACCTTGGTAAAGTATTGAAGTACCTTAGTCTTGGCTTCAAATATTGTACACCATTAAATCTCTTTAAAGCAAAAAGATTAATTTCTTCATCAAAGAACCAACTTATAATCCTCCCAACACATCTATCTTTGTTCACATACTTTTCTTTAAGAACAGGTGGTGATGATGAAACAGGTAATACTTTCTTCCAACTCTTCACCAACTCTAGCCATTTCGCTTTGGTCATGCCTGTATTCCTATACATCACAAGCTCTTCAGTTGTCTTAGTTTGAGCAGTGTCAGAACTAGAATCAGGCTTTGTGACATCTTCAGTAGAGTCCATAGAATCAGTTATTACATCATAAGTGACTTCAGGAATAATATCATCTTGGATGCGATCAAAAGGCACATTAAGACCATCACAACCTTCATACATCAACCTTGTTGTTTCTTTAGTAATATCCAATTCTACTATCTCTCCTTCTTCTATCTCTGAGTTATTCATTTTGTCTTCTAAATCATCAAACAATTCATTTAGGCCATCTAAACAGTCTATCTTTTCAGCTTCATCAAGATCAGAATCTTCTCTAAAGAATTCTAGAAGCAATACCTCTTTACTTTTTCCTGTATTTTTATCACCAGCAGAAGCTTCAACTTGATTTGAAGTAGATTTTGAAGTAGACTCCCCCTGAAACTGAGATATCAGAGCAATGTCAGAGTATTGACGATCACACTTGTTCCCATTGGGATCATTATCTTCATTGTCATTTCTTTGAACTGCCTCTGTATGACAAGCATCTTTAACCACTACATGCATCTCCCCCTGAGCATCAATACGCTCTATTAATTGTGAAACAAGAATATGAATTTTAGATATTTGTTTGCTTTGAGACTGAAGAACTTGTTCTCTCTGAAAATCATTTGCCCTTAATACATCCACTTGACCTTGAAGACCCACAACTTGGAATTCTAGGCAAGAGACTTTGCCTTGTAGAGAAGCAATCTTAGCATCCTTTGAGGAACTAGACGGACCAGCTTGTGAAGAAGTGTGAGGAGGAATTAGAGTAGGAGTAACTTGTGGAGAAGTTGTCTGAGACGATTGTGGTGATATAATCAGTGATTCCACAAAATCCACGTCATCAGCTACCTGAGTACGAGCAGCAGCTATTGAAGCATACATTAGCTTCTTTGATTTTGGAGAAGGGATATACTCGGAATCAGATGACGATTCATCCCGTAATGTTCTTTTACCAAGTACTGCACCAGGAGGAGGACCCCGAGCAGACTTGCGTCTTGGTTTCTTGACTTTTCTTGTACTTACAGACTTCATTCTTTTTCCAGTATTTGCAACCGGAATGTTAGCCAGTCTGTCATAATGATCTGAGCTGAAATCTTTTGTAGCTTCCGAATCAGTATCAGACTCATTATCATTAGCAGGTTCAAAAGAACTCGTGCTAGTATCATTGACATTTCCCTCTTGATCCTGTGGACGAGAATGAAGTTGTTCTACTTCAATGTTATGAATGTTCTCCTCATGTTGATCGTCATGAACATCAGCTTGAACCTCATCATGAACCTCCACATTTGGTTCTATTACATTCTCTTGAGCATCAACTTGAACTGGTTCTTGAACTTGTTGTTGTTGTACTTGAGGTTGCTGTTGCTGTTGTTGTTGTTGTTCTTCTTCTTCTTCCGGATTAATCCAATTATCATGAGGTGGTGCAACAAAATTAGGATTAATTATGTGCCCAAATAATGGTGTAGGAACTGGGATCAATGTCGGATTTTGCTGCCTAATATTGTTACAATCAGAAAAAGTTCTCTTTGTCATTGGGGTGAGAGTAAGACGGTGTTGTAGGTGAGGTAGGTTTGGAATGAGATGATTCAAGATCATTTGTATGAACCTAGGGTACATCAGAAAGCCTTGACCTTCTAGCGGTGTAATTTGTATAACGATCTCCTTATAGAAATAATGTGCAAAGTTGAAACCTCTGTTAAGAGTAAGAGCCACCATGGCTGATTGCAAAGAAGTCTTCAACCCGTCAGATCCAGCTTTCCTCGGTGATAAACACCGAATAAGTACATGCATAAAGTACCACCATTGAACCTCTAAGCCACCTTTCCGTGCTTGAGTATCGTTAGCTCTTCCCCTGTAACCCATCCTTTGAAAACATCCCATAATCAATTGAGACAGTAATCCCAACGGTTCTTCATTATTACCTCCAAGATACAGAGCTTGTCAAATAGTTTCAACAGATATTGCAACTCCAGTGTTATTGACAGTAGCTCTAATCACATTTGGATCAATAGTGCAATCATGTTGTGCAGTATCCCTGAATTGTTGAATATAATTCAGGCTAATGTAGGGATTTGCAAATAATGCAACACTGATTCTGGATCTATTTAGAAAATTTATAATCTCACGATAGTTAACGGCTTCAGACATATTTGGATCCAATAACGCCACCTAGTTATGCTTATATTCCACTCTACGATCCATCTGTACATAGCAATGATGAAATAGCAAAGTCACAAACATATTAAAACAATAAAGAAAAAAAATTTAAAAAAAAAATAAACAAAAATTTTTTGCTAAGTCACAAAACACTACTTCACACTGAGGCGAACTTAATAAGTTCACTTATAGTTGCAAGAGGCGAACTTATTAAGTTCGCCTGAGCAAGTTCGCTCCAAGCACTTAACCAGATCAGAAATCCAAAATCTGTCCAATCGATGAAATTCGAAGCAAAAAGCCATCCAAATAACTACTAAACCCACCGATACAACACAATACACTTTCAATTTCACTATCAAGCTACAACAACACCTCTATATTTGACAAAACAGATATGACGCAATAAAACCAATCTTCAGATCATAAACATGATTATATGAAAAATTTAACGGATAAATGATCTTGAATCTACCTTGATTTGAAGCGCAAATACTTTAATAACAGAAGTTTAACACACAACAACTGATTTTTCAACCACAGAAGATAATCAGAACAAGTTCGCTCAAAAAATGTACAAGTTCGCTCAGCTTTGAAATTGGATAAAAGAACAAGTTCGCCTGAACATATATATATATATATACTCAGTCATTAAGTTCGCTTACCAGGCGAACTTGAGGCGAACATGATAAGTTCGCTTAATCTCAAACACTTAGAGAATTTTTGAAAATTTCATCCTTTTCAAGCTTCAACTTTCAAACACCGATCATTTTTGTCTTCCACCTGGAACATGTATCCGATCCAATCCCGAATATAAAAAATGAGATTTTCATGGAAGCCCAAAAGAAAATCTTTTTGGATTTTTAAAAGTAATTGAAACTATAGAAATTTAAACTAATAAACGAGACTAAAAAGCACATATTTTTGGATTTTATCTATACAAGCAAAAACACATATTTTTGGATTTTATCTATACATACAAAAACACATATTTTTTTTTTGGATTTTACCTATACAAACAAAAACACATATTTTTGTTCGAACACCATGAGTAAGAAGATCATATCAGTAAATGAGGAATCAGTCAAACAATCTAGTTAGATATATGGGTAACATATGATACATCTTCTCTTATTTCACAGTTGAATATCTTTCAAACTTTTCAGATCATATTCTTTTCAAGTTTTACACTTAGCCTTTGAAATGATACGTGATAAATCTCAAATTAAACAAGATCATATCTTAAAATGCTCAAATATTCACACCGAATTTGCAATATAAAGCATGTAAATCTAGGTTGTCAATATTATAGAATTTGAAACTACAAGCTTTTTTTTTTCATGTTCTTGTGAATTAAGGTACCAATTTGATGAACAACAATGTGTACCCCACATATATGCCAACATAAATATAAATTTGCACTATCTTCAAGACATATGAAACTTATGCAAAGATAATATCAATCTCAAGGATGAAACTATCTCAATGATTCAATTTCTTGGTTTTGGATGTATATCATGATTGAGTGTAACAGAAGAACTCTTCAGTAGAATGAAGGATCAAAGAATCGATTGATTTAATAATATAGGGTAATGTGTTCCAACTGTTATCTGGATATTCAATGGAATCAAGATATTGATCCAAGGGCGAGTATATGTTCTAACAGATGTTGTTAGAAACATATCTTAGTTCAACATCCCACTGCATTTTTATCTGGGCATGGGCAGTGAAGTGAACTGAAAAATTATGCTAATCAATATAGTTCGATACTGGTCTCATGAAACACTTTAAGCCTCATATTCTATATCTGATAATGATCTTTTAACACACACACCCATGCATAAAATGGGTTCAAATCACAGTTGTTATCAAGAATCATTATGTTTTCACACTACTAATGGTCCAAAAATGCTTATAGTCTACTGACAATCTAAATTACATACACATATCCAAATTATTCATAAAATAGATTTTCAAGATTAGAGCATTTATGACACTATCATTTCTTGTTCATGCAGACTTTGAAATTTAGATCAAATCACCAAAAACACAAACACAAATTATCATGACATATCAACAGGTCATCTATGGTCATGTGTGATAGATTTTCAACTGATGTACTATCATTTCTTCTCTAACTTCAAATGATGTCGAATTTTATCTTTTTCATTTGTTTGGAATTTTTATAAATAACAAATTTTGACTAGAAAATAAAGTGCAGAAATATAATAAAGCAATAAAAAAATCTTCCATGAAAATTATTTTTGAAAACCTTTTATTCAGGATTGATCATACCAATTACTTTTACCAGAAATTCGAATCTAGTTCGATCAAATGCCTTGGTGAAAAGGTCAGCAAAATTGTCATCAGTGTGTACCTTCACCAGCTCAGTCAACCTCTTATCTGCACAATCACAAATAAAATGATATCTTACTTCAATGTGCTTAGTTTTATTGTGCCTCACCGGATTGTTAGTTATGAACATTGTGGCATTGTTATCTATAAACATAGGGGTGCACATAAAATTCAAACCGTAGTCTCTTAATTGTTGATGGATCCACAAAATTTGGGAACAACAACTTGAAGCTGCGATGTACTCTGCTTCACATGTTGATATGGAAACTGTGGTTTGCTTTTTACACTACCATGAAACAAGCCGATTACCCAGAAATTGGCAACCTCCTGTCGTAGATTTCATGTCCAAACAACAACCTTCGAAATCTGAGTCAGTATAAGCATTAAATTCAAAATTAGAACCATGCGGAAACCATAATCCTAATCTCGGTTTGCCTTTCAGGTACCGGAAAATATGTTTGACTGCTATCAGATGAGATTCCATTGGTTTTGCTTGAAATCTGGAACAAAGACACACGGCAAACATTATCTCTGGTCTTGATGCGATTAAGTACATGAGAGATCCAATCATTGCCCTAAACAAGCGGCTGTCAATATCCTTTCCTTCCGGATCTGGATTCGTCTTGTGATTTACAGGAATTGGAGTATCATATGGGGTACAGTCTTCCATCTTGAACCGGCTCAAGATGTCTTTTACGTAGTTAGATTGATGAATAAAGAAACCATCCTATTTTTGATTGTCTTGCAATCCTAAAAAGAACGATAACTCTCCCATAGCGGACATTTCAATTTCATAACACTCTCAAACTCTTTGCATAACTCTTCGTTTGTTGAACCAAATATAATATCATCCACGTAGATCTGAACCATCAGATAATCTCCCCCTGCTTTCTTGATGAACAAGGTTGAATCAATTTGACCACGATCGAAACCATTGTCCAAAAGATGCTACGACACGTTTCATACCACGCACGAGGTGCTTGATGTAGACCATAAAGAGCCTTATCTAGCTTGAAAACTCTTGAGGGATACAATGGATCCTCAAACCCTGGTGGTTGACACATATACACTTATTCTTTAACCTTCCCATACAAGAAAGCACTTTTGAAGTCCAATTGATATACCTTAAATCCTTTAAACGACGCAAATGCTAGAAACAAACGAATTGCTTCCAAACGTGCAACAGGTGTATACACCTCAGTATAGGTTGTACCTTTTTGTTGATTGAACCCTTGAACTACCAATCTTGCTTTGTAGCTCACTACGACACCACGATCATCCTTTTTACACTTAGAAACCCATTTGGTGCCGATTGGATACATGCCCTTTGGAAGATTAACCAAATTCCACACCTTTTGCTTATCAAACTGTGTAAGCTCTTCTTGCATTGCTTCAATCTAATTGTTATCTTGTAACGCCATCTCCACATTTTTCGGTTCGATCTGAGAAATAAAAGAAGAATATAAGCAAACCTCAAGGATTCCAGTATCCCTAATGCTAGAATATAAACAAGTATTTTCAGATAAAGAACGAGTTTGAACTCCATCCAACAAATTCCCAATGATATTTGTCGCCGGATGATCTTTCAATTCTTTTATGGAGGCCACCTCAGGAACTGTAGAGCCCCTTTCCCGGGTAACCTCACTTGTTGGAATTACTCATAAACATAGTCATAAATACTGAACTTAAATTAAAAACATTTAGAAGTAGCGGAAGCAAACATCATTCGAATACATAACATAACAGCGGAAGTCTTAACAAATAAAAACATAACATTGTCTTAACATGTATAAAAGTGGGATGTCAGTCTCATGCCGGGTAACCATCACACCTTCGCATGGCCCTTCCTTTCTTTACCTGAAATGTATACTAAAAGTCAGCTAACGCTGGTGAGTTTTAGTTTAAAAACAATCATACATAGCATTTATCTTATCATTAAGTATTATATATATATATATATATATATATATATAATATACGTGCTTTTGCATATTCTTTGTTTTACTGTTCTCACATAACATTCATACTGAGTATATACATATGTACATACTTACTTTGGGGAGAACATTCATTGGTCATACACATATGGGTGATCAACCCGTCATAATTGTCGCGTGAGTCACAAAGACAAACGACGTGAGAACTATCGTCGTAGTCCTTTTCATAAACCGTCCGGCCCTAGAAACCGTCCGTCGTAACATAAATCCGTCCGGCAACCTTTGTCCATCCGCCTAAACCCGTCATACCGTCGTAGTCCGTTCATTCGCCTGTCTGCCCAAAGGCATCCGTTTCCCACGCGGCTATTATGTATGCAACCGTTCTACATGTAATAAGGCATTTGCTTCGACCGTCCATGAGTGCCTTTTTTACGTCCTAGCTTATGAAGGAACATTTTTGTCCCGGTTGCAAAATAGTCACGTGGTCGTCCGTCTACCGAAGTAGCCGTTAGCTTCATTTCCGTCCATAACATATACATACATTCATAACATGCAATATATAAAATATAAAACAAGATTTCATTCATTCACGTTATGTCATTCTTTCATTCATTCTTTATAATCATACGTTTCATTCTTTGTTCATCATTCTTTTTAATACATATATGTATATATCACGTATGATCACATTGACATTTATAACATTTATTCATTTAATGTATACACTTCAGGCCCAAAACATTTAATAAGGTTTGCACATAACATAGAGGGAGCATATAGAACTCACCTGATGAGCTAGTCTCATCTTGTCCTAACCGCAGTCCAATGAGTGCCACACACGATCTGGATTGGTAAGTTACACATACATCAGACCTAATCCCGACTCTAAAGGTTAAACCATTCTGAATTAGGCGACTATACTGACTTTACTAACCGGTCTGATGCCTGCGCACTTAGCAAGTGCGCAGGGCCTTGTTCTTGTGTACTTAATAAGTGCGCATACTTTGTTTCATGCATACTTGATGAGTATGCAGGACCTTCTTCTAAGTACGCAGAACATTCTTCTTGCGTACTTGATAAGTACGCAGGACCTGCTTCCCCGTAAAAACCCTAACTTTCGCATGCGGATCTGATCGTGCCAATCTTACAACTTTCTTTGTTCAAAACGTGTGGTTTTCATTCTAGATATTAGTCCTAAGCTTATTTTCAAGTTTCATCCGTAAAAACGTCACCTATTTAGCTAAAACCCGAAAATCCCAAATTAAACAAAAACTCAGTTTAGGGTCGAATCGTTACCTGGATTGGGATTTGGATTCGGTGGTTTTGCTCACGAGCTCAGCAGTAACGTGCTCCTTCAATTCCGGGTCGATCCATCAACTTTCTCTCTCTAGGTCCGATCTCTCCTTTCTCTCTCTAACTTTGCAAATGGTGGAAGTTTGCAAGTTTGAGGCTGTCTTGGCCCTTATATACCTGGGCTTCCCTTGGCCCGTTGGAGCCGAGCCCAAGCCCATCCATTTTTCCTTTCATTTTTGACGATTAAATCTCGATCGAGTTATTATTTATTTATTTACTATTTTTGGGATGTTACAGGAACAGGTAGAACATCAACTTGAGTAGTTTCCTTTTGAGAAAGAACATTTTGATTAACTGGTATCACAGACTCCAGATTTGAAGAAAGCTCCCCCTGAACATGTGGAGAAGAGGACGAATCATCAACAATTAATGGATCAGCCGAAGAATCTTGAAAAATTACTTCATCATCTTCACTCTCAGACTCGTGAATTCCCGAAGTAGATGGTACATTCGGATCAGGGTTAGATGAGGATGAAATGGATAATGGAACCGTTGATCTTGGTAGAAAACCGCAATCTTGGTCACCAAGACAAGACTCATATAACAATGCAACTTCTTCAGCAGATAAATCAGAAGTAAAATTGAAAGACTTGAATAAGCTATCATAATCAAATGCCGACTATGGACCAACTGCCTTCTTGAGAATAGATCTATTAGAACAATCGATATTGAACCATTCTTCGATCTGTCGTGTTTCCCTGTTATACACTCGTTTATTCAACGAATTGGCAACATAGCCAAGAAAGATTCCTTTGATCGCCTTTTCGCTAAACATGGTAGAAACATCTCGGACCTTCAGAAGAGTATACGGATTCCCAAAAGGAAGAAGATAATTCTGATTAGGCTTTCGATTATTTAACAATTTATAACAAGTCTTGTTGTGATGCTTCACAGTCAGAACACGATTCAGGACATGGCATGCCGTATTCACAGCTTCGGCCCAAAAAGTAACCGATAGCTTAGAATC
Organism: Smallanthus sonchifolius; assembly: GCA_023525975.1. Lineage (NCBI taxonomy): Eukaryota > Viridiplantae > Streptophyta > Magnoliopsida > Asterales > Asteraceae > Smallanthus > Smallanthus sonchifolius. Next base: position 34,048,324 of record CM042030.1, on the reverse strand, counting down.
CGCTAACATTGTTCTTGCTGCCTCAATCAGAGTTCTGTTCTTTCGCTCAGCAACACCATTTTGTTGAGGAACATATGGCGCGCTAAACTCATGATGAATTCCCTTTTGTAAGCAAAAGAAACGCATCTTGCTATTCTTGAACTCGCTGCCATTGTCACTTCTAATACGCCTGACTTTCTGCATAAAAATATTTTCCAAACTTAGAATCAAGTATTGAACTATCTATGTTGTTTCTGCCTTGGTTGCTAAGAACTTGACCCAAGAGAATCTGGAAAAATCATCCGTTATCACCAAACAATACGATTTTCCTCCAATGCTACTAATACTTATTGGCCCAAACAAATCAATATGAAGTAACTCCAAAGGTGTAACAATAGAATTTTGTTTCTTCGGTTTATGGGACTTTCTGTGCTGCTTGCCCTTCTTGCAAGGAATACAGTCATTAGGCACAGAAAATTTCATTTTTGAAATACCAGTAACCAAATCATTCTTCACTAAGTAATTTATTTTTCTAAAGTTGATTTGAGCTAGCTTCCGATGCCAAAGAATAGAGTCAGATTCAGATGCTTTCGAGAGTAAACATGTAGGAATCGAATCCATTGTTGTAGCAACACTCATGTCCAAGACATATGTGTCATTTCTACTCGGAGCCTTCATCAGAATGCATTCTTCAGGTATCACAAATCCCGACTTCAAAATGTAACATTCATAATCATTGAAATGAAAAGCAAACTTCTTGTCACACACATGGGATACGCTAAGGAGATTGTGCTCGAGTTGCTCCACATAATTGACTTTCTCAAACTTCACCTTTTCATTCTTCAGCGTTCCTTGACCTGTTATGTACCCACCTTTATTCCCATCAAAGGCGACATAACCACCATCAATTTTAATAACATCTTCAAGCAAACGAATATTTCCTGTCATATGTCGGAAGCAACCACTATCCACATACCAAGTATTGTTGATAATCCTACTCGGTTGACCCTACACAAACAAAGGAAATCAATTAGAAACGGGGACCCAAGCCATTGTGGTCTTGGGTCTACCATTAGCATCAAAATAAACAACTTCAAGCAATTCACAATCTCTATTATCATCCACCCTTGGTGATTTAGGCAAATCAGAATCAGACATTCTGGATTTTGAAACATTCTTTTTCTTATCAAAATTTGATTGATTTAGAAATTCAGATTCAAATTGATCAGTTTCTAAAAGTTTTCTTAATCGTTTGTTCCTCTTCGCCTTTGAGGTCTTGAAAGTTTGACCTTAGGTTGTGAATTCTTTGTGAATCCAACTTTAGGATTCTCATCTAACTTATGAAAAACAACATTTTTTCTAATACCAGGTTGGACAAACTCTGGTTTAGAACCAACAAATCTATCATGAACATGCTGTTTCATCTCTTTTTTAAACCCAAAAGGTTTAGTAACATGCTGCTTAGGCAAATTTTCCTTGACAGATTGTTTCATCACATTATCAGATGTATGCTTTTCCACATTCGGTCTTTACAGAATCTTTACTACTCTTGATTGACCATAAACAACAGCTGGTGTAACTTTCTCTGAAATAAGAAAATTCTTCTCTTTGTTTTTGTAAGGACAATATAACACTATATGTCCCACTTCATTACAATGAAAGCAAACTCTCTTATTCTTGTATTCTCTTATATAAGGAACCCTTGTTGAAGTTGAGGAACTTCCTTATGAATAACGTTCTGTAGATTTAACATCACTACCTCCTTGTTTCTTTGGAACATACATCTTTCTGGAGGATTCACCAACATAAGTCTTTCAAACTTGAGGCTGGACAACTTTGGTTTTTGCCACATTCACCTTTTGTTTAATGAAATCACTTGTTGATTTATTTTCAACTTTTGAAACCTCCTTCTTGATATCGCCAGCACTTATAAAACCACTATTAGATAAAATTGGTGAAATAGTTGGTTGTTCAACTTCATCGGGCTCTGTAAGAATACATCGATCTCCTGTGACTTGTTTTACCACTTTTGGTTCATCATGTCACACCCCAATCGAAGGCGAAAATTTCGGGGCGGGACATAGAGACTGTTCATGAGCACATGGTTGACTAAGTTTTAATATATTAAATCATCACATTTAAATTCAAACCAAACAAACCAAATCCACAATACAAGAAATTTGAAATACAAGATAAGTTCATTTATTAAATTAACTAGGTCCACAACTTAAGTGAAGCAAGCTTGATCAATCTCAAACATTCGTACCTGAAACATGATTAAAACAAGGTCAACTAAAAAGTTGGTGAGCATACATAGGTTTTGACTCTAAATAGTATCATTGTGTTGTGTGTATACAATCCATACATATCATGGTTAATGAGGCAAATATGGAGAGTTACTATTGTGAAACCAAATTGTACAATCAAACCTTTGTAATTAGCATGCAAAAACCAAAATGTGTTGTCGGTAATAATCACCCTACCTGGGCGGGTTTGTCAGACTCAATAGATCTATCATTGTTAACCTTCGGCTTGTATAGTTAATGATTGCACATGTAAATTTGCACACAAAGTAGTTTACACACCTAGTACTCAAACACAAGGCTCAAATTTGTACACATGAATGTAGGGTGGAATTGTATTGTGTAATTTGTAACATTGTATAATTGAAACTCATGTTCCACCCCAAAATGTAAATAATGTAAAAATGGGCTATGTAAGCTCACTTGTAAGTTGTTGTAGATGGCACGAGCAAAAGATAGCACAAGTGATTTTGTAAAATCACAAAGTTAACCTAGAGTTGAATATATATAAATTTGAGTTAATAACATGCACAAGGTCTAAGGCAAGGTCTAGGGTTCAACAGGGTTTTGAGTGTAGGGATTGTACAAAAGAGTTTGTGTTATTTCATGTAAAGAATGTATGTATGTTGGTGTTTGAATTTGAATAGGAGTTTAATATAAAACATGTAAAATTCAAAGTATATGTATGAACTTGATAAATAATAAATGGCTTAGGGTTAAATAGATATATAATAAATTCTTTTTATTTATTTACTATAATAATAAGCCTTAAGAAAATATAATTTAAACCCTAAGTGAATTATTAATGTATAAAGACAATTAAATTAAATAAATAAATTCTTTTTATTTAATTATTTATTATCAATAAAATATGTCATTTTTTTGAATGAGAAGTGTAAATATATATAAATATGTATTTAGGAAAGAAAAGAAATGTATTTATTTATTAGAAAATGATTTATAAAATTGTTTTTATGAAATTCCCTAGAAATGATAAAGTATTTTATAAAAATCTTGTCACAATCTTTACGAAGTAAATAATATAAAGACTTTAATTAAAACTAATAATTTTAATTAAAATAGATTTCCTTCTTATTGTAAATGAGGTGTTAAAATCATTTAAATTCTAAAAGTATTAATTCTCAAATGAAAACTATTTATTTTTGCATAAGTTAGTTCTAAATGGTAAAGGCATTTATAAAATAATTTTTATAAATTTATTCTGCAGCTAAACTGTTTTTAAAAAAATTTTGCGGACCACCTGGTTCGAACCCCGGTGGTTTTTGTGTGAGTATCACGAATTTACCACTGGACCAAAGGGATGATGTTGATAATAAACCGGGTTGCGTTTGCCTTAACATGGAACTGAGGCGGGTCCAGGTTCAGGTTTAAAGGAAAACAAAAAAAATGCTGAGTATGGGTTTCGAACCCACGCCACCTGGTTCGACGGTGTAGTGACTTACTGTAACATTTGAAAATTTTTCGTGCTAAATACTACCAAAATAAAAAAAATTTAGGACTAGAGGTATAATTACTTAAAAGATCAGGGACTAAAAATGAAAATTTCTGAAATTTCATTGGTAGCGGACCGCTACCATAAGCATAACGGTCTGCTACGTGGTCCCAAAAACAATAATAAGGGAATGACATGTGCCCTGATGAGTCATTAGGGTTTCTGACACGTGTCACAGGTAGCGCACCGCTACCAGATTCTTGTCGGTCCGCTACGGCTACCTCAGTTGGGTAGCGGACCGCTACCTTGTAGCTTAACGGTCCGGTAGCAGCAATTTGAGCCGCAACTCCGGAGACCGACACGTGTCATGCTGACTAATTAGGGTTTGGGCGGTAGAGGACCGCTACCCGTTACCATAACGGTCCTCTACTGACCCCAAATTCAGCCTATAAATAGATGCAATGGCCATTCAATTCGAAAACACACCGAAACCAAATTCCAAGTTCTTGTAAGCCATTTCCACTCTCATAAAACCATTCCCGTTTATACGTTTAAGTTCCCGAGGTGCTGTATCGTTATAGAAGTAACCAAGAAGCTAGGAAACGCTCATTTGGAGAAACCAAGCAAGGTTCTTAAGCAGAGACACTGCCCAGTAGGGCACTTACTCTAGAAGATTCCTAAACCAAGACTCTGTCAAGGTGAATACTTGTATTTTTATAAAATAATTTCAAGACTGAAAATGGTTTTGATTATACTCTAAATTGAATGAATTTATACAATCATTCGTTGCATAAGGTGATTTACTATATAGCAGTCAGCCCATAGAGTAACGTATATATACACGTGTTACAAATGAAACGCTATAACAGGGCTAGGGGTTGAACCCTTGGTTGTTGTAAAGCCCATCGCAGTAAGCATAAGGCAGACATACCTAAAAATATATCGAATGTCCCTGGTGTGGCTGGTGGTTAGTCCATTGACTGTGTAAATTGACTAGAAACTGTGGGCAAATTGTTCTATTTATTCACGCTTGTCAGATTATGATTCCAGTATACTTGTATTCACCAGTTTATACTGATCAAATATTTTTAAACGTTTTTACAGGTAACCAAGGGTGAATTAATTGTGATGAGCCATATGATGACAAGGAAAATGATGTCATGAAAAAGGGAACGTCCACCCTAGACATCAGTTGAAAAAAATGGCTTATGTAAAACCTTGGTTTTGTAAATTAAACGTTTGTGTACAATATCAGGGTTTATCCCTGTTATAATAAAATGAAACGGGAGATTCCCTGTCTTTTGAAAAGATCCTGAGGTATTCAAAATATTCCGCTGTGTTTATATATTTCTGATGATATAAAATACGAACCAGGTACCAACCGTGCACCCAAGGTGTCCTAAACCCGGGGTGTGACAGGTTGGTATCAGAGCCATTTGTTTCAGCATATTAGATACTAGAAATTAGTATCTAAGTTGTAACTTGAATATGATATTATTTGGTTTTAGAAAGTAAGAGGCTCAAGTAAGGTATCTACGCTTAAACCAGTATAGACTGCCTGCTAGAAAAGTAGGTAGATCTTTATAATAATTAATTGATAACTATACAGATGTATGTAAATAGTTACTACACTTATATCTTCGGACGATCTGAAGAAGAACGTTATCATCCTACGGGATCCATGCAAAATCATATAATCATTCCTGATACTGGTGAATCCCTTTCTGATCCTATCATTGTCTCTTACAATGAATCCTATTATCAAAATCAATTTAGCTCATCTTGGATGGAAGCTACTTCAGATTTTGAGAATTGGAGAACTGATACTCCTCCTCCATTAAATAAAGTAAAGATAAATGAGGTTGGACCCAGTCGGTCTACTAAACCAAGGATGAATGTACGAACTCCGACCAAGCATATGCATGTGTCTGCAGAAGAAATGGAAGAGATATCAAGAAATACCCGAGGAAGTAGAACTTGAAATAGAAACTCAAGACCCATACCTCTATCCAATTGGTGAGGAAAATCCTTATACTCTTTCAACGATGTTAGAGGAATATATTGAAGAACCAACTGATGGTCCTGATGATCCATACCATAATGTGTTTAACGACATATTATTTTGTATTCGTGAACCCCCTCCTCAGTATAATTATTCTTCAGCTCATCTTGGAACACCCATAGAATTCCTTGATCGTGTCTTAAGAGAAACTAATGAAGTCAAGAAAGATTCAAGACAGCTCAAGGAAAGGGTTCGGCAACTGGAGAAAGAAAGAGAAAAGAAAAATAAAAGAAAAGATAAAAAGAAAGAATAAAATAACTAGACATATGGGTAACCATCCGACCGGTATGTAGTTATCTGCCAAACTAAATATTCGGTCTAAGGAAAGAATGGTGTATAAATCTCTCCCAGACCCGTCATTCTTTCTTGGGAACAAATTAGTTGGAGATACTACTCTGGAACGATAACCACCCTAGTCTACAAAATATAATAGTATAATTTACTATTTTCAGTATGTAAAATACAAAGTATAAATATAAAGTATTCTTGATTTATTCGGATGACTCGAAAAAGGAAAAGGTCCTTTCTATGTTCAGAAATATGCTCCGCCTAGATTTGAATTCTAGCTTACAAATAAAACAGATCTATACTAGAACAAGTTCGAGACATTCAGGAAGTACATATCGAAGCTTAGGAGAATTAACACCTCCGCCAAATCCCTTTGTACCTTCCATCAGCAAGCCGAAATCCGGATTATGGAAAAAATCCATGTTATAATCCTTATTATTATCAGGGACTACCTGAAATCCCTTATGAAAATAATCATGTTCCTGAAGGAGAAGAAAGAGAAGATTCAAATAAGCCATATGAATATTATGAGCCTACAAATATACAAAATCCTCAAGAAAATGAGGAAGGTTTTGATAACAAACATATTAGAGCCTTACAGGAACGTGTAGCAGAATTGGAAAAAGAAAATCATAGATTAGCATCTATAGACGCCCAGAATAGAGCATTAAGACAAATGCTAGAAAATGCCCGTTATCAGGGTTATATGTAAATTTCCTTTCCAATCTTTGTAATATATATTCCAAATATTAATAAAATTCCTCTTGTGAATAGAATGTCGAAACAAGGTCCTTCTTATAATACAAGGGGCAAGAGCAAACAAATCCAACACGAAAATTCTGAACAACTGCAACAGAAAGCAGAAATAAAGAAAATGGTTACAGAAGGAATAGATCTCCCTAAAATTCTGAAAGCTATGAAAGAAGATAAAATGAAAAATAAAGTGGCTGAATCTAAAAATAATCATCATGAAGAAAATCATAGTTCAAACGGAGATAATTCTAATTCTGATTCTGAAAAAATTAGCAAGAAAAGAAAGAGAAGGAAGGGATGTATGTTTCGTGCATTCCAAGGATGTAAACCTTTGGAATATGCTGGAAATGAGGGAGCAGTGGCAGCCCTGAGGTGGCTGGAGAAAGCTGAATCTGTTATCTCCATCAGCAAATGTGCTGATGAAGATATGGTGTTTTATGCATCAAATTTATTTAAAAATGAAGCTTTAGAGTGGTGGAATTCCATTGTTCAAGCTATGGGCTGACATAAAGCCTATGCCATGGAATGGGAAGAATTCAAGGATATGGTAATTCAAAGATTTTGTCCCATAAATGAACCAGAGAGAATAGAAACCAAATTTCTAAATCTCCGTATGGAAGGAACTAAACATTAGGAGTATGTCTCCAAGATGTTTGAGTATGCTCGTTTGGTTCCACATCTATCCACCTCCGAACCCAATCTAATTAAAAGATATATTTGGAGTCTGGCTGAAGAAATCAGAGACATGGTCAAGGCTACTATGCCTCAGACCATTGCATCTGCCGTACAGCTAGGAGGAATTCTAAGTGACGGTATGATAAGAAAACAAGAAGAAGGGAAGGCAAGGGAAGTAGCCAAAAGGGCTACAGAAAATCGGAAAAAACAATTCTCCTTGGAAAGGAAGAAGCCAGCCTGCCAAAGGAGGATTTAACTTTTCTATCCCAGAATGCAAAATCTGCAAGGAAAGACATACTTGAGAATGCTTTTTCAAGAAAGTTTATTATCACCTTTGCAAGAAGACCGGGCATGTGTTTGAGAACTGCCCAAGAAAGAGAAATATCTCCTGTTTCAATTGTGAAGAAACTGGCCATTTTAAATAAACTTGTCCAAAGCTTAATCATGCAGAATCCAGTGGTGCAAAGGCCAATGAAGGAAACAAGAAAAATGTACGAGCTTTCGTACTAAATACTCGTGATGTTGCAGCTGTTCTAGATGCAGTCACTGGTACATTCCTCACTGACAATATTTATGCAAGAGTACTGTTTGACTCTGGTGCAAATTTGAGTTTCATAGATTATAAGTTTTGTAATCTATTAAACAAGCCTTTAGTTCCATTAGATAAGATTTATGAAGTAGAGATGGCCGAAGGAAATTTAATCAAAATTTCCAAATTCTTAGATGATTGTGCTATCACAATTTCAGGACACATCTTGCCTGTACGATTAATGCCTATGACCTTAGCAGGACTTGATGTTGTCTTAGGAATGGATTGGTTAGCCAATAACCAAGCCCATATCCTTTGTGATAAAAAGGCCATAGAAATCCAGATTCCTTCTGGAAAACCTTTAACAATTTATGGCGAAAACAAAATCAACCTCTGGGAATTGTATCAATGCTGAAAGCAACTAAGTACCTTCAGAAGAGATGCATTGCATACTTGGTTCAGATTTCTACCAATACAAAAGAAAACAAAAATTGAAGATGTACCGGTAGTAGCTGATTACGCAGATATATTTCCAGATGAATTACCTAGTATACCATCAGAAAGAGAAGTCAAATTTAAAATCAATCTTGTACCAGGAATGACTCCTATTGCCAAAGCTCCATACCATCTAACCCTAACCGAAATGAAAGAATTGAAGATACAATTGGATGAATTACTGGAGAAAGGATTCATTCGCCCGAGTTCATCTCCTTGGGGAGTTCCAATTCTTTTCGTTAAAAAGGATGGTACAATGAGGATGCACATTGATTACCAGGAGCTAAACAAAGTAACGATTAAGAAATGTTATCCTCTTCCTAGAATCGATGATCTGTTTGACCAATTACACGGCGCTTGCCATTTTTCTAAAATAGATCTTTGATCAGGGTATCACCAACTAAAAGTTGAAGAAAAAGATATTCTTAAAACTGCTTTTCGAACCAGGTATGGACATTATAAGTTCACGATTATGCCATTTGGACTTACTAATGCTCCTGCCGCATTTTATGGATATGATGAATCGTATCTGTAAACCCTATCTAGATAAATTTTTTATTGTCTTCATTGACGATATACTTATTTGTTAGGACATAGATTTGTAATGACAAAAGCTTGTAATAGTTAGATTTTATGTCTTTATGTTTTTGGTATGTAATTGTTTAAAAGTTGCTAAGTGTTTAACTAGTGAGCCTAGAGGCGAACTTTTTAAGTTCGCCTGGTCTATCAGAGGCGAACTTAATAAGTTCGCTTAGGTATAACTGAGGCGAACTTGTTAAGTTCGCTTGGTCTGTTGGAGGCGAACTTAACAAGTTCGCTTACAGCAGGTTTGGTTCTATATATATGTGTTACAGAGTCATTAGACAGTGGTGAACAGAAATCGATCCAAGGAGAGAAAAACTTATCTGATTGAGTCTGTAACCACAGTGATTTGGAATATAACGAGAAGTTTATTTACGCGTGTTGTTGGAGTTGTCAATTAGTATACAAACGTTAATACGAAGGATTCCGCACTTTGTATTATAGAAACGTCATATCACGAGTTCGATCAGTAGTTGAGTTACCTGGACCTACAAGTGGTATCAGAGCTATTGCTCTTGATTAGCAGAAGATTCGTGGTGTTTTCGTGTCCAATCAACATAAAAAATCGGAGATTTTGAGGATTTTTCATCTTTTTCGTGTTCTTGCAAAAATGGAGAAATCTTGACTGATTTGGTGTTTTTGATGAGGATTTTGAAGAAATTGATCCGATAGAAAAGTTCTAATTGCGAAATTACACAATCCTATGGTCCAATTTTGATTAATTCCTTCAAATCAGTGAATTATGACGATTTCTGGTTGATCTTAGTTCGCGAAACTGATTCGAATCTGTTCCTGAGTTTGATTCTGTTGGAGCAAGCGAACTTGCTGAAATCTGTGCAGGCGAACTTGTCAAGTTCGCTTCTCACAGGATTAAGCGAACTTATTTTAGGCGAACTTAATCAGATTTTTGAATTCTGTTTTAAGCGAACTTATTAAGTTCGCTTCTCTTTAAGTTCGCTTGGGTGGTTCAGTCAGGCGAACTTATTAAGTTCGCTTGGGCAGGCGAACTTATTAAGTTCGCTTGGGCAGGCGAACTTATCTAGGTTTCTTAAAAAAAAAAAAAAAGTATTTTGGCGGGAAATTTCATCTTGTCCAAATTTTTTAGGGAAAGTTTATATGCTTGTTTCGGATCATTTTTGAAATTTTGAAGTTTCGAAATTTTTTAAAAAGAGTATTTTGGCGGGAAATTTTTTTCCGGGTATTTTCGCAAAAATTTCAAAATGTCAATTTCATGTGATGATAATGAGATTGAAACTATGCCACCGAGACTTTTGTGCATATCAGATTTTCGTAACTGGAAAGTCCGGTTCGAACAGTTCGTATCAGAAACTGATGAAAAATTTTGGACATCCTTATTTGAAGGATATATGCATCCTACTTATGACTATATGGGATATTATGATGTTCCTAAACCAGTGACAGCTCTTACTAAACTAGAAAAGCAGAAGTTTGATCGAGAGATGAAGACGCGTGAAACTTTAACGTTGTCTTTACCAAAAGAAATCATTCATAGTCTCGGGAAGTGTCCAACTTCTAGAGATCTATGGGAAGCTTTGAAGAAAAAGGGTGAAGCTACTACTCAAGCGTTTGTGGTCTTGATCAAAGAAGAAGTAGTAACACAGGGTGTTTCTGAAAGTGATTCTTCTACAGATTTAACTGATAGTGAGAGTATTCGTTCTGGTGAAAGTACTCAATCTACTGAGACTGATGTGATGAGTGAAGAAAGTTTTCAGACAGTTGAAGATGATCTGAGTGACTTAGAAACTGATGCAGAGCCTGTCATTATTGATCAAAAGAGTGAAGCTGATGATGACGTATTCATGGCTCCTGGTGCATCTTCTTCAGAAGAAAAATCTGAGGTATTTTCTAACTCTGAGACGTTTTGTTCTAACTGTGGTTCAGTTAAGGATAAAATGATGAGGGTTATGGATGACAATGTAAACCTCATTTGTGATATGAAATCGATGCACACGGTAAATCAGAAATTAAAAGATAATGAGAATGTGTGTATTGAAAGGATAGAATCACATGGTACTAAATCACATGAATTTGGAAAATAAACGCTTATAGTTTCAAATAATATAATATTGACAATTTTAAGTATTCAGGCTTTATATTTCAAATTCGGTATAAATAAAAGAGCATTTTATAACCTGATCTTATTTACTTTGAAATTTATCGCGTATCATTTCAAATATTTTTCAAATTGAATGAGTTTCAAAATGAAAAAGATGCAATATGCACAAAATTATGGTCTCTTACTATAGGTTATCTCTTGTTATTGATAATACGTGTGATGAATTAATTGAATACTGATATGATCTTTTTGTTCATGATGTTCAAACCAAAAATATGTCATTTCAGTTTATTAAGAGAAAAACCAAAAATATGTCATTTCAGTTTATTAAGAGAAAAATAAAAAATATGTGATTCTGTTTGTATAGAGAAAAATCAAAAATATGTGTTTCCGTCTGTATAGATAAAATTCAAAAAGATTTTATTTTTACTTTCCATGAAAATTCTAAACTTTTATTAAAATTGTTCGGGATTGGATCAAATATGTGTTGCTGACGGAAGTTTAAGATTTGAAAGGTTGAAGTTGGTAAAATTTGTGTTCAAGGCAAAAAGGTTGGAAAAGTAATTAAGTTCTCCTGTGAACAGTGAAGCGAACTTAATATGTTCGCTTAAATCGGTGAAGCGAACTTAATTTTCAGTCTAGGGTGAAGCGAACTTATCTTGTTCGTCGAAGGCTTGTTAAGCGAACTTAACAAGTTCGCTTAATTAAGCGAACTTAACCTGAATAAGTGTTGAATCAGGCGAACTTGTCTCATCGTCGTCTTCCTCAGCACAAGCGAACTTGCCCAAATTTCTCAAAAATTTTAATTTGTGTTGTGAGTGCTAATTTCTGGTTGTCTCTTGATCGAAATCACATTGAGAATCTAACAAAGGTATTTTTGTTGGATTTCATCCGCTATATTGAGCGTATTCGATGGTTTTTCATCTCGGGTTTCGTCGGACTGTTTCAAGACGATTTTGAACTAAGTTTTGACCAAGATATCAAATTGTGTATCATTTTTGGTCATATTGTGATATTCGATTGATTAGATAGGCTTATTTCATGATTTGATCTTGGTTTGCCGGATTTTGAAATTTCAGTGTTTGAATTTGAAACGTCTCAAGTTCAGGCGAACTTGTTCCAAGCGAACTTGTTCGAAGCGAACTTATCAGGCGAACTTAATAAGTTCGCCTCTTGCACTACTAAGCGAACTTATTAAGTTCGCCTACGGGTCAGAAGTGAAAAAGAGTTGTGATTTTTTTTTGTGTTTGAAATTTTTTTAAAATTTTTTGTTTGAAATTTTTTTATTTTTGTTGTTTTGTTTGTGTGTTTTTTTAAATGTGTATCATATATGTGTACGTGTTCTAATGTTTGTTAAGTTATCCAATATTTTCACAGATGGCTCGTCGTGTCGAATACAAGCATAATCAAGTGGCGTTGTTAGATCCAAATTTGCCTGAAGCAGTTCACTATCAAGGCATTATCAATTTTCTGAATAGATCAAGACTACATGTTGCATTATCTGCGGATCCTTATATCAGCTTGGTGTATATACAACAATTCTGGGATACTGTACATCAAGATATCGATGTGGAACCACATGTCCTTCGTGCAACAGTCAATAACACAGAGATTGCTATTTCAGAAGAGACAATTCGTGCTGCTCTAGTTTTAGGAGGCAATGCTGAAGATCCAATATCTTATCCCAATACTCTTATTATGGGTTGTTTTCAAAGGATGGGATATCGTGGAAGACAAAATGATACACAAGCTAGGAAAGGTGGATTAGTGGGAGAATGGAGGTACTTTATGCATGTGATTATACAATGCATCTCTCCGAGAAAAGCTTGTACCGATGGCTTGAAGATGGCACTTCAAACAGCGATGGTGGCCTTAACTTTGAATAAAAGATTCAATTTTCCGCTTTATTTTTACCGAGAGATGGTAATGCAGATCAATCCAGCTGAAGGTCAAGATTTCTTGATGTATCCCCGCTTTATTCTACTGATACTCAATCATCTTATTCCGGATCTTCCACAACATGCCATACGATTGACTTTGACTCCGATGTCAAAACGTATTTTTACAGATTGTACAAAGGTGAAACAACAAAATGCAGCTTTGATTCCGGTTAATACACCACTGTTTGGGCACTTAATCAATCCTGATTATGTTGCACCACCAAATGATAATTGGTTTCATCCAAATGAACTTGCTCAAGTTCAAGGGGTTAACGTTCTAGCACAACAACAACTGCAACAACAACAACAACCTGCCCAACAACAACAGATACCAGTTCCACAAATTCAAGTTCAACAACCACAAATACAAGTTCCTGTACAACCTCAAATTCCTATTCCAGAACAAGTTCCTATTCCACAGGCTGCAGTTAATATTCCTATTCAGGAATCAGTTCTAGAAGAGGTCGTTCATGATCCTAATCAAGATATGGGTATGAACATGGATGATTTTGTTGATGAAGCTGTGAACTCGTCTATTCATGAACAAGAAGGGAATGTGGTGACAGACGCTGAGTCTAGTTCCAGTTCAAGCGATACTTCATCATCTGTTGATGACAGCACTGATTCTGATGAATCTAGAGATTTTTCTCCAGGCCATTATGAACGGTTGGCTGCTATTCCACTGGCTAATGCTGGAAAACGAATTAAATCTCAAGCCAGACGACCACGACGCAAGTCTGTTTGGGATCCTCCTTCCGGATCGGTACTTGGAAAAAGATCGTTGGTAGATGAAAGTTCTGACACTGACAGTGACTTTAATCCAGATCCTTCACGTCAAAAGTTAATGTCTGCGTCAATTGCTGCTGCACAATCTTCTCAAGGAGTTGAAGTTGCTAATTTTGTTGCTTCTTTGATAGTTACTCCTCCAAGATCTAAAGATCCATCTCCAGTTCCATCTCCTATTCCTACAGAGATTCCTACTACTTCAGGTCCTTCTATTCCACAATCAACAGCTAGTCCATCAAAGACTTCTGATTCTGACAGGATAACTTTCCTTGAATCTCAAATGCTATCTTTACAAACACAAGTTAACTCTCTTGTGTCTATTGATTCTCAACGACAGCTGGTGATTCAGACTCAAGCTCAACAGATTGCTGATATGCAAGCATTAGTGTCCAAACTCGTTCAGCGTCTTGACGCTCAGGAGGAGTTGAGGATACCTGATACTTGTCACACTGAGTCAATACAAAGACGTGATGATGAAGACAATGATCCTGCTGGAAATATTTAGGGTGATCGTCAATACACTGACGCTAATCCTATATCTAGAGTTCAGGGGGAGTCGACATCACAATCTCTTGAAGGAAACAACGATAAAGATACTTCGGGTACTAATGAAGAAGAAATTATGTTATTAGAATTCTTTCAAGATTCAGAAGAAGAGGAAGCTGAAAAGATTGAATGTCTTGATGACATTGATGATTTATTCAATGACATGGAAGATGATATGTCAGACACTGAGATAGAAGAAGGAGAAATAGTGGAGATAGAAATAGAGAAAGATAAAGACAGTGTTACATATGAAGGCTGTGACGGTCTTAAGGTGCCGTATAACTTCATCCAAGAGGATGTTGTTCCTGAGTTCTCTTATGATGGAATAACTGACTCTATGGACTCTATTGAAGACATCACATTGCCTGATGATACAGCTGAGTCAAAGATGGATACTGATGATGAGAATCTTCAATTCAATAAGGGTGCTGAAACTGAAACTACTCACACTGAGTCTCCAAAGATTAATGAAGAACCTGTGATGTTCAGAGATACAGGAATGACACGAGAACAGTGGAGAGAAGTAGTAAATAGTTGGATGAAGGTACTACCCAAGTCTCCAGCACAACCTGCTCAGAAAGAGAAATATGTGAATAAAGAGCAGTGTGTAGGAAGGATCATTAGTTGGTTTTATGATGGTGAATCAAAATTGTTTGTAATCAAACGATCTGATGGTGTTCAATATTTAAAGCCAAGGATCAAATATTTCAACACCTTGCCGAGGTGTGAAATAAATGGTCTAGCTTCAAAGCCACTCATAAATAGATCGAAGAATGGTTTGGCTGATGTGATAGCAAACCTGATAAAGAAAGAAGGTAGTTCGGGTAAGTATGAACGGCTGAAACCACAGAAGGGAAAAAGAGTGAAGATTACAGATCCTAAGACTGGGAAAGTAACCTGGAGGTACAAGTATAGACCAGTGCGTGCTATTCACAAGATACCATTAAAGAAGATTCCTCAAGACTTTCTTGGGAATATGAAATGGTGGTATGTTGATGTTAATATTGGTGAAGCAAGGGTTGAAGATAAAGATAATAAGGTCATTGTGTGTTTCTATGACGCAATGAATCTTATTAATTTTTCAAAGAAAGAATGAGATAATGTATACTGATGAATGGATAGAACAAGGTCTACAGTATAAAAGAGTTTTGGAGATATGCAGAAGATACGGTGTGCATGCTGGCAGCAGACTACCAGACAATTCAAGATAAAGACTGAAGACAGAAGATCAAGCTATTGTCAAGGGGGAGTCTGTTAGGACATAGATTTGTAATGACAAAAGCTTGTAATAGTTAGATTTTATGTCTTTATGTTTTTGGTATGTAATTGTTTAAAAGTTGCTAAGTGTTTAACTAGTGAGCCTAGAGGCGAACTTGTTAAGTTCGCCTGGTCTATCAGAGGTGAACTTAATAAGTTCGCTTAGGTATAACTGAGGCGAACTTGTTAAGTTCGCTTGGTCTGTTGGAGGTGAACTTAACAAGTTCGCTTACAGCAGGTTTGGTTCTATATATATGTGTTACAGAGTCATTAGACAGTGGTGAACAGAAATCGATCCAAGGAGAGAAAAACTTATCTGATTGAGTCTGTAACCACAGTGATTTGGAATATAACGAGAAGTTTATTTACGCGTGTTGTTGGATTTGTCAATTAGTATACAAACGTTAATACGAAGGATTCCGCACTTCGTATTATAGAAACGTCATATCACGAGTTTGATCAGTAGTTGAGTTACCTGGACCTACATTATTTAGTCTAGAAATGCGGAAGATCATAGAAATCATCTCAGAACGATACTTGAACTTCTATGAAAAGAGAAATTGTATGCTAAATTCTCTAAATGTGAATTTTGGCTTAGAGAAGTACAATTTCTGGGACATATAGTGAATGCAAAAGGTATTCAAGTAGACCCATCCAAAATTGAAGCCATATCCAAATGGGAAATTCCTAAATCTCCAACAGAAGTCCGTAGTTTCTTGGGTGTTGTAGGATACTATAGACAATTTATTAAGGATTTCTCAAAGATTGCAGTTCCTCTGACTACTTTAACTCGCAAGGATATAAAGTATGAATGGGGAACAAAGCAAGAAGAAGCTTTCCAAACTCTGAAAGAAAAATTCACTCATGCACCAATACTGGCTTTACCAAATGGCAATGAAGACTTTGCAGTCTATTGTGATGCTTCTCACAACGGCCTAGGTTGTGTGTTGATTCAAAGAAACAAAGTTATTGCTTATGCATCTCGTCAATTAAAGACTCATGAAAAAAACTACACAACTCATGATCTAGAGTTAGGTACCATAATTTTTGCTTTGAAATTATGGAGACACTATCTCTATGGAGTTAGATTTACAGTTTATACTGACAATAAGTGTTTAAAATATATCTTTGGTCAGAAAGAACCGAATATGAGACAAAGAAGATGGCTAGAGATCTTAAGTGACTATGATTGTGAAATCTGTTACCACAAAGGTAAGGAAAATGTTGTTGCAGATGCCTTAAGTAGAAAAGAAAGAGAGAAACCTAAACGGGTTCGTGCTCTTAGACTTGAACTTCGTGTAGATCTCGTGTCTCAATTAAAAGATGCTCAATATTCTGTTCAAACCAAAGAATATTTAGAACAAGAGGGAATGGAGAGCATGATAAATCAGTTAACTAAAGGAGACGATGAAATACTTCGTATGAATAAAAGAATCTGGGTTCCGATTGCAGTAAATCTTCGAGAAAGAATACTTGAAGAAGCACATAAATCAAAATATATGATGCACCCAGGAAGTGATAAGATGTATAAAAATCTGAAGGATAATTACTGGTGGATTGGCAGGAAGAAAGATGTTGCCATATATGTTGCAAAATGTTTTACTTGCGCTCAAGTAAAGGCAGAACATCAAAAACCTTCTGGTTTATTGCAACAATTAGAAATACAAGTATGGAAGTGGAAATTAATAACAATGGATTTTATCACTAAACTCCCTCGAACCAATCGGGGAAATGATACTATCTGGGTTATCATTGACAGATTAACTAAATCTGCTCATTTTCTCCCAATGAAAGAAACCTTCAGTATAGATAGATTGGCTCGTCTATATGTGAATGAGATTGTATCTTTACATGGAATGCCATTATCCATAGTGTCAGATAGAGATAGTCGGTTTATGCCACACCCCCAAATTTATTTACTTATTAAATAAATACAGGTTGCAACGATTGGTTCATTACACGATAGCGGAAGCTGTAATAGTGATTTCTAAGACTTGATTACATATACAATTACTAAAACTAAGTAATACTATGATCTAAGTTCTTCTAGATCAACGATAGACTTGAGACTTGATATTCTACGTCCTTCCAGCTTCTAGGAATTGATCCAACATAGCTAGCCTATTCCAACCGCGCCATGGCTAAAGGTTACCTGAGAAACATACTTGAAAGTGTCAACACAAAGGTTGGTGAGTTCACAGAGTTAGTTGTATTAGTGCTTATAGTTTTTCCCGAAAACATGTACATGACTTTACCGTCATAAAATAAGTAGTATTCGTTTGAAAATATTACCATGACTTAACCGTCATAAAATATGTAGTTTTTCTTTGTATAAACCTGATCATTTTAACCTGATCAGAACCCTTTGTTTAAAATTCAATTGTTCGTAAATAGTTCCAGTTGCATGTGATAATCAGAATAAGAATTGTTGACCCATTTGTAAACTAGCTAGGAATACAAATAATATGTTTCTACATGAGCCGTAACCAAACCATGACAATTGTACACGCCCCTAATTTCGTTATCCGGTTCTATGCGGCCATAAATCCTCCAGATTGTGGTTAGCGCGACTAACCATGACCGGGAGACGTCACTCTCCATAGTACTATTCATAGGACCCTAGGCTACAGTTAATGGTTACTAAATTGTTCCAGGGGACTTTAGCGGCCTCAAATCGTTTAACTCATGTAAACATAAAAGTCGAGCCTTATTCCCTTGTTATCACATAAAAAAAATTGTTGTAAGTATGTTCTTCCCCCAAATCGTGGAGTGTTGTTCATCCGAACAATCGTTGTGTGTTGTTCATCCGAACAATCGTTGAGTGTACTTGTGTCCAGCTATTTAATTGAGCAAGTTTTCTCCCCGTTTGTTTAAAAACAATTTAAAAATAAGTAGTAAAAGTGGGGCCGTGAGACTCACAAGAAGTTAAACCAGAATGTTCGTAATGTCAAATGTATAAGCAATGTAATTCATGTTTTCAAAACATAACAGGTAAGTATGTTTCTCCCCCGATGTTTACAAAACAGTAAAGAGTTAAAAGGGGGCCGTGAACTCACCTTGAGTTTGTGTATACTTGCAATGATAATTGTTCTAGTCAACTTGACTATTCGTACCCTAATTACAAAAAGGGTAATTTATGTTATGACCGAATGTCTCATATGCAAATTGTTCACCGACTTAGCAAATCTGATTGCTTTTGTTTAAATATCTTTTTAGTTTTTCAACACTCGTTTCGTTATAAAATAGTTCTAAGTTACTGCCCCATGGGACTGATGAACAGGTATCGAAACTTTCTTAGTTTCGATTGAACAGAACAGATGTCGAAACTTCCTAGTTTCGATTGAGCACACTGGGTATCGAAACTTCCTAGTTTCGATTGGGCAAGAAAGGTATCGAAACTACCTTGTTTTGATTGAGCAACAGGTATCAAAACTACCTAGTTTCGATTGGGTAAACAGGTATCGAAACTACTTAGTTTTGATACTGTTATTTCGTTTTGACAGAATCAGTCCTGCATATTTTTATGTTTTAAACTTGAATTCGACACCATTTTCTTGTTATCTTTCTTACGTTCGAGTAAACTGTGTGTTTAGCTACGGTTTTAAAGGAAATAATATGGATGGTATAGAGTTTTTACCTCTGGACAGAGATGATGATTTTTGAGAGAAACAGAGAAGATAATCTTGAATTCTCTTGGCTAGAAATCCTTGAAAGCTCCTTATAATCCGAAATATGGTGGATTTTGCCTTAAAACTTGACTTCGATTTGAAGAAAATTGGGGAGATTGCCGTAAGAAGTGAGAAATATGAAAGGGGGTTCGTGAGAATGATGATTGAGGTGGTATGGTTTATATCTGAGTTTTGAAGTCATGAGGTATGGGGTTAAAGATAAAGGATTTGAATGATAGGAAAGCAGTAGTGTGAATGGGGGGGTCATCTCTGGCTTCGGCCGAGAAAGTCAAGGGGGTGGGTTGGGTTAATTTGTCTAATAATTAGATTTAAGTGTAAATAAATTAATTCATTAAGTGTATCAATATTAATTAGAGTTTCAAATCGTAATTTAATTTGGTTTAGGTTCTTTACGATATTATAAATTTATTAAGTTTATGGCTCGTTAACGAAAGATATTGAAATCTTGGATTGTATAATTCGTTGAGGTGATTATTTGTAGGTATAGATACCTAAAATTGACGCTACCAGGTAACATCTTCGAAAGAGTTCGTTAGTTTACTTTTACGTATTTTATATATTCTAGTCTAAAAATGAATTATAGTTCAACGTAAATTTTGTGTAATATATATATATATATAGATATATATATTTTTCTGGTTATTTAATTTAACCACTAGTGTTCGTATTTAGTCGGGTTATCCTGGTACGTGAACCGGTAACTCCTAGAATTACCAAATATGAAATGAGACCATGTACGGTTTTTGTTAGACCTTAATGTCCTTGTTTATGAAATTAAGTAAATCACAAAAACAATTGTAATGTAAACTCGTTTATAACATGTACGGATATTGACCTGAAATGTCGGATGTCACATTCTCCCCATGTTAAAAGAATTTCGTCCCGATATTCAATTTGTGTCCTCTTGAACTGGTGTATCCTTAAACAAGGATGGGTATTTTGTTTTCATTTGATCTTCGTGTTCCCATGTATCCTTAGGGTCATGCTTCGAGTCCTAACGTACCTTAACCAATTCAATACGATTACACCATGTTCCCTGGACCTTTTAGCCAGTGATTTCAGTATGTTCCTTGACAGGGTGTAGGTTGTCATCTATGTGAATCTCACCAGACAGTACGATTAACGTTTCGTCTGATAAATACTTCTTGAGATTTGATACATGAAACAAATCTTATATATATTGCTTAATTCCCCGTGACAACGTGAGCTTGTAGGTTACTGGACCAACCCTAGCCTGTATATCTAACGATCTGATGTATTTATGGTTATGTTTGCTACAGTTGCCACACCTGGCAACTCCTTTCCAAGGTGAGACCTTTAACATGGCTCGGTCTCCAATTTGGAATTATAATGGCTTTCATCTGTTGCTAGCACAACTCTCTTTCGTCTGCATTGAGTGGCTTTCAGACGATCTTTGATTTCGACGATCTTGTCAATGGTTTCCTAGCCAATATCAGGACCAGTCAAATGCTTTTCGCCAACCTTTACCCAACATAGCGATGAGCGACACTTACAACCATACAAAGCCTCAACGGAGCGGCTTTAATGCTGGTATGGTAGTTTTTATCATATGAAAACTCGGCCAACGGTGGTGAGTATCCCAATTTCCTCCGAAATCGATTACACACGCACGGAGCACATCTTTTAAAGTTGGATGGTCCTTTTACCTTGACCGTTCATCTGGGGATGATATGCAGTGCTCATGTCAAGGCGTGTGCCCAAGGCTTCTTGTACTGACTGCCAGGTTCTTGACATGATTTGACTGTCCCTATTAGAGAAAATGGAAATTGGCATACCATGCCTAGCCTCAATTCCCTTAATATTTAGCCTTGCACGCTTCTTACTTTTATCTGTCTCCTTTATTGGTAGGGAATGCGCGGATTTCGTCAAACGACTGACGATTACCATATAGTATCGTAGTCGCTAGGTGTTCTGGGTGGATTTGTAATGAAATCCATGGAATTCTCTTCCCCTTCCCATTGATAAATATGAGTTTGTTGTGATCACTCAGGTGATTCCTAACATTCTACTTGTACTGCCAAGTATCTCCTAGCATAGATAGCTATTTCTCCTCTCATGTTTGGCTTCATAATGGAGTTCCTCGGGGTCCTTATACGTTTCATTCGATTCTGGATGAACGGAGTACTTGGGCTTATGGACTTCATCCATAACCTCCCACATAGGCTACCGATACCTGGTACCCAAATTATATCTGTATCATCCAACTTAGGCTTCAATTGTTTCATTCCATTTACTTGGTAGTCAGTATTCGAAAGCAAAACGAATACTTCCCCGACTAATGATATTAAACGTGCAAGAATCCCTTTATTTGATTACCCTCAATATGGTAGGATTATGTGATGCTCATTCCTGGTAATGAAAGGAATGGTGCCTGCGAATCTTGAGCGTATGCTGACACATACCCTCTATTTATCTACGCACTTTGTCACAAAAGAAGATCTCTATAGATCTTTAAGAAAGAATTACTCGACGAGGTCTCCAAGTTTTAGTTAAATATTGGGTAGTAATGACACAGTACGGAAGCGAAACTTTATGTTTGTCCCTCTTATGCTTTTCGAAAGCATTTTCTCGGACTAAGACTTTTCTCTTATTTCAGGTTTCATGTTTTCTAGGATTTTCCTCTCCATGTGCCTTCATGGAGTTAGGAATTGATATTCCTTGGGAGCTCTTATTTGCGAACTTCGAGTCTAATCACCACTTTACCCCTTTGCTTGCACTACCTTTCGAGGCAGACTAGCCTTTGGGTTGTAGCGTCCTGATATGTAAACTCATGTCTCGACTAGCATACCTTCAAAGTATGTAAGCCATACAAAGTTCGATGTTTGTTTGGAATGTTCACATTCCGTCTAGCTGAGGGAATGAATAGTAATACTGTGAGAATGGTCTCATCGAATTAGTGCTTTCCCCAAAATGGGCTATGGGTTTGTCAACCCATTAAGTTGGAAGAAAAGGTTGGTAGACAACTATTAGTCATATAGTGTGTATGCACTCCCTTAGTGTTTGAATGGTGCTTTGGTGACTTACCATTACGTATTCCACTCATTCAGGTTATAGCCTCAAAATTCTTAGCACAAGGATAAACTTGAGGTAATGAGTGTTGAACGTCGAGACTTTTATATTCTAATTGAGTCTACTCCAAGAGATCATTTCTTAACAATAGATGCTGTAGAGCTTCCCAATTATAGAAAACTAGGAGTGAAAGATGCAATCTCACCTCTCTTCTAGGCTAAATTTGGGATCCATCCATCAAGGTGAACCCTTAGGAAGTGCGATTACAAAAGAGTAATAAATTATTCTTCTCAACTCTTTGTGGATAGTGGCCTGTTGTGAATAGCTCGAGCTTACGCCCCTTATGCATATCATGAGCTAATGAGATCAGCATGAAATTCTTCATTTGGGACTCCTTTAAGAGTTTTGCATGTCGTTTCCATGTTAGTGCGACAATAGTCGTTAGTCCACACTTAGGTTTCTTTGGCATTCGCTTGAGCATCAACCCCGGCTTATTCATTACCGAGAGAATAGTTAGACTTAAAGGTATATTGAATGTCAATGACTGTGAGAGCAACCCTGTTTGACCGATGTTTTGAAATGTCAGACTAGCTACTTGTCTCACATAGAGTTTCCACAATACCTCATAGGTACTATGTGTATGCGGGTCAGAAATATTTTCTGCCCCATTATCGGAGTTAGTGCCTGGCACTCTTGACGAAAATTTCAAGTATATTTGAGACTAAATTGTATGATGGATCTTGAGATTATGCTATAATCTCCCACAACAATTGTGCAATTATTGTAAGCGTGGGTTGTGGTAATGCTCAATTTAAAGCTATCTTGACCAGTAGAATCTCAAAGAATGAATGTGCGATTCCTTCGCCGTTCAGGATTCACTAAGGATTGGTTGAATTCAATTTGAATTTCTCTCGCTCCTCCAAAACTAGGAGAATGCTTTGGGAGCACCTAATGCTTTATGAGCACCCAATTGAGAAGTCTGATTTGTTAAGATTCAATCCTTACTCAAGTGATTGAGAACATGGGTTGATCATCAGCTTAGACAGCAAGACTCACTAAAGTTCCCATGCACTGCAAATTATGATTACGTGTGCACCCGTAATGATAATTTGCCTTGCCTGATCCCTATAGTGTTTCTTGTATCCCTAGCTTTTAACCAAAAGGGATTTGAAATGATCATTAGATTGCGTTTGCACATTTGTACAGGAGTGTGCGTTGTTTTATCGGATTACTCTTAATTATGTGTACCAATACTCATGAATCTGCCGAATATGGCAGTTGTCGGATGAGGCTAATGGTAGAGAGGCACCACCAGTGTCTCTTAAAAAAATGTGCATGGTGAAGTTCAGGCACTATGTGTTGGGCAGAGATCCTCAAACGAGTGTCGAGCAACTCATGCTCCAAGTCTGTATATATGCATGGATCCACATGATCCTAATGTATGTCTGGGTCTCCTAACTCTTGGAGTTCTCTCCCATTTAGTCCTGCTTATTCACCTTGAATTTCCTTCTGTCTGGGCAATCATGCCTGCCACATATCATGGCGAGAGTCTAGGTATCCGATCCGACAACTTATGAAGGAGAGTATTTATACCGCAAATACGTTAGAAAGATAGTTGCCTCCATGGCTGGAGTAGTTGTGGTGCAGGTATAGGTACAGATTCTGGTACGGGTTCAGCCTGTTGTGATACCAAGATCGGTAACTGACGATCGCCGCCGTCGTCGTCCAAGCTCAGCTCGTAACTCGATCTTCTAAGGTTGTAGTATGTTGAGTACCCGTTATTCTTGACTCGTAATCCGAACAGTATCATGTTATAAGTGTTTATTATTTCCACATTAGTGTATGTGTTTAAGTGTTCACTACATGTGCCATGTAATTGTATTAGTGTAGCTAATGGTACCCTAGTGTAACTCCATACACTAATAGTCTACACAAATTGTTCGGCAACGGTTGGAATTCCTATGCTCAAGTCTTGTGTGTTTTTAGTGTGATGCAAGTCTTAGAAATCTTGGTCCCTAAATGAGTCCGGTTAGAGCCTAGGAGTCACTAAGGAAATCTAATTCGCTAAAACCATTGCTCTGATACCAATCTGTCACACCCCAAATTTATTTACTTATTAAATAAATACAGGTTGCAACGATTGGTTCTTTACACGATAGCGGAAGCTGTAATAGTGATTTCTAAGACTTGATTACATATACAATTACTAAAACTAAGTAATACTATGATCTAAGTTCTTCTAGATCAACGATAGACTTGAGACTTGATATTCTACGTCCTTCCAGCTTCTAGGAATTGATCCAACATAGCTAGCCTATTCCAACCGCGCCATGGCTAAAGGTTACCTGAGAAACATACTTGAAAGTGTCAACACAAAGGTTGGTGAGTTCACAGAGTTAGTTGTATTAGTGCTTATAGTTTTTCCCGAAAACATGTACATGACTTTACCGTCATAAAATAAGTAGTATTCGTTTGAAAATATTACCATGACTTAACCGTCATAAAATATGTAGTTTTTCTTTGTATAAACCTGATCAGAACCCTTTGTTTAAAATTCAATTGTTCGTAAATAGTTCCAGTTGCATGTGATAATCAGAATAAGAATTGTTGACCCATTTGTAAACTAGCTAAGAATACAAATAATATGTTTCTACATGAGCCGTAACCAAACCATGACAATTGTACACGCCCCTAATTTCGTTATCCGGTTCTATGCGGTCATAAATCCTCCAGATTGTGGTTAGCGCGACTAACCATGACCGGGAGACGTCACTCTCCATAGTACTATTCATAGGACCATAGGCTACAGTTAATGGTTACTAAATTGTTCCAGGGGATTTTAGCGGCCTCAAATCGTTTAACTCATGTAAACATAAAAGTCGAGCCTTATTCCCATGTTATCACATAAAAAAAATTGTTGTAAGTATTTTTATCCCCCAAATCGTGGAGTGTTGTTCATCCGAACAATCGTTGTGTGTTGTTCATCCGAATAATCGTTGAATGTACTTGTGTCCAGCTGTTTAATTGAGCAAGTTTTCTCCCCGTTTGTTTAAAAACAATTTAAAAATAAGTAGTAAAAGTGGGGCAGTGAGACTCACAAGAAGTTAAACCAGAATGTTCGTAATGTCAAATGTATAAGCAATGTAATTCATGTTTTCAAAACATAACAGGTAAGTATGTTTCTCCCCCGATGTTTACAAAACAGTAAAGAGTTAAAAGGGGGCCGTGAACTCACCTTGAGTTTGTGTATGCTTGCAATGATAATTGTTCTAGTCAACTTGACTATTCGTACCCTAATTACAAAAAGGGTAATTCGTGTTATGACCGAATGTCTCATATGGAAATTGTTCACCGACTTAGCAAATCTGATTGCTTTTGTTTAAATATCTTTTTAGTTTTTCAACACTCGTTTCGTTATAAAATAGTTCTAAGTTACTGCCGCATGGGACTGATGAACAGGTATCGAAACTTTCTTAGTTTCGATTGAACAGAACAGATGTCGAAACTTCCTAGTTTTGATTGAGCACACTGGGTATCGAAACTTCCTAGTTTCGATTGGGCAAGAAAGGTATCGAAACTACCTTGTTTCGATTGAGCAACAGGTATCAAAACTACCTAGTTTCGATTGGGTAAACAGGTATCGAAACTACTTAGTTTTGATACTGTTATTTCGTTTTGACAGAATCAGTCCTGCATATTTTTATGTTTTAAACTTGAATTCGACACCATTTTCTTGTTATCTTTCTTACGTTCGAGTAAACTGTGTGTTTAGCTACGGTTTTAAAGGAAATAATATGGATGGTATCGAGTTTTTACCTCTGGACAGAGATGATGATTTTTGAGAGAAACAGAGAAGATAATCTTGAATTCTCTTGGTTAGAAATCCTTGAAAGCTCCTTATAATCCGAAATATGGTGGATTTTGCCTTAAAACTTGACTTCGATTTGAAGAAAATTGGGGAGATTGCCGTAAGAAGTGAGAAATATGAAAGGGGGTTCGTGAGAATGGTGATTGAGGTGGTATGGTTTATATCTGAGTTTTGAAGTCATGAGGTATGGGTTTAAAGATAAAGGATTTGAATGATAGGAAAGCAGTAGTGTGAATGGGGGGGTCATCTCTGGCTTCGGCCGAGAAAGTCAAGGGGGTGGGTTGGGTTAATTTGATCTAATAATTAGATTTAAGTCTAAATAAATTAATTCATTAAGTGTATCAATATTAATTAGAGTTTCAAATGGTAATTTAATTTGGTTTAGGTTCTCTACGATATTATAAATTTATTAAGTTTATGGCTCGTTAACGAAAGATATTGAAATCTTGGATTGTATAATTCGTTGAGGTGATTATTTGTAGGTATAGATACCTAAAATTGACGCTACCAGGTAACATCTTCGAAAGAGTCCGTTAGTTTACTTTTACGTATTTTATATATTCTAGTCTAAAAATGAATTATAGTTCAACGTAAATTTTGTGTAATATATATATAGATATATATATTTTTCTGGTTATTTAATTTAACCACTAGTGTTCGTATTTAGTCGGGTTATCCTGGTACGTGAACCGGTAACTCCTAGAATTACCAAATATGAAATGAGACCATGTACGGTTTTTTTTTGACCTTAATGTCCTTGTTTGTGAAATTAAGTAAATCACAAAAACAATTGTAATGTAAACTCGTTTATAACATGTATGGATATTGACCAGAAATGTCGGGTGTCACATTCTCCCCATGTTAAAAGAATTTCGTCCCGAAATTCAATTTGTGTCCTCTTGAACTGGTGTATCCTTAAACAAGGATGGGTATTTTGTTTTCATTTGATCTTCGTGTTCCCATGTATCCTTAGGGTCATGCTTCGAGTCCTAACGTACCTTAACCAATTCAATACGATTACACCCTGTTCCCTGGACCTTTTAGCCAGTGATTTCAGTATGTTCCTTGACAGGGTGTAGGTTGTCATCTATGTGAATCTCACCAGACAGTACGATTAACGTTTCGTCTGATAAATACTTCTTGAGATTTGATACATGAAACAAATCTTATATATATTGCTTAATTCCCCGTGACAACGTGAGCTTGTAGGTTACTGGACCAACCCTAGCCCGTATATCTAACGATCTGATGTATTTATGGTTATGTTTGCTACAGTTGCCACACCTGGCAACTCCTTTCCAAGGTGAGACCTTTAACAAGGCTCGGTCTCCAATTTGGAATTCTAATGGCTTTCGTCTATTGCTAGCACAACTCTCTTTCGTCTGCATTGAGTGGCTTTCAGACGATCTTTGATTTCGACGATCTTGTCAATGGTTTCCTAGCCAATATCAGGACCAGTCAAATGCTTTTCGCCAACCTTTACCCAACATAGCGATGAGCGACACTTACAACCATACAAAGCCTCAACGGAGCGGCTTTAATGCTGGTATGGTAGTTTTTATTATATGAAAACTCGGCCAACGGTGGTGAGTATCCCAATTTCCTCCGAAATCGATTACACACGCACGGAGCACATCTTTTAAAGTTGGATGGTCCTTTTACCTTGACCGTTCATCTGGGGATGATATGCAGTGCTCATGTCAAGGCGTGTGCCCAAGGCTTCTTGTACTGACTGCCAGGTTCTTGACATGATTTGACTGTCCCTATTAGAGAAAATGGAAATTGGCATACCATGCCTAGCCTCAATTCCCTTAATATTTAGCCTTGCATGCTTCTTACTTTTATCTGTCTCCTTTATTGGTAGGGAATGCGCGGATTTCGTCAAACGACTGACGATTACCATATAGTATCGTAGTCGCTAGGTGTTCTGGGTGGATTTGTAATGAAATCCATGGAATTCTCTTCCCCTTCCCATTGATAAATATGAGTTTGTTGTGATCACTCAGGTGATTCCTAACATTCTACTTGTACTGCCAAGTATCTCCTAGCATAGATAGCTATTTCTCCTCTCATGTTTGGCTTCATAATGGAGTTCCTCGGGGTCCTTATACGTTTCATTCGATTCTGGATGAACGGAGTACTTGGGCTTATGGACTTCATCCATAACCTCCCACATAGGCTACCGATACCTGGTACCCAAATTATATCTGTATCATCCAACTTAGGCTTCAATTGTTTCATTCCATTTACTTGGTAGTCAGTATTCGAAAGCAAAGCGAATACTTCCCCGACTAATGATATTAAACGTGCAAGAATCCCTTTATTTGATTACCCTCAATATGGTAGGATTATGTGATGCTCATTCCTGGTAATGAAAGGAATGGTGCCTGCGAATCTTGAGCGTATGCTGACACATACCCTCTATTCGTCTACACACTTTGTCACAAAAGAAGATCTCTATAGATCTTTAAGAAAGAATTACTCGACGAGGTGTCCAAGTTTTAGTTAAATATAGTAATGACACAGTACGGAAGCGAAACTTTATGTTTGTCCCTCTTATGCTTTTCGAAAGCATTTTCTCGGACTAAGACTTTTCTCTTATTTCAGGTTTCATGTTTTCTAGGATTTTCCTCTCCATGTGCCTTCATGGAGTTAGGAATTGATATTCCTTGGGAGCTCTTATTTGCGAACTTCGAGTCTAATCACCACTTTACCCCTTTGCTTGCACTACCTTTCGAGGCAGACTAGCCTTTGGGTTGTAGCGTCCTGATATGTAAACTCATGTCTCGACTAGCATACCTTCAAAGTATGTAAGCCATACGAAGTTCGATGTTTGTTTGGAATGTTCACATTCCGTCTAGCTGAGGGAATGAATAGTAATACTGTGAGAATGGTCTCATCGAATTAGTGCTTTCCCCAAAATGGGCTATGGGTTTGTCAACCCATTAAGTTGGAAGAAAAGGTTGATAGCCAACTATTAGTCATATAGTGTGTATGCACTCCCTTAGTGTTTGAATGGTGCTTTGGTGACTTACCATTACGTATTCCACTCATTCAGGTTATAGCCTCAAAATTCTTAGCACAAGGATAAACTTAATGAGTGTTGAACGTCGAGACTTTTGTATTCTAATTGAGTCTACTCCAAGAGATCATTTCTTAACAATAGATGCTGTAGAGCTTCCCAATTATAGAAAACTAGGAGTGAAAGATGCAATCTCACCTCTCTTCTAGGCTAAATTTGGGATCCATCCATCAAGGTGAATCCTTAGGAAGTGCGATTACAAAAGAGTAATAAATTATTCTTCTCAACTCTTTGTGGACAGTGGCCTGTTGTGAATAGCTCGAGCTTACGCCCCTTATGCATATCATGAGCTAATGAGATCAGCATGAAATTCTTCATTTGGGACTCCTTTAAGAGTTTTGCATGTCGTTTCCATGTTAGTGCGACAATAGTCGTTAGTCCACACTTAGGTTTCTTTGGCATTCGCTTGAGCATCAACCCCGGCTTATTCATTACCGAGAGAATAGTTAGACTTAAAGGTATATTGAATGTCAATGACTGTGAGAGCAACCCTGTTTGACCGATGTTTTGAAATGTCAGACTAGCTACTTGTCTCACATAGAGTTTCCACAATACCTCATAGGTACTATGTGTATGCGGGTCAGAAATATTTTCTACCCCATTACCGGAGTTAGTGCCTGGCACTCTTGACGAAAATTTCAAGTATATTTGAGACTAAATTGTACGATGGATCTTGAGATTATGCTATAATCTCCCACAACAATTGTGCAATTATTGTAAGCGTGGGTTGTGGTAATGCTCAATTTAAAGCTATCTTGACCAGTAGAATCTCAAAGAATGAATGTGCGATTCCTTCGCCGTTCAGGATTCACTAAGGATTGGTTGAATTCAATTTGAATTTCTCTCGCTCCTCCAAAACTAGGAGAATGCTTTGGGAGCACCTAATGCTTTGTGAGCACCTAATTGAGAAGTCTGATTTGTTAAGATTCAATCCTTACTCAAGTGATTGAGAACATGGGTTGATCATCAGCTTAGACAGCAAGACTCACTAAAGTTCCCATGCACTGCAAATTATGATTACGTGTGCACCCGTAATGATAATTTGCCTTGCCTGATCCCTATAGTGTTTCTTGTATCCCTAGCTTTTAACCAAAAGGGATTTGAAATGATCATTAGATTGCGTTTGCACATTTGTACAGGAGTGTGCGTTGTTTTATCGGATTACTCTTAATTATGTGTACCAATACTCATGAATCTGCCGAATATGGCAGTTGTCGGATGAGGCTAATGGTAGAGAGGCACCACCAGTGTCTCTTAAAAAAATGTGCATGGTGAAGTTCAGGCACTATGTGTTGGGCAGAGATCCTCAAACGAGTGTCGAGCAACTCATGCTCCAAGTCTGTATATATGCATGGATCCACATGATCCTGATGTATGTCTGGGTCTCCTAACCCTTGGAGTTCTCTCCCATTTAGTCGTGCTTATTCACCTTGAATTCCCTTCTGTCTGGGCAATCATGCCTGCCACATATCATGGCGAGAGTCTAGGTATCCGATCCGACAACTTATGAAGGAGAGTATTTATACCGCAAATACGTTAGAAAGATAGTTGCCTCCATGGCTGGAGTAGTTGTGGTGCAGGTATAGGTACAGATTATGGTACGGGTTCAGCCTGTTGTGATACCAAGATCGGTAACTGACGATCGCCGCCGTCGTCGTCCAAGCTCAGCTCGTAACTCGATCTTCTAAGGTTGCAGTATGCTGAGTACCCGTTATTCTTGACTCGTAATCCGAACAGTATCATGTTATAAGTGTTTATTATTTCCACATTAGTGTATGTGTTTAAGTGTTCACTACATGTGCCATGTAATTGTATTAGTGTAGCTAATGGTACCCTAGTGTAACTCCATACACTAATAGTCTACACAAATTATTCGGCAACGGTTGGAATTCCTATGCTCAAGTCTTGGGTGTTTTTAGTGTGATGCAAGTCTTAGAAATCTTGGTCCCAAAATGAGTCCGGTTAGAGCCTAGGAGTCACTAAGGAAACCTAATTCGCTAAAACCATTGCTCTGATACTAATCTGTCACACCCCAAATTTATTTACTTATTAAATAAATACAGGTTGCAACGATTGGTTCATTACACGATAGCGGAAGCTGTAATAGTGATTTCTAAGACTTGATTACATATACAATTACTAAAACTAAGTAATATTATGATCTAAGTTCTTCTAGATCAACGATAGACTTGAGACTTGATATTCTACGTCCTTCCAGCTTCTAGGAATTGATCCAACATAGCTAGCCTATTCCAACCACGCCATGACGAAAGGTTACCTGAGAAACATACTTGAAAGTGTCAACACAAAGGTTGGTGAGTTCACAGAGTTAGTTGTATTAGTGCTTATAGTTTTTTCCCGAAAACATGTACATGACTTTACCGTCATAAAATAAGTAGTATTCATTTGAAAATATTACCATGACTTAACCGTCATAAAATATGTAGTTTTTCTTTGTATAAACCTGATCATTTTAACCTGATCAGAACCCTTTGTTTAAAATTCAATTGTTCGTAAGTAGTTCCAGTTGCATGTGATAATCAGAATAAGAATTGTTGACCCATTTGTAAACTAGCTAGGAATACAAATAATATGTTCCTACATGAGCCGTAACCAAACCATGACAATTGTACACGCCCCTAATTTCGTTATCCGGTTCTATGCGGCCATAAATCCTCCAGATTGTGGTTAGCGTGACTAACCATGACCGGGAGACGTCACTCTCCATAGTACTATTCATAGGACCCTAGGCTACAGTTAATGGTTACTAAATTGTTCCAGGGGACTTTAGCGGCCTCAAATCGTTTAACTCATGTAAACATAAAAGTCGAGCCTTATTCCCTTGTTATCACATAAAAAAATAGTTGTAAGTATGTTCTTCCCCCAAATCGTGGAGTGTTGTTCATCCGAACAATCGTTGTGTGTTGTTCATCCGAACAATCGTTGAGTGTACTTGTGTCCAGCTGTTTAATTGAGCAAGTTTTCTCCCCGTTTGTTTAAAAACAATTTCAAAATAAGTAGTAAAAGTGGGGCCGTGAGACTCACAAGAAGTTAAACCAGAATGTTCGTAATGTCAAATGTATAAGCAATGTAATTCATGTTTTCAAAACATAACAGGTAAGTATGTTTCTCCCCTGATGTTTACAAAACAGTAAAGAGTTAAAAGGGGGCCGTGAACTCACCTTGAGTTTGTGTATGCTTGCAATGATAATTGTTCTAGTCAACTTGACTATTCGTACCCTAATTACAAAAAGGGTAATTCGTGTTATGACCGAATGTCTCATATGCAAATTGTTCACCGACTTAGCAAATCTGATTGCTTTTGTTTAAATATCTTTTTAGTTTTTCAACACTCGTTTCGTTATAAAATAGTTCTAAGTTACTGCCCCATGGGACTGATGAACATGTATCGAAACTTTCTTAGTTTCGATTGAACAGAACAGATGTCGAAACTTCCTAGTTTCGATTGAGCACACTGGGTATCGAAACTTCCTAGTTTTGATTGGGCAAGAAAGGTATCGAAACTACCTTGTTTCGATTGAGCAACAGGTATCAAAACTACCTAGTTTCGATTGGGTAAACAGGTATCGAAACTACTTAGTTTTGATACTGTTATTTTGTTTTGACAGAATCAGTCCTGCATATTTTTATGTTTTAAACTTGAATTCGACACCATTTTCTTGTTATCTTTCTTACGTTCGAGTAAACTGTGTGTTTAGCTACGGTTTTAAACGAAATAATATGGATGGTATCGAGTTTTTACCTCTGGATAGAGATGATGATTTTTGAGAGAAACAGAGAAGATAATCTTGAATTCTCTTGGTTAGAAATCCTTGAAAGCTCCTTATAATCCGAAATATGGTGGATTTTGCCTTAAAACTTGACTTCGATTTGAAGAAAATTGAGGAGATTGTCGTAAGAAGTGAGAAATATGAAAGGGGGTTCGTGAGAATGGTGATTGAGGTGGTATGGTTTATATCTGAGTTTTGAAGTCATGAGGTATGGGTTTAAAGATAAAGGATTTGAATGATAGGAAAGCAGTAGTGTGAATGGGGGGGGGGGGGTCTTCTCTGGCTTCGGCCGAGAAAGTCAAGGGGGCGGGTTGGGTTAATTTGATCTAATAATTAGATTTAAGTGTAAATAAATTAATTCATTAAGTGTATCAATATTAATTAGAGTTTCAAATGGTAATTTAATTTGGTTTAGGTTCTCTACGATATTATAAATTTATTAAGTTTATGGCTCGTTAACGAAAGATATTGAAATCTTGGATTGTATAATTCGTTGAGGTGATTATTTGTAGGTATAGATACCTAAAATTGACGCTACCAGGTAACATCTTCGAAAGAGTTCGTTAGTTTACTTTTATGTATTTTATATATTCTAGTCTAAAAATGAATTATAGTTCAACGTAAATTTTGTGTAATATATATATAGATATATATATTTTTCTGGTTATTTAACTTAATCACTAGTGTTCGTATTTAGTCGGGTTATCCTGGTACGTGAATCGGTAACTCTTAGAATTACCAATTATGAAATGAGACCATGTACGGTTTTTGTTAGACCTTAATGTCCTTGTTTGTGAAATTAAGTAAATCACAAAAACAATTGTAATGTAAACTCGTTTATAACATGTATGGATATTGACCTGAAATGTCAGGTGTCACAGTTTACATCTCGATTCTGGCAAAGTTTCCAGGAAGCCATGGGAACTCGTCTGAACTTAAGCACTACCTATCATCCACAGACAGATGGGCAAAGTGAAAGAATGATTCAGACCTTAGGAGGTAGTTGGGATGATAACCTACCCCTAATGGAATTTTCATAGAACAATAGTTATCACACAAGCATTCAGGCAGCACCTTTTGAGGCCTTATATGGTAGAAAATGTTGAACGCCTGTATGCTGGGCTGATATAGGAGAAAATCAATTGTCAGGACCCGAACTTGTTAAGGAAACCACTGAAAAGGTAGCTTAAATACAAGAACAATTGAAAACAGCAAGAGATAGACAAAAGAGCTACGCTGATAAAAGAAGAAAGCTTCTAGAGTTTGACATTAGAGACAAGGTGTTATTGAAAGTATCACCTTGGAAAGGTGTTGTTCGATTCGGGAAGAAGGGTAAGTTAAGTCCCCGATTTGTTGGACCCTTCAAGATTATTAAACGAATTGGACAAGTGGCTTATCAGATGGAATTACCAGAAGAGATGAGTGGAATACATGACGTATTCCATGTATCTAATATTCGTAAATGTCTAGCTGATGAATCTTTGATAATGCCTCTTCAAAACATAGAGGTGAATGAAAAACTCAGATTTGTAGAACAACCTCTACAAATAGAAGATTATCAGACTAAAACATTGAAAAAGAAAAGATTGCAACTGGTTAAAGTAAAATGGAATTCTAGACATGGTCCTGAATACAATTGGGAACTAGAATCAGAAATGAAGAAGAAATATCCACACTTGTTCCAGTAAATCTCGAGGACGAGATTATTCAAAAGGTGTGGAGAATGTAACATTTGAAAATTTTTTCGTGCTAAATACTACCAAAATGAACAAATTTTAGGACTAGAAGAATAATTACTTAAAAGATCAGGTACTAAAAATGAAAAATTCTGAAATTTCATTGGTAGCGGACCACTACCATAAGCATAACGGTCCGCTACGTGGTCCCAAAAACAATAATGAGGGAAAGACACGTGCTCTGATGAGTCATTAGGCTTTCTGACGCGTGTCACAGCTAGAGGACCGCTACCAGATTCTTTTCGGTCTGCTACGGCTACCTCAGTTGGGTGGCGGACCGCTACCTTGTAGCTTAACGGTCCGCTAGGCGCAATTTGAGCCGCAACTGGAGACCGACACGTGGCATGCTGACTAATTAGGGTTTGGGCGGTAGCGCACCGCTACCCGTTACCATAAAGCTCCGCTACGGACCCCAAATTCAGCCTATAAATAGATGCAATGGCCATTCAATTCCAAAACACACCGAAACCAAATTCCAAGTTCTTGTAAGCCATTTCCACTTTAAGTTCCCGAGGTGCCGTATCGTTATAGAAGTAACCAAGAAGCTAGGAAACGCTCATTTAGAGAAACCAAGCATGGTTCTTAAGCAGAGACACTTCCCAATAGGACACTTACTCTAGAAGATTCCTAAACCAAGACTCTGTCTAGGTGAATACTTGTATTTTTTATAAAATAATTTCAAAACTGAAAATAGTTTTGATTATATTCTGACTTGAATGAATTTATACAACCATTCGTTGCATAAGGTGATTTACTATATAGTAGTTAGCCCATAGAGTCACGTATATATACACGTGTTACAGATGAGACGTTGTAACAGGGCTAGGGGTTGAACCCTTGGTTGTTGTAAAACCCATCGCAGTAAGCCTAAAGCAGAAAGACCTAAAAATATATCCAAGGTCCCTGGTGTGGCTGGTGGTTAGTCCGTTGACTGTGTAAATTGACTAGAAACTATGGGCAAATTGTTCTATTTATTCATGCTTGTCAGATTATGATTCCAATATACTTGTATTCACCAGTTTATGCTGATCAACTATTTTCAAACGTTTTTACAGGTAACCAAGGGTGAATTGATTGTGATTAGCCATATGATGACAAGGAAAATGATGTCATGAAAAAGGGAACGTCCACCCTAGACATCAGTTGAAAGAAATGGCTTATGTAAAACCCTGGTTTTGTAAATTAAATGTTTGTGTACAATATTAGGGTTTATCCCTATTATAATAAAATGAAACGGGAGATTCCCCGTCTTTTGAAAAGATCATGAGGGATTCAAAATATTCCGCTGTGTTTATAAATCTCTGATGAGATAAAATAAGAACCAGGTACCAACCGTGGGTCACGCGCCCGGGGTGTCCTAAACCAGGGGTGTGAAACTTACCGGGAGGACCAGGTGGTTTCGCTGGTAATACATGAAACCAAACTCTTAAATACGATAAATGAATCAAGGTTTATCCCCAAATTAGATACCGTATGAACATGTCACGAACTCAAATTGCAATTGAGCCCGATACATCCAAATGTTACGAATTGATTTTGGGCTATTGGTAAACATTCAAAAACGAATCGAAAGACATAAATCTTACTTGATTTGGTTGAGCAACGAGTGCAGATGGCTTGGATGATAGATGCGGTGTTCTTGGTGCATGGTCAAGGTCCAGGGGTGTAATGCAGATCGATTGAGAGTTTAACGAGTTTGGAAGTGGTGCCGCGAGTGTATGTGTGTGTGATTCGTATGGCTCAATTTCATCTAAATCACACGATTCGATTACGGAAGGAAAGTGACAGCTGTAATGGGGAATTTCGCGTTAATTCATTGGGTTTAGGATGAATTGGGTCGTGATTAAGGTCTGTGTTCATGCGAAGATCATTTGCGCGGGATTTGCGGATAGTAACACATCCAATTTCTCTGATTTGGAGACGATTTGAACCTGGTTTGACCGTAAATGGTCAAAACATTTGAAATTTGAATTCCATCACTCAATTAGTCAAATTGGTATGTTAAGTTGATTAAAAACTGATCTAGAATCCTTCAGTTATACAAGGCAAGTCCGTTGCATTCGGGTTTGATCGATTTCAATATCAAATTGCAAAAATTCGTTTTTGTTAACTTTTGGAAAGTCAAAGGGAACGGCTAAGGGTTCAAAATCCATGGTGGGGTTCAAGCTTGAGGTGCAAGATCCAAATACAAGTGTGGGGGGTTCAGAATTTGGAGTCCAAATGCCGGGGGGGGGGTCAAGACCAACGTGTTTAAATCATAAATAATTGTATATATATATATATATATATTTATGAATTGGTTTTTGTTTTTAAAAGCCTTAATGCTTTATAAATTTTATAAATAACTAGGTTTATAAAAATAATGCGTTTAACCCATATATAAATACATATGTGTTTTATATACATACATATGGAGTAAAATTTGTATGATATATGTATATAGAATTCTTTAATTTTGATTTAAAATTAAAAGTGTATGTATGTGTAAAAATTAGGAATTTGTATTGAAACCTTGGAATTAAATGCTGGCACCAATAAAATAAATTATTGCACATGGAAATCAGAAATGTTAAAGTATCCCCATGTTGAGTGAATTTCGTCCCGAAATTTAACTAGTTGAGGCTACTGATTCGACAAAGAGATATGGATGCTTGAGCTTCATTTGATCCTCACGTTCCTAAGTATACCCAGGACCGTGTTTAGAATCCCAATGAACTTTGAAAGTTGGGTTGAGGAGTACGATTGTTAACAAGGTTCAGGTGTGTTTCTTAAGGTCAGGTACTAATGATGATAATGAACTTAGTTCTGAAATGAACTTAAGGAGAAAACTGTCGGTTAGTAATTTGGATTCTAAAGGTGAAATGCATTACTTGGAATGAAATTGATGGGAACTTGATGATTATGGTTTGTTTAAGATGTAGCCTAACATGCTCAAGAACTGTCAGTGGATAAGAGACTTCGCAAACATAGGTCTAGGTAAAAAATAACATAAAACTTTACGTGACACGAGTAACGCCACTTTTGACAATATGACAGGAACACGTATATATAGGAAGTAACAGCGGCGTATCCACCATGCCCTTATCATATCACATTAGTTTTGTTACTATATATATCATGACGGGTTTTATGTCTTAACACATGACGGAATTTACTATATTTTCCATGCACTGGCTTTTATAATTACGTGTGCACCCGTAATTACTCGAATCGTCGCATGGTCCGTATAGCTCCTTCCGTTGTGTGCGGATCAAAGGAGGGCACTAAATTACTTAATTCATGTGTATTGTTTTCACATATGAGCTGTCAATAAATAACTGTGTCCCTAGTTAGTAAGGTCAATTAGCATCTAAAGAGTAATAAGGTGTCATAACTTAGGGTTTGAAAGTTTCCTCGTGTTTGAACAAGAATACGTCAATCCCCGTGTGGTTTTAAAGCTTTACGGCTTTCAACATCCATGGATAAAGTGAATGATCATACCTTGTGTATAATGTGATCAGTCAATTGCAACAATTGTAAACAATTTAGTTCTGCGTATAATGTAAACACTCAAGTTTCATGTATGATCTAGTGTTATGCACATTGTAGGCAATTAGGTTTCATGTATAATGTGAATAGTTTAGCCCCATGTATATAGCAAAACAAATGGGTTTTATGTATAAGGTGAACAATATAGTATTTTAGTATTCTGTAAGCGAACAAGTTTTCATGTATAATGTAAACAATTGAGTACCATGTGTATCGTGAACAACTAAGTTTCATGTAGCATGCATTCAATTCTTATATCATGTATATTGTGAATCAACTAAGTGTTATGTACTATGTGTCAATCCGGTATCATGTATATTACAAACAACACGTTTTATGTGCTCAATCTGGTATTATGTATATTATAAACAACTAAGTTTTATGTGGCTAACCTAGTATTGTGTATTTTGTGAACGTACGTAAGTTATTGAATCTCATGAGTGACGTAAACTAATGAATTTTGTAGTTGATCGAGTTTTGCGGACAAGCGTGTAACATCCATGATTTTTAGGCCAGGAAATTTCCTTTTTGTTGTTTCATTTTATAAACACTTGAAGCCCCATCCTTTTTCAAACTTAATATGTCATTTTAACTTTTCAAACCTTACAATTACTATATGTGACATTCAAGATTTCCGAGCATTATTTGTATTATATTTTATGTAATAATAACATTTCATTTAAAGCCCGTACTTACCGCATTAATTTGGCGAATATTGTATTAAAATCTTCTCTATTATATATATATATATATATATATATATATATATATATATATATACAAAACATATAAATGTACATATATATACCCTATATTGGTGACTATGAGCTTTAAATCATTTGTTTAGAGTTTATATATATATAAACATTTTTGGATTCAATAAATAAATCATTTATATAAATCTTGTAACCTTAAAAAAAAAATGGAAACCCTTCCGTTTATAAAATCTTTGTGACTAAACAAATAATCCTTAAACTTTTATAAAACCATTTTTTTAATTAAAATAAAATTTGAAACAAATAAAGTTGGTCTTGAACCTTATACCTTGAACCCCCACTTTTGTAATTAAACCCCTTGCACCCCAAACTTGAACCTTATCAAGATTTTTAAACCTTAATCCATCCTTTGACTTTCTGGAGTCAACCAAACCCGAAATTCTTGCAATTGGATATCAAATTAGACTCAATCCGACAGAATTCGGGCTTGCCACAAATCCTAGATGGGTGGACGATTCTTGCTAGGCCAAATCAACATCTCAAATCGACTTGCTACGCGGTTTGATTCAAATTTAAAAGCATTTGACTTCCCTAGTCAAAACCGGACCAAATCATATCCAAGTCACGGAATTGAAACGCGTTAATGTCGCAAATCACGCTCGACCACCCCTCTCATGTATTCAGTCCTTAATCGTGACCCAATTCACCCCCAATTAATCGAATTTATGTGTAAATAGTGTCAACAAGTGTCATCTATGAGGACCAAATCAAATCCCACGTTTCTGATGAAATTAATCCATAAGGACGGTCTAGCCACACTCGCGACGCCTTCCCTTACTCCTGTACTCTCAAACCTGCATAAATCCACCTCTGAATCACCATATTCGGCCGAAGAACTTGAACCCGCACACCTCAGTCGTCCTCCTTCGTCGCGGGGCCGTTCCAGGTAATTCTTGTATCCCTAACTTCGTTTTGATTCAGAGATCAAAAACCCCATGGTTTGGGGGAATGATCTCTGTTGCTTTGCATTCAATTTAAGGGCTAGGGTTGTCGGAATCAATTTGGGGAAGAAGGTGGTTTGGTTATTGTGTTTATAGATTAAACAGATTGGTATCTAACCAAGGCTGGAGCCCTGGTCCAACGGTTCACGTGTCTCTCCCCCTCAGACCACACCCGGGTTCGAAACCAACAACCCGGTCTTCCCTTTTTGCTCGCCTACCTGAATCAAACCCAACCTCCTTTCAGGATCTTGTTATCATATTAACAGACCCTTTCAGTAACTAGGGTTAGTCCCCGGTCCGGTGGTAAAATGATGAACTTATACAGAACCCACCCGGGTTCGAACCGGGTTGGGTATTTATTTTTTTTTAAAGCCATTTTTCTTACAAAATTTAGAAGATAAATTTTACCTTTATAAAACCCATTATCAGTAATACTGATTTGTACAACAAATTGCAAATTTTCAATATAAAACAACTATTTTTTTTACAACTACAATTGTTTATAACCTCATTTTTATATATAAAAATCATTTAAGGGTTAAATCATATTTAAACAAATAAAAACCTTTCTAAATATAAATACATATTTTCATTTTCCATATTTCTTAAAAGAATATACTATTTTTAATGATAAATAAATAAATGAAATTATTTAATATTTATATTTGTTACATTCACAAACCACTTCGAGTTTAAATTACAATTAGTATAATTTCTAAATTATATAAACTAATATATACTTACACTATATTTTGACACGTTTTCATAAATAAATAAATAAAATAAATTTATTTATTATATTGGAATGAAAATAATCCATACTACTCTTTCCAAATAAATAAATAAAAAGAATTTAATTATTTAATTTACTTAATTATTTAAACTTAAACCCTAAGTCGATTATTACTCTTAAAATCATAAATACTTTGAACTTACATTTTTCATTAAAGTCTTATGCAATTACAAGCTGTAACTTACACCCAACCTTTACAGGGAATAACACGAACCTTCTTATACAAACCCTTATGCACAAATCCCGTTGAACCCTAGAACTTTGCTTTAGACTTTATACATATCCTTGACTCATGTTCACATAACTCAACTCTAGGTAAATTTGTGATTTGAAAATCACGTGTGCTACATACTGCTCGTGTTACCTGGACAACATACATAGGTGAGTTTTACATAGCCCCTTTTTACATTTTGCACTTTTGGGGTGAAACATGATTACTCTTTGCCCCTTTTTACATTTTGCATTTACTTATATACAATTCAATAATATGATGTTATGTGTTATTTGTGCTTTATGCTTGAATGCTATGAGTTAAGACTACATATACATGACATTTGTCACACCCCCAAATTCCACTAACGGAGTTTTACCGTTTTGGAAGGTGACATACCAGGATCTCAGACATCAGCTACTTCGAACGACACTATATGGGACTTGAAATGTAATAACATAAAAGATAAAGGTTCAGAATGTATATGCGGAAGCGTTAAACGAAAGTAAATGCGCAAAACAACGCGCCTAAATCCAAATACAAACGAAACATAAAGATTATTCAATAGATAATTATTTCAATTGTAGTCCAAGACACATGCATGACTTAACGTGATCCTGAGTGCCAACCTGAGAAAACATGTAAGAAAACGAGTCAACACTAGGTTGGTGAGTTCACAGGTTTCAATCATTTCAAATAAAGCATTTGCGGATTATGTACATTCAATATGTATATCAATAGGTTGCATGCCTATATTCATGTTTTGCTAAAGCGCTCGCAACCAAAACTGACAGTGTGTTTGTTTGTTTGCCTCCAGTCAGGTCTATCAACTCTGACTAATGTGTTAAGGTCAATATAACACCCGTTCGACCTCCAATCGAGTTAGCGCGACTAACACGGGTGGGGTTTGTCAAGCCCAGTAGTACTACCAAAATTACCTCGTTCATACCATATTAACAGTCCGATGTGTGTGAGGACTTTTCATGATAGTGTGTTACGCTTAGCCTCAACAGTGATATCATATGAATTACAATAAACCAAAAAGGTTGTGACATGTTTTCTCCCCCAAATAAAAACAGTAAAAGGGGCCGTGAAACTCACCTGCGTTGCGTAGGAGGTAGTATCACACAAGTAAGAGATTTGGTAAACAAGTGTTAGCCTGAACGGCTTACGTATGCCCTAGAGATACAAATATAACAGTTAGGGATGCATTGGGATTTGTGACGACGACACGGAAGATTGAACGTCTTAACGTATTCTAAGGACTAAAGAGTATACGAACGTGTCTACGGAATTAGATAAATTTCTTAATAAAATCATTAAGGAAAAAGCGTTACGTGTCGTACGTTAATAACAAATACTAAATAAATAAATACATGCGTACGTTAAAGTCATTTACAAAAGTTAGGAAAATAATATAATTAAATATATTATTTTTAGGTTCGAAGGATTTACTAAAATAGTTATTTGTGTGGAAAAATAATAAATATATTATTTTTAATCGAGTATATAAACGTGGGTAAATAATATAACAATTATATTATTAATTTGATTTGAAACTTCACACGAGGTATAAAACGATACGAAATAATATAAACTATATATTATTTTATAACACGAATCACGGGTTGAAAATAATATAAATATATTATTTTATACGAAGTTATGGTTTGAAAATAATATAAATATATTATTTTAAAAGTGGATAATTAATATAAAAATGGGTTATAAAATCAAAGCCGAGCATACGGTTGTTTTCCGAGTATAAAACACTTTAATATATTAATATAATAACATGGGGTTGGGTTTTAATATCAAAATAATATTAAAAATCGGTTTTAAAAATAAAACTGTGTGGAGAGACTCGAACCCGGGTCTCTCCCACACAAGCACACTGCTTTAACCAGTTCCACCCGCTAGGGAATCGCAATATTAAATAAACCAAAATGGTTTTAATCATCTCAGCCATCAAGTCCCTTCCCCCAAACGCGATTTCGAACCCCAGATCATCCCAAATCCGATGAATTCGGCTTCGATTACACCAAATGACATAGGGGTTTTTGTTAATTGAGATATGGCGAATCTGAAGTGATGTTTAATTGTAAAACTTACACGTTTTGAATCATTTAATCACGCAAATACGGGCCGAACCCTAGCCCAAGAACACAAGATTAATTTGATCGAATTCGGTATTGATTTGGATTGAAATCTGTAATATCTGTACTTTTCCGTTTACAATTTCCGGCCATTTGGCATTTATTGTAAACTCTAATTATCCATATTTAATAATATGTGAAAATTCTTAAATGAATTGCTTAAACTATGTGGCTAAAAACCATACTCAAACTATGTTTTAGGGCTAATATTCATGGTATTTGAATAAAGTCCCTAAACTATATAAAATAAATCTCATAAATTATCTAAGTGTAAAAAAAAAATTATACTTATTTAATTTGAAAAAAAAAAAATCCTAATGTGTTTTATTTAAATTAAAACACAAATTATATAAATTAAAAAAAATGATTTTTATAAAATTATTATGAATTTTTAAGAAATAATAAGATTTATTCCTAAATAAATCAAATAAATAAAGTTTAATTAAATAAATATTTTTAAAATAAAGTTTTATAAAAATATGTCATTTTATATCATTTTTATAGAAATAAACAATTCTTTTATAATTTAAATGTAATTTATACATTTAAATATCAAATATATCAAATTAATTAACTAAAAACCCTACTTAACCTAACTAACAAATTCTAAACCCTAAGGACCTTTTCTGCCTAAATCCAAACTTAAGAACAAGAAACTAGAGGGACTAGTAGTGTATTTAACCCATTCTTGATTTCTGTTGACTTTTGAAAGTCAACACATTCGAGCCTTTGATCCAAATTCGAATCGTATAACCTCGAATTCGTCCGATTTTGTAACCGATATGCACGTCTCAGACATTAACGACCATTATCAGGTCATTAAACCCCGTCATTGATTCGAATTAAATCCATTTACAATCCTTTAAACCATAACCGTCGACTCCTAATCATGAGACCATCAAATTGATTCGTTTCGATCTTTAAGCTCACAATTCAACACCTGCACACCTTATTCGAACTTCCCCGAACCTGTTGCACCACTCGATTTGGTCGGAGACGCAGCCGTAAACGTCGGGGAGTAACCGTTGAAGCCGCGACTGACATTTAGTCGATCCCCGCATTTCCGATATCATTTCAGGTAATTGAAACTCCTATCACCTTCGTTCTCATCTGTAGAACAGAAGCCCTAACCTTTTTGGGGCTGATATCATCGAATCGATCATGAACCCAATTCTAGGGTTCTTATGAAACCGGTTTAATCGAACACCACTTTAGACCCTTTTTAAATCCAATTAAATTATACCATTAGCTTCGAAATCAATCACTCCTTAAAAGCCCTTTATCAATTTAAACTGTTATTATCGAATTGATCATAACCAGTAACCTAGGGTTTGTTCATAATCCATTTTGGGGTTTTTGATCCTAGACACGATTAAAATGAAATTAAATCATACGAATAGATTCGCAATAACCTAAGCAATGAAAGCCCTATGATTCCAACGAGTTTCACTATCGAAATTGATCAAATTGAT
Source organism: Smallanthus sonchifolius (assembly GCA_023525975.1). Taxonomy (NCBI): domain Eukaryota; kingdom Viridiplantae; phylum Streptophyta; class Magnoliopsida; order Asterales; family Asteraceae; genus Smallanthus; species Smallanthus sonchifolius. Next base: position 34,003,526 of record CM042030.1, on the reverse strand, counting down.
TTGATGCTCATATCTAGGGTTTCGGCCTTTCATCGAGTAATTAAACCATTCTAAACCTAACGTTTTTGCAATTAAACTCACCCTCGAAATCGCAGGCACCCGATTAACAAAACTCCTATGCCCCCAGATTCGATCGAAGTCTAAATCGGGAGTATTGGGACTGGTTTTGATTCGGTCTGTTAAGGGGGGGGAGAACACTGGTGCCATCCGTGTTAATACCAATTGAAACCGGATCATTTGTGCGATACCCTAGCGGGCGTGATGGTTAAACCGGTGTGTGTGTGTGCAGGGGAGACCCGGGTTCGAGACCGGGCTCCTGCATATATATTTTTTTGGATTTTTTCTGGTTAATTTAATTAATAAAAATTGTTTTATTAATTATTATTATTATATATAAATGTGTTTTAACCCGGGAAACGACCTGTAGACTCGGGTATGAATTTATTAACTTATTTTTATTAATATACCCACTTTTATAAATAATATATTTATGTTATTATCAAATAAAAATAATATATTTATATTATTTTCGAAACTGTAACTTTGGATAAAAATAATATGTTTTATTATTTTTAACCCGTGACTTTTATAATTAGATAATATATGTTTATATATTATTTCGTATCATTTTTGTACCACGTGTGACGTTTTAAAACTATTAAATGATATAAATAGTTATATTATTTACTCTCGTTATTATTTTGACTAAAAATAATATATTTATTATTTTTGACGTAAATGGTTATTTATTTATCTAGAGAACTAAAAAAAAAAGATATATTAAATTATATTATCTTCCTAACCATTTTAAATGACACGAACAAACCTTAGCTTATTCCTTTAAACTAAATGACTAAACTACAACTATAATAGGTTAATTGTGACCTACTTTGGATTATATCTTTGGATCAAACTTAGCTCGGAAACTACTTACAAACCATGTGAGTTTTCATGCCCCTCTTTATACATTTTATCACTTTTGGGGTGAAACATGTTCCTATATAATTACACTTACACTATTGACAAATCTCACAACTTGAAACAAATTCCCTTATGCTAGACTTGTTTAATTGCATTATGTGGCTTATTTGTTGATTACACTAGTTCATATTATTAACTGTTTCGACAGCCAATGAATGGAATTAGTGGTACCATGTGGGTTAGCTACCCCATGCATTTCTTTGATCTAGGATGCATGTAATGAATTCTGAAACTGAAAAACTGTTAACTATATGTTGGACAATCTGAATTGGATAAATCTTAAAAGGAAGGTTTAATTTGGACTGTGTGTATATACAATAAGACTATAATGTATTACTTGTCTTAGCATGGAATTTGTACTTTATCTAAACTACTATATCTATATCTACCATGATTGCTCACCAACAATTCATTTTGTTGATAACTCTTATTTTAAACATGTTTCAGGTGCACCAAGTTCAAGCAACGCTTGATTTATGTTCAACACTTAGGCTTGGACTTAGAAATTTGAAATCTGATTTTATCTTATTTGGAACTATGTTTTGTCTTGTTTATTTGAACTATTTGTAGCCTTTGAGGCACTTTTAATATTAATGAATAAAATTATGAAATTTTAATAGTTCCAAGTGCTACGAGCAATCTGGTCACAATTCGGGTCATACTCCGACGTGTTCCGCCGCCCGGTTGGGGTGTGACAGATTGGTATCAAAGCCTTGGTTATAGGGATTTAGGTTATTAGAAATCTTTAACCTAGACTATAACTTTAGGACCCTCTTTCAGTCTTGCATGATTAGGAACTTATGTGTTTATTTGTCAAATTCTAAATCTTTAACACAAATCTTACAAATCCTCAAAATTCTAAGACTTTACCTTATATTTCCATCAATATTCTTTTATATGAAATTCTTCAATGTTTTAAAATATTTTATAAAACCCCCTAGACTTTGTAAGTCTATCCAAAATCTCGTTAAGGTTTAAGACTTTGACAATGTTCAGAAACTCGTGCAATCTGGAAGGGTGAATGCCTGTATTCTGAGTTTCCTGTCTAGGCAAGCGTATTCGTACAAATCCAAATTACTGGACCTGTTACGCTTACCTGGGGATTCTCGGGATGAGTGTTCACTTATAGGCTAAAGCATGACTTTCTCAAATATTGTTGAAATCTTATTAACCTTGATATGTCCTAAGTAATTGTGAGGTAAAACCCAACCAACACAATTACTAACTATGTGTTTAAACTTAAGCCTATCTTTACTTTCAAAGCTAACTCTTGAATATTATTATTCATCTCAAACTTGCATTTTACTTTATTTTCTTATAGAATGTCTGATCCCGTTGATACAAATCCGGCACTCACACAACAAATTGTTGATCGGATTGCTGCAATACTACCAGCTCTGTTTCAACATCGTGATCAAAGCTCTTCTAATAACAACAACAACAATGCTTGCAACTTCAAATACTTTAATTCGTGTTCACCACCAAAGTATTCGGGTCATGAAGGAGCCACTGGACTACTCCAATGGTTTGAGGGCATTGAGAACACCTTCCTTAATGCTGGTGTTCCCGAGGAACTCAAGGTCCAATATGGCTCAAGCGTCTTTCAAAAGCGTGCACTAACTTGGTGGAACGGCGAGAAAACTACTCGCACCGTTCTTGTTGCTATGGCTCTTCCTTGGGCTGAATTCAAGGAACTCATGATCAATGAGTTCTGTCCTCGAAACGAAATGATGAAGATCGAGGAGGAATTTTGGACTCTCTCCCAAGATAGTGGTGACAATTCTGCTTATGTCACTCGTTTTTATGAGCTTTGTCTACTCGTTCCTCACCTAGTCGACACCTTGGCTAGGAAGATTGAGAAATTCTGCAAGGGACTCCCAATTCAAATCAGGAGTGCTGTTCTTAGTAGTAGACCTGCTACTATCGAAGAAGTTGTTCGTCTTTCAGCCACACTTACCGACACTTATGTCGATGCGGGAATCCTTCACCGCAAAGGAGGGAAGAAACCTGCTGTGGTTGCTGCTGTGACTTCTAAACCTGAACCTACTGGTAGAAACAGGAAGAGAAAGTCCAACCATAAACAAAATTATGGGACTGTTACACCTGCTCAACCTGTGAGCCAAGTAGCACCTGCTACTACTACTACTACCTTCAGTCCAACCAAGAAGGCTTATTCGGGGAGTTATCCTCAATGTGATATTTGCAAGTCTCACCATCTTCCCAATGCACCGTGTTGGGTTTGCACAAAGTGCAAAAGGTTGGGACATACTCAAGATCGTTGCCGAACCCCAAGCAACACTCAATCTCAAGTGCAAGGCCATAACGGGATACAAAACACACCATCCTTAACTGTTAAGGCTTGTTTCCAATGTGGAGATCCAAGTCACTTCAAGGATAAGTGTCCATTACTGGCCAATGCAATAAAAGCTTCAATCTCTGCTTCCAAAGGCCGAGTCTACACCATTACTGCTAGTCAAGCTCAAGCCGACAACGATGTTGTCAATGGTACGTATCTGATCAATAATCAATATGCTACTATTTTGTTTGATTCTGGTGCGGATAAAAGTTTCGTGTCCTTTGACTTTGAACCAATGCTTGCTAAGACTAGAACCCAACTAGACAAAACTTATAATGTAGAAGTAGCTAACGGGAAATCCGTTAAAGTTGACTCAATTATTGCAAACAATCAACTACAACTTAACGAACATACTTTCTCTATTGACTTAACTCCTATGCAACTTGGGAGTTTCGACGTGATCGTCGGCATGGATTGGTTATCCAAACATCGTGCTGAGATCGTTTGTGCCGACAAATTCATAAAGATTCCTCTGCCGTCCGGTGAAGTACTACACGTGTATGGAGAGAAACAACCCAAAGGCTTAAAACTGATGACTATAACAAAAGCTCAGAAGTACCTCAACAAGAATTATCCAGCTTTTCTAGCTCACGTTGTGAAAGAGAAGGACAAGGGTAAACTTATGGCTGATATTCCTGTGATTAAGGACTTTGCTGAAGTATTTCCGGAAGACCTACCGGGAATTGCCCCTACACGACAAGTCGAGTTTCGTATCGACCTTGTGCTTGGTGCAACTCCTGTGGCAAGAGCACCATATCGTCTTGCACCATCTGAAATGCAAGAACTTGCTAGTCAACTTCAAGAACTCTCTGATAAAGGATTCATACGTCCTAGTTCCTCACCATGGGGAGCACCTGTCTTATTCGTCAAGAAGAAAGATGGATCTTTTAGGATGTGTATCGACTATCGGGAACTCAACAAATTGACTGTCAAGAATCGATACCCACTTCCAAGGATTGACGATTTATTTGATCAACTCCAAGGAGCTTCTATTTTCTCAAAGATCGATCTTCGTTCGGGTTATCACCAACTACGTGTTAAGGAGGAAGACATTCCTAAAACAGCTTTTAGAACTCGCTATGGACACTACGAGTTTGTTGTCATGCCATTCGGTTTGACTAACGCACCTGCCGTGTTCATGGATTTGATGAATCGTGTTTGTCGACCTTATTTGGATAAATTCGTCATTGTCTTCATTGACGATATTCTTATCTACTCAAAATCTAAGCAAGAACATGAAGAACATCTTCGTTTAGTACTTGATCTTCTTAAACAGGAACAACTTTATGCTAAATTCTCCAAATGTGAATTCTGGCTAAAGGAAGTCCAATTCCTAGGTCATGTTATTAACGAGGCTGGGATTCATGTTGATCCTGCTAAAATTGAAGCTGTAAAGAATTGGATTGCTCCTAAAACACCAACAGAAATCCGTTCTTTTCTTGGACTAGCAGGATATTATCGACGCTTTATTTCTAACTTTTCCAAGATTGCTGTTTCTCTCACTGCCCTAACTCATAAGGGTAGGATCTTTGAATGGGGACAAGAGCAAGAAGAAGCGTTCCAAACTCTTAAAGAAAAACTGTGCCATGCTCCAGTCCTATCTCTTCCCGATGGCAGCGACGACTTCGTTGTTTTCTGTGATGCTTCAAAGCAAGGACTTGGATGCGTTCTCATGCAAAGGGGTAAGGTGATTGCTTATGCCTCAAGACAACTTAAGGTTCATGAAGATAACTACACCACTCACGACCTCGAACTTGGTGCGGTCGTGTTTGCTCTCAAAATTTGGAGACATTATCTCTATGGAACCAAATGTGAAATCTTTACCGATCACAAGAGTTTGCAACATATATTCAACCAAAAAGACTTAAACATGAGACAACGTCGTTGGATGGAACTGTTAAATGATTATGATTGCGAAATCAAATATCATCCAGGGAAAGCTAACGTGGTGGCTGATGCGTTAAGTCGGAAAGAATATCCTAACATATGTTGTGCTCTTATTCAATCGGATATCGAGACCAAAATTCTTAAAGCTCAACAAACGGTTCTTTCCGAGGGCAACATGCAAAAAGAATTGGGTTGTGGAGTTGAAAAACAATTGGAGACTCGACCCAATGGGTTGCTACACTTCTTAAACCGCTTATGGGTTCCTGATCGGGATGATCTTCGTACTTTGATTTTTGACGAGTCTCACAAAACTCGTTATTCTATACACCCAGGAGCCGATAAAATGTACAAAGGCCTTCGCCAACACTATTGGTGGCCCGGCATGAAGAAAGATGTTGCCGTGTACATTTCAAAATGTCTTACTTGTTCTAAGGTCAAGATTGAACATCAACGACCTTTGGGTTTGCTTGAACAACCCGAGATTCCAATGTGGAAATGGGAGTGTATTTCCATGGATTTTATCACCAAACTTCCAAGAACACCTCGAGGATTTGATAGCATTTGGGTAATCGTGGCCCGACTCACGAAATCAGCTCATTTTCTCGCAATTCGAGATGATTGGGGAGCTGAGAAGTTGGCTCAAGTTTATTTGGATGAGATCGTTCGTCTACATGGCGTTCCTCTTAATATCATATCTGATCGTGATAGTCGTTTCACTTCCCGTTTTTGGGGATCTCTACAATCGTTCATGGGTATTCAATTGAATTTGAGTACAGCTTACCATCCCCAAACTGATGGTCAAACGGAAAGAACGATTCAAACTCTTGAAGATATGTTACGTGCTTGCGTCCTTGACTTTGGAGGCAATTGGGACAAATATCTTCCACTAGCTGAGTTTTCGTATAACAACAGCTACCATGCTAGTATCGAGATGGCACCTTTCAAGGCTTTATATGGTCGCCATTGTCGTTCTCCTCTTGGCTGGGATGAGGTCGGTGAAGCACAAATCACTGGTCCCGCTCTAGTCCAAGACACCACTGATCGAATCATCCAAGTTCGCGACAATCTTCGTTTGGCTCGGGAGAGACAAAAGAAGAATGCTGATATTCGTAGAAGACCTCTTGAATTCCAAGTTGGTGACATGGTTCTTTTAAAGGTATCACCTTGGAAAGGCGTTGTCCGGTTTGGGAAGAAAGGGAAATTCACACCGCGATACGTTGGACCTTTCAAAATCATCAAACGTATCGGGAAAGTTGCTTACGAGTTGGAATTACCCGACAAGCTTAGCAATGTACATCCCACGTTTCATGTATCTAACCTCAAGAAGTGTCTTGCCGAGGGAAACCTCCAAGTTCCTCTTGACGAAGTTCACATTGACGAGTCGATGCACTTCGTGGAAAAGCCTATTGAAATCATGGATCGAGAGATCAAACAACTTAAAAGAAGCCGAATTCCGATTGTGAAAGTACGTTGGCAATCTAAACGAGGACCCGAGTTCACTTGGGAACGTGAAGATCAAATGAAGGCCGAGTACCCACACCTGTTCACAAACTCCACTACTTAATTTCGGGACGAAATTTTCTAAAGTAGGGGAGACTGTAATATCTGTACTTTTCCGTTTACAATTTCCGGCCATTTGGCATTTATTGTAAACCCTAATTATCCATATTTAATAATATGTGAAAATTCTTAAATGAATTGCTTAAACTATGTGGCTAAAAACCATACTCAAACTATGTTTTAGGGCTAATATTCACGGTATTTGAATAAAGTCCCTAAACTATATAAAATAAATCTCATAAATTATCTAAGTGTAAAAAAAAAATTATACTTATTTAATTTGAAAAAAAAAAATCCTAATGTGTTTTATTTAAATTAAAACACAAATTATATAAATTAAAAAAAATGATTTTTATAAAATTATTATGAATTTTTAAGAAATAATAAGATTTATTCCTAAATAAATCAAATAAATAAAGTTTAATTAAATAAATATTTTTAAAATAAAGTTTTATAAAAATATGTCATTTTATATCATTTTTATAGAAATAAACAATTCTTTTATAATTTAAATGTAATTTATACATTTAAATATCAAATATATCAAATTAATTAACTAAAAACCCTACTTAACCTAACTAACAAATTCTAAACCCTAAGGACCTTTTCTGCCTAAATCCAAACTTAAGAACAAGAAACTAGAGGGACTAGTAGTGTATTTAACCCATTCTTGATTTCTGTTGACTTTTGAAAGTCAACACATTCGAGCCTTTGATCCAAATTCGAATCGTATAACCTCGAATTCGTCCGATTTTGTAACCGATATGCACGTCTCAGACATTAACGACCATTATCAGGTCATTAAACCCCGTCATTGATTCAAATTAAATCCATTTACAATCCTTTAAACCATAACCGTCGACTCCTAATCATGAGACCATCAAATTGATTCGTTTCGATCTTTAAGCTCACAATTCAACACCTGCACACCTTATTCGAACTTCCCCGAACCTGTTGCACCACTCGATTTGGTCGGAGACGCAGCCGTAAACGTCGGGGAGTAACCGTTGAAGCCGCGACTGACATTTAGTCGATCCCCGCATTTCCGATATCATTTCAGGTAATTGAAACTCCTATCACCTTCGTTCTCATCTGTAGAACAGAAGCCCTAACCTTTTTGGGGCTGATATCATCGAATCGATCATGAACCCAATTCTAGGGTTCTTATGAAACCGGTTTAATCGAACACCACTTTAGACCCTTTTTAAATCCAATTAAATTATACCATTAGCTTCGAAATCAATCACTCCTTAAAAGCCCTTTATCAATTTAAACTGTTATTATCGAATTGATCATAACCAGTAACCTAGGGTTTGTTCATAATCCATTTTGGGGTTTTTGATCCTAGACACGATTAAAATGAAATTAAATCATACGAATAGATTCGCAATAACCTAAGCAATGAAAGCCCTATGATTCCAACGAGTTTCACTATCGAAATTGATCAAATTGATTTGATGCTCATATCTAGGGTTTCGGCCTTTCATCGAGTAATTAAACCATTCTAAACCTAACGTTTTTGCAATTAAACTCACCCTCGAAATCGCAGGCACCCGATTAACAAAACTCCTATGCCCCCAGATTCGATCGAAGTCTAAATCGGGAGTATTGGGACTGGTTTTGATTCGGTCTGTTAAGGGGGGGGAGAACACTGGTGCCATCCGTGTTAATACCAATTGAAACCGGATCATTTGTGCGATACCCTAGCGGGCGTGATGGTTAAACCGGTGTGTGTGTGTGCAGGGGAGACCCGGGTTCGAGACCGGGCTCCTGCATATATATTTTTTTGGATTTTTTCTGGTTAATTTAATTAATAAAAATTGTTTTATTAATTATTATTATTATATATAAATGTGTTTTAACCCGGGAAACGACCTGTAGACTCGGGTATGAATTTATTAACTTATTTTTATTAATATACCCACTTTTATAAATAATATATTTATGTTATTATCAAATAAAAATAATATATTTATATTATTTTCGAAACTGTAACTTTGGATAAAAATAATATGTTTTATTATTTTTAACCCGTGACTTTTATAATTAGATAATATATGTTTATATATTATTTCGTATCATTTTTGTACCACGTGTGACGTTTTAAAACTATTAAATGATATAAATAGTTATATTATTTACTCTCGTTATTATTTTGACTAAAAATAATATATTTATTATTTTTGACGTAAATGGTTATTTATTTATCTAGAGAACTAAAAAAAAAAGATATATTAAATTATATTATCTTCCTAACCATTTTAAATGACACGAACAAACCTTAGCTTATTCCTTTAAACTAAATGACTAAACTACAACTATAATAGGTTAATTGTGACCTACTTTGGATTATATCTTTGGATCAAACTTAGCTCGGAAACTACTTACAAACCATGTGAGTTTTCATGCCCCTCTTTATACATTTTATCACTTTTGGGGTGAAACATGTTCCTATATAATTACACTTACACTATTGACAAATCTCACAACTTGAAACAAATTCCCTTATGCTAGACTTGTTTAATTGCATTATGTGGCTTATTTGTTGATTACACTAGTTCATATTATTAACTGTTTCGACAGCCAATGAATGGAATTAGTGGTACCATGTGGGTTAGCTACCCCATGCATTTCTTTGATCTAGGATGCATGTAATGAATTCTGAAACTGAAAAACTGTTAACTATATGTTGGACAATCTGAATTGGATAAATCTTAAAAGGAAGGTTTAATTTGGACTGTGTGTATATACAATAAGACTATAATGTATTACTTGTCTTAGCATGGAATTTGTACTTTATCTAAACTACTATATCTATATCTACCATGATTGCTCACCAACAATTCATTTTGTTGATAACTCTTATTTTAAACATGTTTCAGGTGCACCAAGTTCAAGCAACGCTTGATTTATGTTCAACACTTAGGCTTGGACTTAGAAATTTGAAATCTGATTTTATCTTGTTTGGAACTATGTTTTGTCTTGTTTATTTGAACTATTTGTAGCCTTTGAGGCACTTTTAATATTATTGAATAAAATTATGAAATTTTAATAGTTCCAAGTGCTACGAGCAATCTGGTCACAATTCGGGTCATACTCCGACGTGTTCCGCCGCCCGGTTGGGGTGTGACAAAATCATAGGGCTTTTATTAAAAGAGGGTTTGCGAACCTGATCATGTAGTTTAATTTGATTAATATAGTGTCTAATATCGAAAGTCCCAAATCAAAATTCGTAAGAACCCTAGGTTAGTGATTTCAAACAATTTGATGTTATAAGTTTGAATTAGCATAGGGCTTTTGATCTAGACATCGAGACGAGTCTGTGGACATGTTCAATTTCAGTATTCATTACCGAGTTGATACGGTTCGATTAAATCTGAAAGTATACGAACCCTAGAACTGGTTCCCGCAGAATTCGATAATGCAAGCCACAATAATCATAGGGCTTTTGATTAACAGGTAAAAACGAAGCTATAGGTGGGTTTAAATACCAGAAATAGTTGTGGATCGACCGAGATTGACTAGGGTAGCTCCGACTTCGCGTACGGTTGCTCTTTCGCGACTCCGGCTTCGATCACAGTGAAATTGATGTGTGGAAATGCTCCAGAGAGTTTCGTAAATCGTGTGCAGGGACTCAATTCGTGAATTGGTATACATGAAATGGTGAATTTGATAGTATTTGTTAGTGAAGTCGACGGTTACGACTATAGTGACATAATTGGGATTAATTCAGTAATTTAACAAGTATTAAAGGTTCAATGATGATCGTGATTGTCATTTTGTCATTGAGGTCTATTTCGGTTATGAATTCCAATCGAATTCGGCTATACTTCGCGGATTAGTCTTAAGAACATAAGGTTTGACTTTCACAAGTCAAACAGGAACAAGAACTCTTGATTTTGACTTTCAGGGTCAACAGAAATAGAATTGGGCTAATTACAACTTGATCCCTGAAGTTTGAATCCAAATATTAACAGAATTAGTCCTTGGGATTTAATTTTGTTAAATAAGTTAAAATGTAACTGGATTTAGTTAACGAGGTTAAGTTTTTAAAAGAATATCTAACGGGATTGTTAACGGCGTTAACATGAAAAGTTCGGATTGTCACAACATTAGTACAATCATTAACTCAGTACAAGTCAACGGTTAACATTGATAGATCTATTGAGTCTGACAAATCCACCCAGATTCGGGTGATTGTTACCGACAACACAATTTGCATGCTAGTTACAAAGGTTTGATTGTACTTTAGTTACACAATGGTTGCTCCCCATAAATGCCTTATTTTATCATGTTATGTAAGGATTTGATTATTTACATCTATACACTATCTATGTATAAACCTGTGTATGCTCACCAACCTTTTAGTTGACCTTATTTTATTCATGTTTCAGGTGCTAATGTGTGATTTTGATCAAGACTTGCTACACATAAGTTTTGGACCTAGTTAATTTTAATAAAAGATTGATGTATTTCATTTTATGTACTTGGTTTTATTTTGGTTTGTCTTGAATCTTTGCAATGAAATTGAATGATTAATATATTTCAATTTAGTCAACCTTGTGCTCATGAACAGTCTACATGTCCTGCCCTGACGTTTTCGCAGTCGGTTGGGGTGTGACAAAGCGTGTTGTTGTGGTGTTCATGTATACTCTGGGTAGTTAGGTTTTAGCGTTTTAGATCTCGTTGGCGTTTATAGAGAGGGTTAACGTCTACGCGAAATAAGTCATCCCTTTGAAGTGGTAAGTACACTCATATGTTACCGAAGGCGCAAGATAAGGAGGTTCTGAAAATATTCTGAGTAATGTGCTTACGAATAACTGATTTTGTTTGTAAATAAATAAGTAATTGTAATTTATTCTTGTTTGTAGATAAATAAGATGGTGAAACTAATGAATTGAATAATATAAATAGATTGATATTTTTTTAGGAAAACCTTTTTATAAACTTTTAATAATCATAAAGGGAATGTTTCAAAGGAAAAATAATGGCTAGTTTATTTAGTAATTAAGCCAAGGTTTGATAATTATTAAATAAAGTCATAATTTATTTAAGCAATGTTTTATAAAGCGAGTCGTATTTAAATTTTCCTTACAAAGTAAAAAGGTTTGTTGAAAATTTACGTTCTAAATAATATTTATAAACTAAGGGCTTGATAGATGCTTTGCTTGAGCAAAATAACGATGTTGTTTAAATAAATGAAATGATTAGTTTATAAGGGAGGCTTAGGTACGCGTACTAATTTGCAATGAATGAGAAGGTGATTTTTGGATGATCTTGATGAAAATATGACGGTAATATTAAATCAACGAGTAATGACATTAAAGTTGTAAAATAAAACTTAGCATAAAATGATAAAATGTCAAAAGCTTAATCCAAACATAAGGTAGCGGTTTCAAACGGGAATTTAAAGACAAAAGCAGAACAATCCAACTAGCGTCTCAGGTAGTTCTGAACGAGGAAACAGATGAGCACCAAGACGAACATTGCTATGGTCACTCGGATAGCAAACCGGGCCTTAGCTCTTGCTGCTTCCGTGCGTGCAACAAGTATCTCCCTGTCTTCTTCCTTGCAATTTTGTCCTCCTAGCACCACACTTGATCCATCAGGCTATCAATTCTCTGACCTTCCAGGTCATGTCTTATCCCGTGCTCCATCCCTTGTCTCACAAACTCCGAGGTTCTCACGTATTGGTGGATGGCATCAAATGGGACTCCTGATGTAGTGCAAAGCACACATCTTTATTTCATTGCTTTAGTGCGTCTTTAGATAGTTTTATCTTTGTTTTGAGTCGTTTTGATGTACATTTGAGTCTATTGTATGTTTTCAGGTGCTCGTATGAATTACAAGTGAATATGTGAAGAAACCGAGCAAGAGAAGAAAGTCCAGGGTTCAAAGTGCAAAAGGTGAGATTTTCAGACCTTCGCGGTACGTGAAAGAAGGAGAGAAATCCTTCACGGTACACGAGGATTTCCATAATCAGCCACGACAAAATTGTCCTTCACGTTACGCGAAGGACTTGGGATTATTTCTCGCGGTACGCGAGGGACCTAATTTCCGCAAAAACCTAGATTTCGATTTTAAATAGATTTTTATGCCCATTCTTTGGGGAGTTCGATTTCTTGCTGTCCAGAGAGAGTTAGAAGGCGATTTTGGGTGTAGGAAGCATCTTTGAAGCTAAAGGTTCAAGCTTTGGATTCCGGGTTCGTTGTATGAGCGTTCTAGGTTTTCAAGATTCGATCTTTGTGTTTAAATTATGTGTTTAAAACCATGTTTTGTTATTTTTACTTCTGTTTGAATGTTTTGAGAATGATTATAGGCTAAAACTTATATATTGCCTAGGTCACATGATGAATACTTGTTAAAGTTTCAGTTTTTATCAGTTTTGGATTTAATTGATGGATTTATGATTTTGTAAAAGATCTTGAGTTGATTATTGTGATGTTATTGCATGTTGAGATCTGATATTGTGTTTGATTTAAATTCCTTGCGTTGATTGTGGTTGTCTGCCAGTTTGATTAGCATATCTTGGTCATAAATCTTAGGGTTTGTGATTAGGGTGGTTTGCTAGATGTAGCAGCCATAGGAATTGTCTTTGATTGCTGATTAGAATTGAATGTGTATCCTAGTTCAATACCCGAGAGGTGAGAATTAGTCGTTTAGTCTTCGTCATTCGGAATCCGAGGGTCAACTGTCTGAGAGGAAGCCGGTATTAGGTGTCTAGTGGTTGTTGCTATTCATGTCATAGTTGTTATCTTGAGAATACCACGTGCATTCTTTGAGTGTATTGGTGGACAGTGAGACTGAGAGGTAATCTGTCTTTCGGGTACATTATCATAGTTGGAAATTCACGAGAGGTGATTTAACCATCTGGTGCGTTAGTACACTTTAGGTAGCTTAGTTGGTGACACCCTGAGAGTGATTAGGGATCCACTAGGTAATCTTTAGTTGTCATCCTTAGAAACCCAGATCCATTATTGTTTCCATAACGGGTAGAAGTTGTGCTTTGCATGTAGGATTTCGACCTAGGTAGCATTCTTCCCATCTTCTGATTTCACCTTAGTACTTGTCTTGATAGTTGAGTCGACATTAGTTTGATGCATTCTTAGTTAATCATTAGTGTAGTAAACCCCCAAACAAAATCAATCTTTAGTCCAAGTCAGAGTCTAGTATTGTTACATAGTGTCTCTAGGGTTCGATAACTCGGTTTACCATTAAGCTGTGCTACACTCGATAGGTACACTTGCCTGTTAGTGAAGTTTAGTTCGAAGGTTTCCTTTTATTACTTAGGAGTCTAGGTTAGGTTAGTAGTTTATTTTATAGACCGTCTGGATGACAACAACTCCCATAGCACTAGTGGGTGCCATGGTTTGCCTTGCCCTTGGGTCAGGGTGATATGGGTCGGGTGCTAGGTAGGGGTCTGTCATAGGGGTGGTAACTGGTTGTGTAGATGGAATGTCTGATACGGGTTTCTTGATGGAGGTGATCCAGATGTTCGTAGTCTCGGGCCAGTGTTCCTAATCCAGTCTGCTCTTATGTCAAACCTTACTCTAGCAGTTGGGGGTGTTGGTGATCGATAGTCTGGTGACCCATTTTTTCCTTCCTGTTCGGACTCTGCTCCATGATGGTATACCGGGGAGGGAGGAGAGTAGGAGTCCATGTCTAGTAGAAGAAGAAGGGAAAAGATGGTAGGTGGTATATAAAAATATACTAAGTGTTAGATATAGGAGTTTTCATGAATTCAGAGTTTGACTAGTCACGACACCGAGTCTTCACAATAGTATTTTAGGAGTAACACTTGACCTATAAGTAGTGTACCCATGAAGAGAATTCCCAGGAAAGAGGGGTGGGTCACAAGGGACACACTTAAGTACCCGGTCCTTCCTTAGCTAGAATTTCTCATGGGTCTTACGCACTCTTCCAGCCATCATGTACTAATAACGCTATAGCTTGGGCTCATGGTCATGATGAGAATCATTATGGACTGGGCTTTGAGGACCAAAGGTGGTGTTTATTTACTCCAACAGGCTTCCTCTTGTTGGAGGGTAGGTGGGCTCCATAGTTTCTTATTAATGGGCATTAGGCCCAATGGTTTGAGTCTTGTCCACAAAAGATGATGGTGACATAGTGTGTAAGGATGTTGGTGTGTAAGGATGTTGGTGTATAAAGGCTTTAGGTATGGGTAAGTGTGTGGTAAAACTTAGGATGACACTTAATGGAATCAAATAGATAGCATGTATATAGGAATGTCAAGTAGTGTAGTACATAGACTATCATGTATTGTATCATGCGATGCAATACTTAGAATATCATGTAAGATAATCACACAAATTAGTAAACATGTAGCATTTAGTAATGTAGTAAATACCATGTAACATGGAGCATGGCATATGATGGGTGTCCTAAGGTTATAGTCTAGGTCATGTGTGTCTAATAACCTAATTCCCTATAACCAAGGCTTTGATACCAATCTGTCACACCCTAACCGACGGCGGAAACGTCGGGGCGGGACATAGAGACTATTCATGAGCATATGGTTGACTAAGTTTTAATATATTAAATCATCACATTTAAATTCAAACCAAACAAACCAAATCCACAATACAAGAAATTTGATATACAAGATAAGTTTGTTTATTAAATTAACTAGGTCCACAACTTAAGTGAAGCAAGCTTGATCAATCTCAAACATTCGTACCTGAAACATGATTAAAACAAGGTCAACTAAAAAGTTGGTGAGCATACATAGGTTTTGACTATAAATAGTATCATTGTGTTGTGTGCATACAATCCATACATATCATGGTTAATAAGGCAAATATGGAGAGTTACTATTGTGAAACCAAATTGTACAATCAAACCTTTGTAACTAGCATGCAAAAACCAAAATGTGTTGTCGGTAACAATCACCCTACTTGGGTGAGTTTGTCAGACTCAATGGATCTATCATTGTTAACCATCGGCTTGTATAGTTAATGATTGCACATTTAAATTTGCATACAAAGTAGTTTACACACATAATACTCAAACATACGGCTCAAATTTGTACACATGAATGTAGGGTGGAATTGTATTGTGTAATTTGTAACATTGTATAATTGAAACTCATGTTCCACCCCAAAATGTAAATACTGTAAAAAGGGGCTATGTAAACTCACTTGTAAGTTGTTATAGATGGCACGAACAATAGATAGCACAAGTGGTTTTGTAAAATCACAAAGTTAACCTAGAGTTGAATATATATAAATTTGAGTTAATAACATCCACAAGGTCTAAGGCAAGGTCTAGGGTTCAACGGGGTTTTGAGTGTAGGGATTGTACAAAAGAGTTTGTGTTATTTCATGTAAGGAATGTATGTATGTTGGTGTTTGAATTTGAATAGAAGTTTAATATAAAACATGTAAAATTCAAAGTATATGTATGAACTTGATAATTAATAAATGGCTTAGGGTTAAATAGATATATTATAATTTTTTTTTATTTATTTACTATAATAATAAGCCATTGAAAAAGGGTGTGTAAATATATATTAATATTTAAGAAAATATAATTTAAACCCTAAGTGAATTATTAATGTATAAAGACAATTAAATTAAATAAATAAATTTTTTTATTTAATTATTTATTATCAATAAAATATGTCATTTTTAAAAAAAAAATGAGAAGTGTAAATATATATAAATATGTATTTAGGAGAGAAAAGAAATGTATTTATTTATTAGAAAATGATTTATAAAATTATTTTTATGAAATTCCCTAAAAATGATAAAGTATTTTATAAAAATCTTGTAACAATCTTTACGAAGTAAGTAATATAAAGACTTTAACTAACTAATAATTTTAATTAAAATAGATTTCATTCTTATTGTAAATGAGGTGTTAAAATCATTTAAATTATAAAAGTATTAATTCTCAAAAGAAAATTGTTTATTTTTTCATAAGTTAGTTCTAAATGGTAAAGGCTTTTATAAAATAATTTTTATAAATTTATTCTGCAGCTAAAACTGTTTTTAGAAAAATTATGCGGACCACCCAGTTCGAACCCGGGTGGTTTTTGTGTGAGTATCACCAATTTACCACTGGACCAAAGTGCTGTTGTTGATAATAAACCGGGTTGCGTTTGCCTTAACATGGAGCTGAGGCGGGACCGGGTTAAGGTTTAAAGGAAAACAAAAAAATGCCGGGTATGGGTTTCGAACCCTCGCCACCTGGTTCAGCGGTGCAGTGGCTTACCGGCCAGACCAGGTGGTTTCGCTGGTAATGCATGAAACCCAAACTCTTAAATACGATAAATGAATCAAGGTTTATCCCCAAATTAGATACCGTATGAACAGGTCACGAACTCGAATTGCAATTGAGCCCGATACATCCAAATGTTACGAATTGATTTAGGGCTATTGGTAAACATTCAAAAACGAATCGAAAGACATAAATCTTACTTGATTTGGTTGAGCAACGAGTGCAGATGGCTAGGATGACAGATGCGGTGTTCTTGGTGCACGATCGAGGTCCAGGGGTGTAATTCAGACCGATTGAGTGTTTATAGAGTTTGGAAATGGTGTCGCGTGTGTGTGTGATTCGTATGACTCAATTTCATCTAAATCACATGATTCGATTACGGAAGGAAGGTGACAGCTGTAACGGGGAATTCCGCGTTAATTCATTGGGTTTAAGATGAATTGGGTCGTGATTAAGGTCTGTGTTCATGCGAGGATTGTTTGCGCGGGATTTGCGGATAATAACGCGTCCAATTTCTCTGATTTGGAGACGATTTGAACTTGGTTTGATCGTAAATGGTCAAAACGTTTGAAATTTGAATTCTGTGATACCCGACAAATTCAGGTTATTATCCATACCCGACTATTACTTGAATTCACATGATTACACTTGCATCATACTTAATTATAAAGTAATTAAGTACATATTTCATATAGCAAGTCCGTTCGTTTCATTTCGTTACATGCATCGGTAATCGGGCGGATTAGCGGGTCACACATGCGTCCTCTCACACGAACGTTGGTGAATTTTAGAAATAATATTTAGACATATAATTGGTGTTCAAAAATTATATGTAATACTGTTATTTAATATTTCATGCCTATGTGAATTTTTTCAGAATTTTTAGAGCAACTTTTATTTTAACGCTTTTAAGCGGATACGCGATATGTGCCAACAACATTAAATTAGATTTTATAAAAAGAATGGTTTATTAATTTGGGCTTAATATTTCAGCTATTACTTTATCTAAATCCATATTAGAAGCCCATATTAGTTAAAAAGCCTTAAAAGACTTAAGAAAGCCCAAAACCCATTTAAATAAAACTCCCTTAAACCCTTCCCACCTCATTTTTACCCTAACCCTAAACTCACTCCTCTCTCCCTCTCCTCTCATTCTCGGCCGCCACCTCCACTACCTAGCCACCACCATCAAAACTCTTCATCATCTATTCCAAGCTTGCTAGGATCATTTCAAGGTGTTTGCAAGGTGTTCAAGCTAGAGAGCATCATCGTCTACCCACTATACTTTGGTTTTGTAAGTATCCATCCACCCATTTCATTATTTTCGGCCAAAATGGGAAACCCATCTATCCAAATGATTTTTGTTGTTATAAGTCTTTAAATCCATGTTTTAACCAAAGAGTTTTCATAGAATGAAGTTGTTGACACATATTTGCACTTTTTATTGTTTGAAATGTTCATTTAGGTTGTTATTTGCTCGTTTCTATTTATAGAAACTTTGTTGGTTTAGATTTTGCATAAATGAGTATATGATATGTTTGATAGTTTAAATGATGCTCATAATAGTAGAATAAGTAGGAAATGTAATTTTTTTGTTGTTGATGTAAGGCCACTTTCCCGGGTAACCTCACTTGTTGGATTTACTCATAAACATAGTCATAAATACTGAACTTAAATTAAAAAAACATTCGAGAGTAGTGAAAACAAACATCATTCAAATACGTAACATAACAGCGGAAGTCATAACAATTAAAAAGACAACATTTTCTTAACAATTAAGAGTGGGATGCCAGTCGCTTACCGGGTAACCATCAAGCCTTCGCACGACCCTTCCTTTCTTTACCTGAAATGTATACTAAAAGTCAGCTAACGCTGGTGAGTTCTAGTTTAAAGCGATTAGGTATGAACAGCCTTTTCTTTAAAAGTATGCATAATTATATATACATTTATATAAATATGTATTCATAGCTTTTGCTCTTCTTTCATCATTCTTATGTGATTACATAGATATGCATTCACCTTTACTTTCCTTATCATTCATTGGTCATACACATAAGGGTGATCAACCCGTCTTTTACTGCGTATATCACAAAGACATACGCCCTTAAGCTACCGTCGTAGCCCTTTTACTCGTCCGGTCCTAGAAACCGTCCTTCTTAAACCGTCCGTCCAACCTTCGGCCGGCCGTCTTAACCGTCCTACAGTCGTAGTCCGTCATATTCGCCTGTCTGCCCTAAGGCATCCGTTTCCCACTTGAACTAATTATACAACCGTGCATCGATTTAGGGACTTACTCCACCGTAGTGGCCATTATTTAGTCTACCTTTCTAGACTCTCTTTTCTGGCTGTATAATAGTCAAGTGGTCGTCCGTCTACCGTAGTAGCTGTTAGCTTCGTTTCCGTCCATAACGTATACATACATTCATAACATGCAATATATATAATTATAAAGCAAGATTTCATTTATTTACGTTATGCCATTCTTTCATTCATTCTTTGTAAACATACGTTTCATTCTTTGTTCATAATTCATTTTCATATATATATAAATATACCTTAGTATATCATGTATGATCACATTGACTGTAGAACCAAAGAATGATGGCTACAAAATTCTCTAAGTACAAATGCTGCTGATCTCAGAGTTTGCTGCTAACCAAAAAACTGCTGCGGACAAGCTTATCTACTGCAGATACTTGTTCTCCTGCTGAAGAACAAATCTGCTGCGGATAGCCTTATCTGCTGAAGACCAAAGTTGCTGCGGATAGGCTTCTCAGCAGCATCAACACTTGATGCTGCTGACAGGAAAATCATCAGCAGCTTTGGATGGTTACATCTTGCTGCTGATCATCATCTTTGCTGCTGACAGCCTTGTGCCTTGAAGACAAATCGTTGCAGTTGACTATCCATATTAAGCGTCACTGACAACTTTCTGCAAAAGCAACTGACACACTCAAAGCAGAAGGAACCGCAATGGCACAACTAATGACAGACAACAATGCTCTTCTCCAAGCATGCAAGTAATGATGCATAAAGAAGACGCTTCAATAAAGTTAACTATTTTTAGACTAAACATGTAATAGTTTGCTACATACAACAGATCAACGGTCTGTGTTAGATCTGATCCTTAGAATCAAGGGGCTGTCTTGATTCTAAGTGAGTATAAATAATGTGTAAACACTTCATTGTAAGTGTGCTTTTTGATTGAGTTTCAACTGTAATCGTTTATCTGCAAAAGCTTAATACAACAGTGTTCTTAAAAGTATTCTTTCTACTTACCCGATTACACTTGTGTAGTTGTTAATGTTTCCGCCAATTTCAACTAAGAATAGAACCATCTTGTAATTTCTCGATCCTACAAGTGGTATCAGAGCTTTGGCTCAGATTAAATAAACTCACACTTGTTTAATCACTTCTGGTTCTATTCTAAACTCTCTCTCTTTCATCAAGTCACCAAGAACGAAGATGGCACAGAGCAACGGATTTTAAGACATCGGCAGCATCAACCGACTACCAAGATTGGTATCTGGGGAAGACTACGACATGTGGAAAATTGCATGGAAAGTTTTTTCTGCTATCAGGAGTACGGAATGTGGAAATCCATCAGGGATGGACCCAACACTCCCATGGTGGCCTCTGCTGACTCTGGAGGACCACCAGTTCCAAAGGAGCCCTCCAAGTACTCAGAAGTGGACATAAAGAAGATGGAGGTGGACTTCAAGGCACTAGGAGCTATCCAAATGTGCCTTCCAAATGAAGTTTTTCATAACTTCAGAAGTTACAAAACTGCTAAAGAGCTCTGGGAGGCTCTTGAGAAGATGTTTGCTGGCTCTGAGGAAGTCAAAGAAAACAGAAGAGACATCCTGAAGCAGCAGTATGAAAACTTTGTCTGGAAGGAAGGTGAGTCTCTAACTGTTCTATACAACAGATTTACCTATCTTGTAGGAGAGCTGCAGTGCTCAAAGGTGAAGCTAGAGAATGAAGATATTCTCAAGAAGTTCATCAGGTCTCTACCAAGCTGCTGGACACTTAACACAATGTCAATCAGAAGAACTGAGAATCTGAAGACTCTCCAGATGACTGAGCTCTTTGGAATGCTAAAAACCTATGAGCTAGAGATGATTCAGCAAAAGAAAGAAGCTCAAGCTACCAAACAGCCTCAACATCCACCACCACCTCCTCTGCCCTCCATTCTGAGCACTCAAGTCTTAGTTCAAGCAACTACTATCCTCCCATCATCACTCATCCTCAAACTCCAATCTCTCAAACAAACAGCTCACCATTTCTCCTAGAAGCTCCTCCTCAAACATCAACCTCTACTGATTTTGTTTCTGAAAACTCAAGCAACATGTCCTTTATCAAGGAGGATCTGGAATGCTTTCATCCTGATGATTTAGAAGAAATGGACATACAGCACTCGTATGCCATGCTCTCTATAAGAGCAAAAAGGTTTTACTTTAGAACCGGAAGACCCATTCCATGTAACAACTCCAACACTAGAGTTGGCTTGGATAAAAGCAAACTAAGATGTTACAACTGTAACCTACTGGGTCACTTTGCTAGAGAATGCAAGGCACCAAGAGCAAATCCAGCTACTCCTCAGTCAAGACAAGCTCACCAAGCCCAACCCAGACAACAACAACAACAAGCTACTCCTCCAGTTCAAACTGCAGCCTGTGCAACTGTTGGAACTTCTGAGTTCGACTGGAGCTTCCAATATGAAGAACTGTATGTCAACAATCAAGCTCTGATGGCAGACACTACAGAGATACCACCTCAGGTATTTGAGCATCTTTGCACTCAAGCCTGTATTGATAAAGTTTCGGGTTATAGAAAGCATAACCAAAACCTTATAGATCAAAATGAAGAGTTTCATCAGATGAAATCTGAGTTCAAAAAGGTTGAAAATACTTATAAAGAAAAGATTAACTGCCTTAAGAAAGAGATTTCATCGCTAAAACACGAACAAACTAATCTTGAAACTCAGATTGATGATCTGCTGGTCAAACTAAAAGCTACCAGAGCTGAACTGGCAGAACAGAAAGTTCATGTTGAAAAATATGAATTTTCTTCCAAAAAGTTACAAAGACTTTTAGATATCCAAGTCCATGAGAAGGTAAGAACTGGACTTGAGTATAACAATGATCAGTACAATGTTGTTCCTCCTCGTGCTGACTATATTGCCATATACTAACCAAGCTTCAATGTTGCAAATATTGACACTGCAAACCGAAACCTTGATCCTTCAACGGATGAACCTTTCGTCGAAGACTGCACTATCTCATCGGAATCTGAGTCAACCCACTCAGACCATGATGAAACCAATGCAGTCCCATCTAAAGCTGTTCTGAATAGAGTTACAGTTCCTGCTGTTCTTCCAGCTGTTCCAGCCCCTGTACCATTCAAACAGATCAAGATCAGCTATCCTCTAGATGGAAGAAAGCTAAACATTGAAAAAGGACAGACATCAGGACCCACAAACCCCAAGCCTCAGTCAAAGCCGATCACAAAGAGGAAGGTATTTGATATATGTCGTAAGCCTGAAGAAAAAGTTACATATGTTCAAAAGACCCTAGAAGAAGCCACTTTTGAACATAGAAAAGTTCATCGATGGAACTTCAAGGATCTGTTCCAAAGAAAGGACTATGTCTACCTTTCAAGAGACAAACTGGCAAGATCATGCTTTGTGTTTGGTGGATATAACCACACTGCCAGCACCTACTTTCATTACCTGGAATACCAAAGAAATTCAAAGCAGCATGCCTTTGAAAAAACTAACAAAAACAAGAAGGTAAGAAGCTGCCTAAATCTCAACAAACTTGCATCATTTGTGGTGAATCAAACCACTTTGCTGCAAACTGTAAGTTTAACCCCTTCAACCAGATCCTTCATCAAGCCCCTCGAAGACAAAGGGTAAAGAAGGATCAACATACATCGGTTGTTAGTCAAGTTAAGCCCAAGAAAACAAAGCAGAAGCTTTCAGCAGCAACCAAGTCTGCTGCTGATAAGCTAAAATCCTCCACAGCAAAATCTACTGCTGATAAGGCAAAGCCATCAGCAGCAAGAGTGTCCACTGCTGATAAGGCAAAATCCAAGGCAAAGCCTTCAGCAGCAAAGAATGCTGCCACTTCAACAAAGCCATCAGCAGCAGGATCTAATGTCAACAAGCCAGAAACAACAGTAGCAAAATCTGCTGCAGACAATGTGAGGAAAACTAGAAAATCACCAACAAAGCAATGGAAAGCCAAACCATCTCCAAGCACTGTCATTGGTTCCATTGACTGCAAACATACTGAAAAGGATAAACTAACAACCATCTTTTTTAAGTCTGTAGACTCTTGGGTTCCTCCTACTAATTAGAAATCTATCATGTGCAGGGACAGCCAGGTCACAAGAATAACACCTGGGTCGTAGACAGTTGGTGTTCCAGGCACATGACAGGCAACAGATCCATCCTCTCCAACTTCAGACATTTCAATGGAGGATATGTTGCCTTTGGAAGTGACTCAAAGGGAGGATCCATTACTGGACAAGGAACTGTGTCCAACGAAAGAATGAGCATTGATAAGGTCAACTATGTTAAAGAATTGGACTTCAATCTCATGAGTGTTTCCTAGGTCTGTGACCAAAAGCATTGGATGCTCTTCACAGATAAAGAATGTTTTGTACTGACTCCAGGCTTATCCACACCTCCTCCAGAAAGCATTTTATTAAGTGCTCAGAGAAAAGAAAATCTCTATGTACTGGACATGAATGAAGTCACTCCATCTAGGAGTGTTTCCTGCTTTTTATCAAAGGCCTTAGTTGATGAATTAGCTCTCTGGCACATGAGATTAAGCCATGTTAATATCAAAACTATCAACAAATTGGTGAAGAATAATCTTGTCAGAGGGATTCCTAACAAAGAATTTCAGCTGGAAGACCACTGCATTGCATGCTTACAGGGGAAGCAACACAAAAGCTCTCACAAGCCCAAGACCTTGAATACAAATGACACTCCACTGCAACTGCTGCATATGGATCTCTTTGGTCCTACAAATGTCATGTCAATGGGCAAGAAGTCGTACTGTCTGGTGATAACTGATGACTACACCAGATTCTCATGGGTATACTTCTTGAGAACTAAAGATGAAACTGCTGAAATTCTCAAATCCTACATTTTCAGTGTAGAGAATCAAAGCAATCAAAAGGTGAAGATCATAAGGTGTGATCAAGGCACAGAGTTCAAGAACCACACCTTGAACTGTTTCTGTGAAAGCAAGGGGATAGAAAGACAATACAGTGCTCCAAGAACTCCTCAACAAAATGGAGTTGCTGAAAGAAGAAACAAAACTCTTATTGAGTCAGCAAGATCTATGTTGGCGGACTCAAAACTGCCACTCACATTCTGGGCAGAAGCAGTTAGCACAGCCTGTTATGTGCAAAACCGAGTTCTAATTGTCAAACCCTTCAACAAAACACACTTTGAACTTTGGTTTCAAAGAATTCCCTACATTGGGTTCCTAAAACCTTTTGGGTGTCCATGCACCATTCTCATCACACATGGGGTTCTTCCT
Organism: Smallanthus sonchifolius; assembly: GCA_023525975.1. Lineage (NCBI taxonomy): Eukaryota > Viridiplantae > Streptophyta > Magnoliopsida > Asterales > Asteraceae > Smallanthus > Smallanthus sonchifolius. Next base: position 33,978,947 of record CM042030.1, on the reverse strand, counting down.
AAGTCTGGTGCCAAATCTGATGAAGGATATTTCGTAGGCTATTCCTCTCAATCAAAGGCCTATCGAGTATTCAATTCAAGAACAAGAATTGTTGAAGAATCAGCAAATGTGGAATGCAGAGAACACATTGTCTGTGAGCAGGGAAAAGGTCCAAACTGGCTTTTTGACATAGACTCATTCTCCCAAATATTTGATCCTCTCACCTTCTCAAATATGGAGTCTACGTCTACACAAACACCTGCCTCCACTTCATCCACTGACTACAGACTGGATTTTCCCAAATCTTCTATCAGTCTCAGAAGACCATCAATTGATCCTCCATCAGTTGTGGAAGAAATTGAAGCAAGTGAAGCAGGAATAAGACTGTCTAATATAACCAGCAGCAGCCTGTCTGACACTGAAAATCTAAATGAAGACTCTTCGGTAAATGCTGTATATGTTGCTGATGCTCTTGCTGAAAATATTGATGTGGATAATGCGGTTGAAGACTCTTCCATCATGAATGAATAGACCCTTGATCAAAATCAAAGCAATCTGGAGCAAGGGATACAGCTGGAGGTGGTACCAGCACAGAGGAACCACAAAGAACATCCTCAAGAGAATATTATTGGCCAAATACACCAAGGAGTTCTCATAAGAAGCAAATCTCACAAGGCCAATATATGCTTGTTTTCATGTTTCCTATCTCAGGTGGAACCCAAGAAGATAGATGAAGCACTCAAACACAGCAATGGTCCTTTCAGATTGACCATCGGTTTGAGGGTGGTAAGCGGTGCTGATGTTCAGACTAATGCCCATCGCTTCATTGAATTTCTTCCAAAACCTTGACGTGAACCTCGTATCCCTGTCGGACACAATCGACAGTGGCATACTATGTCTGCTCACAATTTCCTTGATAAATATTTCTGCTAGCTTTTCAGACGAAGAAGTCTCACGTATTGGCAAGAAGTGAGCACTTTTCTTCAAGCGGTCGACGATCACCCAAATGGTATCATTGCCTTTAGTTGTTCATGGTAGCTTGGTAATGAAGTCCATCGTGATCTCCTCCCACTTCCATTCCGGTATTGGTAAAGGTTGCATTTTATCGCATGGTTTCTGGTGCTCGGCCTTAACTAGAGAACACGTTAGGCACTTGATCACGTACTCAGTAGAATCATTCTTCATGTCAGGCCACTAGTACTCTTTCTTCAAGTCTTGATACATTTTGTTTGTCCTGGGGTGGATAGAATAGCGAGACTTATGGGCCTCATCGAGTATTTTGCCTCTAAGCCCGCCAATCTTAGGTATCCACATCCGGCCAAACCTAGTTCGTACACCGTATGCGTTTGCATCCAAATTTCCTTGTTTTCCTAGTATTCTTTCCCGTTTTATATTTCTTTCTAGTAGTGCTTCATCTTGTGCCTTTGATATTTCACTCATCAAATCAGGCGTCACAATCAGCTGACATGCTTTGATTCAGATAGATTCCGATTCCTCCTTTCTGCTTAAAGCGTCAGCCACTACGTTTGCCTTTCCTGGATGGTACAATATTTCACAATCATAGTCCTTTAGTAGCTCTAACCACCTCCTTTGTCTCATGTTTAATTCCTTTTGTTCGAAAAAGTACTTCAGGATTTTGTGATCGGAATAAATGTTGCATTTAACTCCATACAAATAGTGCCTCCATATTTTCAACGCGAAAACTACTGCCGCCAACTCTAGATCGTGAGTTGGGTAGTTAACCTCATGAATCTTTAGTTGTCGCGAGGCGTAAGCAATTACCTTTCCTCGTTGCATAAGTACGCAACCTAATCCCTAACCCGAAGCGTCAGAGTAGACTACCAAGTCTTCATTTCCCTCAGGTAGTGTTAAGACTTGAGCTTGGGTTAATCGTGTCTTAAGTTCCTCAAACGCATTGTTTTGGGTTGGACCTCATTCGTACTTTACTTCCTTACGTGTTAGCTTTGTCAGCGGCGAGGCTATTCTCAAGATATCCTGAATGAATCTCCGATAGTATCCTACCAATCCTAGAAAACTTCGTATCTCTGTTGGCGTTTTCGAGATGTTCTAACCTTTTACGGTTTCATTCTTTGCAAGATCCACCATAATGTCGTTTGGGTTTATGACATGACCTAGGAATTGGACTTCCCTAAGCTAGAACGCACATTTGGAGAATTTTGCGTACAACTTTTCCTGCTTTAACACCTCCAGAACCTCTCTTAGGTAGCAGTGGTGATCACCCGTGCTTTTCGAATATACCAATATGTCGTCTATAAACACTATCACTGATCGATCCAACATGGATCGACATACTCTATTCATCAAATACATGTACACTGCTGGTGCGTTGGTCGATCCGAAGGACATCACGAGAAACTCATAATGTCCATAACGCGTGCGAAACGTGGTCTTTGGTACATCTTCTTCTATTACTTTCAACTGATGGTAACCTAACCTAAGATCGATCTTTGAGAACCAACTCGCACCTTGCAGTTGATCAAAAAGGTCGTCTATTCTATGAAGGGGGTATTTGTTCTTTACTGTCCTCTTGTTCAATTTACGGTAGTCAATGCACATGCGCATGCTGGCGTCCTTTTTCTTTACAAATAGTACCGGAGTGCCCCATGGTGAAATGCTCAGTCTGATAAATCCTTTTTCTGTTAATTCTTCTAGTTGAGACATCATTTCTTTCATTTCTGACAGAGCCAATCGGTAGGGGTCTTTGGCAACGGGCTCAGCTCCTGGTAGTAAGTCAATCTGAAATTCTATTTCCCGATCGGGTGGCAACCCAGGTAGATCCTCAGGGAATACTTCCGGAAAGTTGCACACCATGGGTACATTCTTGAGTTCTTTCGTTTTCATTCTATCGTCAATAACATACGCCAGATAAGCTTCGCAACCGCTCCTCATGTAACTTTTGGCCTTGATCATCGAGATGACGTTCGACATCGTGCAATTCCAATCCCCATAAACCGTAATTGGACTGCCGCTAGGAGCTTTGAGGTGTATCCTCTTACGTTTACATATGATTTAAGCTTCGTTGGCAGCTAGCCAATCCATACCCAATACTATACCAAATCCTCCTAAGGTGAGAAGGAATAATCTTGAAGGAAACTTATGGCTCTCTATTTCTATGATGCAATCCTCTGTTACTTGCTATACTGCCGAATTTTTACCAACGGCAGTTTGTACGCTAAAGGCCTTTACTATGGTGTTGATAGTGCAATCTAGTTTACGACTAAATGCATTGGATATAAAGCTTTTACTAGCACCAGAGTCAAATAAAATAGCAGCATGTTCATCATTTACTAGGAACGTACTTGACACAACATCAGGGTTTCCCCTTGCTTCTTCCTCAATTAAGGCATAGGCCCGAGTCCTTGCCTTTTGCTGTTCCTGTTCCCTCTCTTTTCCCGAACCAGATTGGCCGGCCTTCCTGCAGTTCTTTATCATATGTCCATACAATCCACATTCTTGACACTTGATGTTTCTTATGAATTCTCGAGAGAAGTGCCCCGGCTTCCCGCATTTATAGCATGTGGTGGTGCCGATTCGACACTCGCTAAGATGTTGCCTTCCACATTTCTTTCAAGTTTCATATTCATCCGACCTTGGTTTCTTAATTTCAGTTGTTACATTCCCTTTTCCGGTGCCTCTAGACGGGTTCTCCCACTTTCGCTTTTGTGTCTCAGTTGCCAGGTCCTCATTAGCATAATCGTCGTAGACGATTCCGCTCAGATTCACTACTGACTCGAAGGTTGAGGGTAGGTTAGCTTACACATGGACACGGACCCTTTGAGGTAGGCCCTTCACATAGTACTTAATCATTCGTTCATCTGTCTCCACCAGGTGGGGTACCAGTTGAGCTAGCTCATTGAACCTAGAAGTATACTGGCGGTGCGTCTTGTTGCCAGCCTTAAAGTTTAGGAATTCATTCTCCACTCGATCAATTTCGTTATGGGGACAGAACTTTTGGATTATCAGCTTCTTCAGGTCTTCCCATGTCATTCTGGCAAGAGCGTTTGGCGACTTTGTCCTCTGGATGTTCCTCCACCAACTTAGTGCCTCATTGGTGAAAGAATGAGCAACAGACTTAACAGCCTGGTCCGGTAGACACTCGGTGATGTTGATTACAGCGTTCATCATCTCAATCCATTCAAACGTAGCCACTGAATCCTTGTTCCCATCGAACTTGGGTGGGTCTCCGTCCTTGAAACCTTTGTAAGTACATTCACGATTGCTTGATCCCACCTTTACTTCATCCCCATCACTGTCATACACTTTCTCTTCATGGTCTCTTTCATCCTCCTCTCTACTTTTCTTTAGTGCCTCAGATAGTAGATCAGGCAATACTTTCTTCAGAGTGAGTAAAACTTCACGGGCAATAGCATCCCTGACCTCGGGTTCCAACTGTAGAGGCCCTTGATTGTCGCCCCCAGTTGGGGTCACATATGTTTCGTGCACATTCTCAGTGTGTTCTGCATGCACACTCTCCTCCTTTTCATGTCTTTGATTCAAGGAGGTCTACCGACTCGGCCAGTGCGACCGCCTCGGCGTCCTGTTCTTCTTCCACCAGCCATAGTTCCTAGTTTCTGATAGTTAAAAAAAAGGGAATACATCAATGCCGTTCCTTCAGATCATAGTTTTAGAACAGTACGAGCAAGGTAAATTTTTAATTACAGTGACCGGTTTGTGATTACTAATTTACATTGCTTTTCGGGTTCAAAACTCTTCAAATCGGTTGTAACATTGACATCTATTGGTTCTAAGTCAAGGTATCTATTCTTATCTAAGTGCATTAACTTTAGTACTCACTTACCGTGTTGGCGTTGGTTACCCATACTGACATCCGTGCATTGGTCACATAATCAACTTGAGTCCAGACATTTAGGGATGTCTGAATCTCTCAAACTATTGCTCTGATACCAACTTGTAAGGCCCATTTCCCCGGTAACCTCACTTGTTGGATTTACTCATGAACATAGTCAAAAATACTGAACTTAAATTAAAAACATTTGAGAGTAGTGAAAACAAACATCATTCAAATACATAACATAACAGCGGAAGTCTTAACAATTAAAAAGATAACATTTTCTTAACAATTAAGAGTGGGATGTCAGTCGCTTGCCGGGTAACCATCACGCCTTCGCACGACCCTTCCTTTCTTTACCTGAAATGTATACTAAAAGTCAGCTAACACTGTTGAGTTCTAGTTTAAAGCGATTAGGTATGAACATCCTTTTCTTTAAAAGTATGCATAATTATATATACATTTATATAAATACGTATTCATAGCTTTTGCTCTTTTTTCTTCATTCTTATGTGATTACATAGATATGCATTCACCTTTACTTTCCTTATCATTCATTGGTCATACACATAAGGTTGATCAACCCGTCTTTTACTACGTATATCACAAAGACATACGCCCTTAAGCTACCGTCATATCCCTTTTACTCGTCCGGTCCTAGAAACCGTCCGCCTTAAAAACCGTCCGGCCAACCTTCGGCCATCCGTCTTAACCGTCCTACCGTCGAAGTCCGTCATATTCGCCCGTCTGCCCTAAGGCATCAGTTTCCCACTTGAACTAATTATACAACCGTGCATCGATTTTAGGACTTACTCCACCGTAGTGGCCATTATTTAGTCTACCTTTCTAGACTCTCTTTTCTGGCTGCATAATAGTCAAGTGGTCGTCCGTCTGCCGTAGTAGCCGTTAGCTTTGTTTCCTTCCATAACGTATACATACATTCATAACATATAATATATATAATTATAAAACAAGATTTCATTTATTTACGTTATGCCATTCTTTCATTCATTCTTTGTAAACATACGTTTCATTCTTAGTTCATAATTCATTTTCATATATATATAAATATACCTTAGTATATCACGTATGATCACATTGAAATTCATATCATTTATTCATTTAGTGTATACACTTCAGCCTCAAAACATTTAAAATGATTTGCACATAACATAGAAGGGGGCACATAGAACTCACCTGATGAGCTAGTCTGAGTTGTCCAAAACAAAGGTCCAACAACGTCACTTCCAATCTGAATTGATTAGTTAAATACACATCAGAACTAATCCCGACTCTAACGGTTTAACCATTCTAAACATATTGACTTTACCAAATCCAGCCTACTGCCTGCGCACTTGCTACGTGCGCAGGACCATACTCATGCGTACTTGACAAGTACGCAGAACATTCTTCTTGCGTACTTGATAAGTACGCACGATCTTCCTCATGCGTACTTGATAAGTACGCAGGACATCCTTCTTGCGTATTTGTCAAGTACGCAAGACCTGCTTCCCCATCAAGTCCGAAATTCTTGCATGTTAACCTGATCATGCTAATCTTACAACTTTCTTTGATCAAAATGTGTGATTTTCATTCTAGATGCTAGTTCTAAGCTTATTTTCAACTTTCATCCATAAAATCGTCTCCTATTTACCTGGATTGTGATTCTGATTCGAAGGTTTTGCTCATGAGCTCAGCAGTAACGTGCTCCTTCAATTCCGGGTCGATCCGTCAACTTTCTCTCTCTAGACCCGAGCTCTCCTTTCTCTCTCTAGATGTTGCAAATGAGAGAGTTGAGGCTCTCTTAGCCATTATATAGATGGGTTTTCCTCGGCCCGTTGGAGCCCAGCACGAGCCCATCCATTTTCCTTTCATTTTTTTTGACGATTAAATCCCGATCGCGTTATTTATTTATTTATTTACTATTTTTGAGATGTTACAGTTGAAATGGTGTTTTACTCTATGTTATGGTCGACTTACTATATAAGGAAACTTTATTTTGTCATATTTTGTGTTATGAGGTTTTAATGGATAAAAAGTTGATAATATGGTTCTATAACATCTATTAAAGTAGTATAAAGAGTTATTTGAAGTTACACATGTGCAAAAGGTCGTTTGGACCACCTTCCTAAAAAGGAAACTTTAATTGGTCATATTTTGTATGTGTATGTTATAAATGTTTAAAATAGGTTGAATAGCTTTCTTACTACATGAATAGATGTCTTATGCAAGAATATGTAATTTGGAATTGGATTATGACACGTTTTGGAGAACCTTACTAAATAAGGAAACTTTGTTAGTTTGTGAATTTCACTTTTACTTAAAACAGAAAATGTATGTGTAGAATCATGTTTATGATATGTTACTAGTATGATAACATGTATAACTTGTTTAGTTGAGCCATGATACCTAAGGTGCATTAAAACCCTAATTTTCTAAAAAAGGAAACTTTTCTATGTTAAGAACTATGGTGTAGAAATAACATGTTATGCTACTCGTTGCAAATAGATTGAACTAATGTAAATAGGTTGTTAATATAATGACATGACTTATGTATATAAATGGTTAACATGTATGAAATATACCATGAAGATGTACAAATGCCATGCTACTTGTCATAAGTAAATTACTTATGCAAATACTTGAAGCATGAATGTTATGTCACAAAGTATGACAAATGTGTTACTTAAGTATTACTTGTATGCTACTTATGTGTTACATATGTGCTACTTATATGTACTTATGTGTTACTCATATATCACTTATGTGCTACTTGTACACGTTTCCATCATGTGTCACCAACGGGTCATCGTGTCACATTAGTCAACATTGGTCAACATTAGTCAACATGGTCAACATTAGAAAACATTGGTCAACATTAGTCAAACTTGGTCAAAGTTGGTTAAACCTTGGTCAAACCTCGATCAACTTTGATCAAACCTTTTCAAAACGTCAATGTAACCATTAAACGTTGACTCGTTTGGATGAATGTGGTTACATAAACCATGTTTACTTTCATAGACCTTATAGCCTTACAATTTCTAGGGCTCGGTTGGGTCGGTCATCCTGATTTGCTAGATTCCTCTTATTGCTTTAATTATTCATTCACCACATTACCAGGTGAGTTTTCACGGCCCCATTTTACTTACTTTTCCACTTGGGGGAGATACATGCTAAACCATTTTCTTACTTAGTCGTATGCTGATTACTTTGATTTCGCTTTAATATATATAAGTGGGTGCATTTCCCGCACATAATGTCCTCTCATATTAGAACCGATAATTATTACACAAAGCGAGGTGATTCATGAATAGTACTATTGGGTTTAACAATCCCCACCCAGGTTAGTCATGCTAACTCTGACTGGGAGTCAAACGGGTGCATAATTGACCTAATCCATTGTGTGCTGGGCACGCAAGAGGCAAAATGCTAGTTTCTGCATTCCTTCATTGAGCTTCGGTTTCGGTAATTCACATCGCATCATACATGTATATTCATACATGAGAACATTGCATTATTGGATTTTGACTTGTTACAGGATGTCTAAATCATCAGACACTATCGTGATCTCGGACTCCGAGGAGGAGTACACTCCAACTGCACCACCATCACCTGCGGAGCCACTTACCCCACCCTCATCACCTTACTCACCTAGTGATGGAGAGCAGATGGAAGACCCAGAGGAGGTTGTAGAGATGGACTCCGAGGAGAATCCTATGGAGGACCCTGAGGAGGAGGGGGATGTCGCACCAGCCCACGGAGGCGATAAAGACGCCGACGAGGGCAGCAATTCGGGCGAGTCAGTGCCCTACTCAATGTTGCATGGGTACTCATCGTCCGATTACGGCTCTATCCTACACACACCACCTCGCAAGGCAAACCCGGCCCACCGTCACCAATGCTTGCACTAGTATGAGCAAAGACCAAGCTTACCGCTAGGAAGGGGAACATTCGCAAGGGAAAGCGACCAGTCCAATCATCTGACATTGCTGGAACATCGGCCAAAAGGGCCCGGATTTCTTCACCTGACACCACATCCACCGAGGAGTCATATGGACCATCCTATCCACCACCCTATTGGCTCCGGCCTGTGATGGAGGTGCTACCGATACTTGCGACGCGCATCAAGTTACATGATGCTGACATATAGTCCCTTCAGGACGAGCTTGCCTTGACAGACCAGGCACTCTTGATAGTGCGAGACCGGATCGAGACTGCTGAGGGGAAAGCTCGAGAGGCGGAACAGAGAGCCACAACGACAGAGACTGCACTGCAGACCTTGCAGGGGCACGTAGCGGGGTTACTGGAGGATCGCCAGAGGGAGGCAACTAGGACCACAACATTGTCTAGCCGCCTACAGAAGACCGAAGAGCAGCTAGGGATGGCCTACCAGCGAGCAGTAGTAACAGAGCATCGGGCCTCACTTGCTGACTCTACCGCCCTAGCAGTAGAGCTTAGGGCAAACACGGTTCGAGAAGAGTTAGATCCCACCAGGGTTCTGATGATTCTTTATGCACTGTTACTTTTTACCTCTTTGCAAAGTGGTACTTTTCTACCTTCCTGTTGATTAGCCTATCGTGAGCGGGCTGTGCTCACGTAATATTTTTGCTCAAGTGTTTATCTTTGGATTATATTGTATGGTTGATTGTTTGTTGATTGTGGTGTGTTATTTTATGCATGTGTGTTGATTGTTATGATAATAAAGAAACATGCCGCCCCGGAGAACACCCCACAAGTCAGGAGGAAGTACCAGTTCCATGACCATCGCCCAGATTGAAGCTCTCATCGCGCAACGCGTGGCCGACGCACTCGCTAATCATGAAGCCAATCAATATGGTGGAGGATCAGGAGGTCACGACGAGAGCGGAGGTATGGTACAAACCAGAAATAACATTCATACTACGAGTAATGTAATCCTACCCCAGGGAAATTTAACCTAACTGCGCTCTATCATTGACTTCGTAATAGTTAGGTTAAATTTCGTAAAATTTAGGCACAAACCAGAAATAACATCCAGGAAAACTTCGTAAAAGTCTTTGACAACAAACGGAAGTGGGAAAATGCTCCTGCTAAACCCTATGTGCCTAATAACCCAAAGAAACAGGAACCGGCCAGAGTGTTTGTGGCAAACCAACCAGAAAAGAGTCAAAAGGGGGCATACACTAGAACCCTACCTAAATGCAATAAGTGCCAATTCCACCACAATGGTACTTGTGAAGATTCTCCAGAAATGCAAGCTTTTTGGCCACAATGCTCAGAACTGTCAGCTAGTTGAACAAGCCGCGGCTGGCGGGGGAAACCGTGGATGTTTCGGGTGCAGTGACCCTCGGACATTTCCGCAAAGACGGCCCAAAGAATCGGAGACCTGGAAATACAAATGCTCGGGGCAGAGCGTTTGTCACTGGAGCTGGCGAGGCTAGACAAGACCCCAACATTGTTACTGGTATGTTTCTTGTAAACAACTGTTATGCTTCTATCTTGTTTGACACGAGTGCTGGTAAAAGCTTTGTATCCACTGAGTATAGTTCATTACTTGGTATTACTCCGATCGCTCTAGATTACCTATATAAGGTAGAACTAGCAGATGGTAGGCTAATAGAGAAAGAACAAGTGATTCTCGGTTGTGTCTTAACATTAGCCGATCACTCTTTCACTATAGACTTATTACCGGTAAGATTCGGAAGCTTCGACATAGTTGTCGGCATGGACTGGTTGTCCAAGAACCGACCCGAGATTGTTTATCACGAGAAGATAGTCCGCATTCCACTGTCGAACGTGTAACCACTAACCATCCAAGGAGAACGAAGTGGTACCACATTAAGGATCATCACCTGCATGAAGGCCCGAAAGTACTTGCGAAAGGGTTACCATGCGATCCTAGCACATGTGACAGAAAAGAAAGTAGAAGAAAGGAGGATTGAAGACATACCGATCGTCCGAGACTACCCGGAAGTATTTCCTGATGATTTGCCCGGACTTCCACCGCAACGGAAAGTCGAGTTCCGGATTGATCTCACACCAGGAGCTGCTTTGATAGCAAGTTCACCTTACCGACTGGCGCCATCGGAAATGCAGGAATTGTCTAACCAATTACAAGAACTATTAGACAAGGGTTTCATCAGACCAAGCTTCTCACCTTAGGGAGCACCGGTATTGTTTGTTAAGAAGAAAGACGGATCGTTCCGTATGTGCATCGACTACCGGGAACTGAAAAAAGTGACGATCAAGAACCGATATCCACTACCAAGGATCGATGACCTGTTTGATCAATTACAAGGGTCGAGCTATTACCCGAAGATCGATCTGCGGTCGGGATACCATCAGCTAAGGATTCAAGAGGAGGACATTCCAAAGACCACTTTCCGAACTCGTTATGATCACTACGAGTTCATGGTCATGCCATTTGGGTTAACCAATGCACCGACGGTATTCATGGACCTCATGAACCGAGTGTGCAAACTCTACTTAGACAAGTTTGTGATTGTGTTGATAGACGATATTCTGATATACTCATGGAGTAAGGAGGAGCATGTCAAGCATCTGAAGTTAATCATGGAGTTAATAAAGGAGGAGAAATTGTACGCCAAGTTCTTGAAATGCGATTTTTGGATTCGAGAAGTACAATTCCTTAGACACATGGTCAACAAGAAGGGCATACATGTTGACCCGTCCAAAATCGAGGCGATTAAGAATTAGGAGGCACCTAAGACTCCGACTAAGGTGCGACAATTCTTAGGTCTTGCGGGCTATTATCGACAATTCATCAAAAAATTCTCTAAGATAGCCCAACCCCTCACTACTCTCACGCACAAGGATAAGAAATACGAATGGAACGACAAGGCAGAAACCGCTTTTCATTTACTCAAACAAAAACATTGCAGCATGCTGATCCTAGCGTTACCAGAAGGAACAGACGATTTCATGGTGTACTGCGATGCATCACACCAAGGACTCGGGTGCGTGTTAATTCAAAGGGAGAAGGCCATTGCTTATGCTTCTCGACAACTGAAAGTTCATGAGAGAAACTACACTACCCACGACTTGGAGTTGGGAGCAGTAGTATTTACGCTCAAGATATGGAGACACTACCTGTATGGCACAAAATGTACAATTTTCACCGATCAGAAATGCCTTCAACACATCTTCGACCAGAATGAACTTAACATGACGCAACGTGGATGGGTCAAATTGCTAAACGACTACGAATGTGCCATCCGTTACCATCCCGGAAAGGAAAACGCCGTTGCTGATGCCTTGAGAAGGAAAGATCAACCCAAGCCGCGACGAGTACGGGCGTTACAGTTGACCATCCACACGAATTTACCCATACAAATCCGTGACACCCAACTCGAAGCAATCAAGGAGGTGAACCTATGCCATGAGTCCTTACGTGGTATGGATAAGCAATTTGAGGTCAAATCCGATGACATTCATTACTTCATGGATCGGATTTGGGTACCGAACTTTGGGAATCTAAGGGATCTAGTGATGGACGAGGCGCACAAGTCCAGGTACTCGATTCACCCCGATTCCAAAAAAATTTACCATGACCTCAAGGAACACTATTGGTGGCCTAACATGATAGACGAAATCGCAACCTACGTCAGTAAATGCTTGACCTGTGCTAAGGTCAAAGTGGAGTATCAGAAACCATCAGGGTTACTCCAACAATCAGAGATCCCACAGTGGAAGTGGGAACAAATTTCAATAGACTTCATCACGAAATTGCCCAGGGCCTCTAACGGTTGTGACATAATCTGGGTAATTGTCGACATGCTAACAAAATCTCCACACTTCCTTCCCATTAAAGAGACGGACAAGATGGAGAAACTAACCTTACTTAAAGGAAGTAGTCGCGAGACATGGAGTGCCAATCTCCATCATTTCAGATTGGGATAGTCGATTTACACCTGATTCTAGCAATCCTTACAGAAAGCCTTGGGTACTCGGTTGGATATGAGTACTGCATACCATCCTCAGACGGACGGTCAGAGTGAAATGACCATCCAGACCCTGGAGGACATGCTTAGAGCTTGTGTGGTTGACTTTGGAAATGGTTAGGATGCCCTCCTACCGTTGGTCGAATTTTCATACAACATCTACCACACTAGCATCAGAGCCGCACCATTCGAAGCACTTTATGGACATAAGTGTAGATCGCCAATTTGCTGGATAGAAGTGGGAGATAGCCAACTCACAGGTCTAGAAATAATTCATGAGACTACAGAAAAGATAGTACAGATACGCGAACGTATCAAAGCCGCGCGTGATCGTCAGAAGAGTTACGCTGACGTGAGACGCAAACCATTAGAATTCTAAGTGGGAGACAAAGTGCTACTGAAGGACTCACCATGGAAAGGGGTGATACGTTTCGGCATGCGTGGGAAACTGAACCCTCGTTACATTAGACCTTTTGAGATTCTAAAAAGGATTGGTCCTGTTGCTTACAAACTTAACCTACCGGAAACCCTCAGTGGCGTTCATGACATGTTTCATGTGTCAAATTTGAATAAGTGGTTATCAGATGAGACACTGGTCATACCACTGGAGGAGATTCAGATATACGATCAGCTTCACTCGTCGAGGAACCAGTCGAGATCATGGACCGTGAGGTCAAACAGATAAAACAAAGCAGCATCCCTATAGTTATGGTTTGTTGGAAATCTAGACGCGGACCAGAGTTCATTTGGGAGCGCGAGGATCAATTCAAGCATAAATACCCTCACTTGTTCAAAACTACACCGTCTATTGTTGAAGCACTTTCCCATGAAAAACACTCTGGATAGATAGAGTCTTAGTTTTGTACTTTAATGTATGTGTTTGTCTTTGTTTGTAAGTGTCTGTATGTATTAGTAATCGAGATGCATTTACTTTTACATATTGCTTGTTGCAAATTTCTCTAAGTGTTTTGCACACTTGTATGTGCGCAGGAATTAGTTCCTGCGTACTTAGCAAGTACGCAAGAATACCTTTGCGTACTTGCTAAGTACGCATGAGCAAATTGCCATGCGCACTTGCTAAGTGCGCAGGCATCGGGTTGTGTATAAATAGGAATGGTTGACAGTAGATAAGTACGCATTCATAGTAGAAAATACGCAGAATTTGTAATCTCAGTATTTCTCTCTGTAACCTTCAAGTGTTTATAATAGACGAACGTTTAAAGTGATCATCTTATCGATTTACTTTGTGTTGTAAGACTCTCCACCTAGTCACGGGTATTCCGCACCCGGTCCAACTAGTAGACCCACTTTCATGTGACGATCCGCCACTCCCGAGGGACCTACAAGTGGTATAAGAGTATTTGCTCATGATTTCGAGTGTCCTGAGTGAGTTTGGAGATATTGCAAGTTAAAAGGGTGGACAAAAGAGTGTTTGCACAGTTTTTAAAGCCAGGCAGTGTAGAACCTACCCCTGAGCATACAACACTTTTTGTCCACCTAATAAACGAAGCATATGTGGCACCGGCTGACTGGAGATGGTATAGTCACGATTCGGAGCCAGAGTTGAGTGAATATTCAGATGAACAACAACAACAACAAGAGGAGGAAGTTGAAAGTGTAGATGGATCGTCGGAAAATGGAGACGAAGAAGAAGGTCATGATGGTGCTGAGGGATCCGACTCGGAAGAGACAGAGTCTGATTCTTCTGATTCCGATGATGCACCATCGTAGGCTCACCCGAGGAGAACGACGAAGGTACCCTACCTGAGTCATCCTCAAAGAGAAAGCGACAAGCTTCAACCAGCGAATATGAGCCAGATTCTGACTCTGACGCTACTATACAGAGACAGAGGCGTGAAAGTGTAAACAAGAACAGAGGGGATAGGCAGCAACTTGCTATTCCCAGTGAGGTGGAGGTTACTATTCTGCAGCAAGTACAAGTTCCAGCTGCAAGTACTGATTCAGCCTCTACCCCACCTTCACAGCAATTATACTAGAGACAGAGGAGGAGGCCACAGGTACAACCTGAGGTGGCAGTCACTTCAATCACAGAGGAGGTTCTTGTGATAGTGACCCTCCCTGTCACATCTGTCCAGGTGGCGTTGATTACTCCAATTCTCACGGAGTTAGTCACCATCACCCCTTCCATAACACCTACAACCGTCATCACATCCTCAATCCCAACAACCACCATTGAACCGATAAGTCAACCCTTCAACTAAGGAGAATTTACTCAAGGGTTTGACTTCGATACTATCTTCTCCTCCCTAATTCACAATGTTGAAGCATCTACCTCCAGACATCATGATCCTAATGAAGAAAGGATAGTAATTCTGGAAACCCAAGTTGCTGGTCTGTTGGAAACTATTCAGAAGTCAAAGGAGGAATCTGATGCTCAACAAGCATAGACTAATTCGTTGGTGGACGAAGTTAGAATTCTACGAAGCTAGAGAACGGGGACAGACGAGAGACTGAAGAACATAATGGCCCAGAATGAGCTTCTAATCAAGACAAACAACATGATTCGGGGCACAGGTCGTCTCTCGAGCTGAGGTTTGATATGCAGAAGAAAGAGCATGAACAGATGGTCAAACTAATTGCTGATCTGACCAAGAAACTTGATGGTCAGGGGGAGAAAGATAAGGAGAAGGAGAAAGAAAATACAACTACTGGTGATGAGGCTTGTCATCCTGTGGATTTGACAAAGGATGACGACAAAGACAAGGATCCGGAAGTCAGTCCTAGTGGGAGTGAGCACCAAGCTTTGGCAATCGTGCCCATTTCTGCTATTCCAATGGTTGAGGGGAAGTCCACTCATCAAGAGGGTGGAAATACTTCTGGTGGTGGTGGTGACAAAGGAAAGTCAGCAGCTGATGTGCTTAAGGATCTATCTGACGATGAGATCTTATACTTAGAGCCTGACTATTCCAAGGAAACACAGATAGATGCTCTCTACAACCTAGAATAAGGAGAGATCGACTCTGGTGATGATTGGGATAAAGATGATGAGGATGTAGTGATAGAAGTTCCCAACGGCGACGGGGAAGGAGAGTATGAGTTAGAAGATGGAGAGATCTTTGAAGTTCCATCCTTCGAAGCTCAGCTCGACATAGGTTCAGTCGAGCATGCTAGTAATGTTGTAGCCTCGACTGAAGCCTCCCCATTTGACCCTACACATGTGGATCCGGAGGCACCAAAAGAAAAAGATATGCCCTCTACTTCATCTAAGGGTCCAGCTCCTATTTGGTAGAAGACGTCTATCATAGACAAACAAGGGGCAACAGGGATGATCTTGGCTGTAAGGTTCGAGGAGGATAAGCAGTTGTTCGCAGTCAAAAGATCTGGGGGGTTCAATACTTGAAACCAACCAGTGAAGCGTTCAACTCCTTACCCAAATACGACCTTGTGAACCTAGCAAACCGAGAGCTGCTGGGTCATTCTAATCACGCAGTGGCGATGGGTTTGTGGCAGGTTCTGCAGCGGGATGCAAGATCTGGGAAGTTCGAAGTGTTCAAGCCTTAAGTGCCCAAAAGAGTCAGGATAAGAAAGCTAGACATCCTGTGACTAAGAAGTACTTAAAGAAACTGGTATACAAGCCAGTGTTATGTGAAACTAAGATTCCCCTGAGCAAGTTATCTCAGGATATTCTTGGTGACATGTGGTACTGGCACGTAGATCCAAAAACGGGAGAGGCAGTGATTATGGGAAAGGTTTGGTCAGACAGCGGAAGCTTAGTGCTGAGGGAACTAATCAGAGTATTTGATGAAGTCCGCTTCATTAACTTCTCTGTGAAAGATCTGGAGGCACTGGCGGACAAGTATTGCATACATATTGATGAGTGGACGAAATTCCTTGCTTCTAAATATAACAAGGTGATCAAGTTCTGCCTTGACTATAAGAAGAAGATGGAAGCTAAAGATGCATAGCTGTGAAGACTGAAGACCGAAGACTGAAGACTAAAGATCGAAGATGATCCAGAGTTGTTGTCAAGTGGGAGTTTGTTGAAGCATTTTCCCGTGACAAACACTCTGGATAGATAGAGTCTTAGTTTTGTACTTTCATGTATGTATTTGTCTTTGTTTGTAAGTGTCTGTATGTATTAGTAATCGAGTTGTATTTATTTTTACATATTGCCTGTTGCAAATTTCTCTAAGTGGTTTGCGCACTTGTATGTGCATAGGAATTAGTTCCTGCGTACTTAACAAGTACGCAAGAATACCTTTGCGTACTTGCTAAGTACGCATGAGCAAATTGCCCTGCGCACTTGCTAAGTGCGCAGGCATCAGGTCGTGTATAAATAGGAATGGTTGAAAGCAGATAAGTACGCATTCATAGTAGCAAATACGCAGAATTTGTAATCTCAGTATTTCTCTCTGTACCCTTCAAGTGTTTATAATAGACGAACGTTTAAAGTGATCATCTTGTCGGTTTACTTTGTGTTGTAAGACTCTCCACCTAGTCACGGGTATTCCGCACTCGGTCCGACTAGTAGACCCACTTTCATGTGACGATCCGCTACACCTGAGGGACCTACATCTACCAATGACGCTAACTGAATTTCGGGACGAAATTCCTTTTAACAGGGGGAGTATGTGATACCCGGCAAATTCAGATTAATATCCATACCCGACTATTACTTGAATTCACATGATTACACTTGCATCATACTTAATTATAGAGTAATTAACTACATATTTCATATAGCAAGTCCGTTCGTTTCATTTCATTACATGCATCGGTAATCGGGCGGATTACCGGGTCACACACGCGTCTCGTCACACGAACGTTGGTGAATTTTAGAAACAATATTTAGACATATAATTGGTGTTCAAAAATTATACGTAATACTATGATTTAATATTTCATGCTTATGTGAATTTTTCCGGAATTTTTACAGCAACTTTTATTTTAACGCTTTTAAGCGGATACTCGATATGTGTCAACAACATTAAATTAGATTTTATAAAAATAATGCTTTATTAATTTGGGCTTAATATTTCAGCTATTACTTTATCTAAATCCATATTAGAAGCCCATATTAGTTAAAAAGCCTTAAAAAATTTAAGAAAGCCCAAAACCTATTTAAATAAAACTCCCTTAAACCGTTCCCACCTCATTTTTACCCTAACCCTAAACTCACTCCTCTCTCCCTCTCCTCTCATTCTCGGCCGCCACCTCCACTACCTATCCACCACCATCAAAATTCTTCATCATCCATTCCAAGCTTGCTAGGATCATTTTCAAGGTGTTTACAAGGTGTTCAAGCTAGAGAGCATCATCTTCTACCCACTATACATTGGTTTTGTAAGTATCCATCTACCCATTCCATTATTTTTGGCCAAAATGGGAAACCCATATATCCAACTGATTTTTTTTGTTACAAGTCTTTAAATCCATGTTTTAACCAAAGAGTTTTCATAAAATGAAGTTGTTGACACATATTTGGACTTTTTATTGTTTGAAATGTTTATTTAGGTTATTATTTGCTCGTTTCTATTTATAGAAACTTTTTTGGTTGATATTTTGGATAAATGAGTGTATGATATGTTTGATAGTTTAAATGATGCTCATAATAGTAGAATAAGTAGGAAATGTAATTTTTTTTGGTTGAAATGGTGTTTTACTCTATGTTATGGTCGACTTACTATATAAGGAAACTTTATTTTGTCATATTTTGTGTTATGAGGTTCTAATGGATAAAAACTTGATAATATAGTTCTATAACATATATTAAAGCAGTAGAAAGAGTTATTTGAAGTTACACATGTGCAAAAGGTCGTTTGGATCACTTTCCTAAAAAGGAAACTTTAATTGGTCATATTTTGTATGTGTATGTTATAAATGTTTAAAATAGGTTGAATAGATTTGTTACTACATGAATAGATGTCTTATGCAAGAATATGTAATTTGGAATTGCATTATGACACGTTTTCAAGAACCTTACTAAATAAGGAAACTTTGTTTGTTTGTGAACTTCACTTTTACTTAAAATAGAAAATGTATGTGTAGAATCATGTTTATGATATGTTACTAGTATGATAACATGTATAACTTGTTTAGTTGAGCCATGACACCTAAGGTGCATTAAAACCCTAATTTTCTAAAAAGGGAAACTTTGCTATGTTAAGAACTATGGTGTAGAAATAACACGTTATGCTACTTGTTGCAAATAGATTGAACTAATGTGAATAGGTTTTTAATATAATGACATGACTTATGTATATAAATGGTTAACATGTATGAAATATACCTTGAAGATGTACAAATGCCATGCTACTTGTCACATGTTAATTAGTTATGCAACTACTTGAAGCATGAATGTTATGTCACAAAGTATGACTCATGTGTTACTTGAGTATGACTTGTATGCTACTTATGTGCTACATATGTGCTACTTATATATACTTATGTGTTACTCATATAGGGCTCGGTTAGGTCGGTAATCCTGATTTGCTAGATTCCTCTTGTTGCTTTCATTCTTCATTCACCGCATTACCAGGTGAGTTTTCACGGCCCCATTTTACTTACTTTTCCATTTGGGGGAGATACATGCTAAACCATTTTCTTACTTAGTCGTATACTGATTACTTTGATTTCGCTTTAATATATATAAGTGGGTGCATTTCCCGCACATAAAGTCCTCTCATATTCGAATCGTTAATTATTACACAAAGCGAGGTGATTCATGAATTGTACTATTGGGTTTAACAACCCCCACCCGGGTTAGTGGCGCTAACTCTGACTGGGAGTCAAATGGGTGCATAATTGACCTAATCCATTGCGTGCTGGGCACGTAAGAGGCAAAATGCTAGTTTCTGCATTCCTTCGTTGAGCTTCGGTTTCGGGGTTGCTTATATAGTTATTGTTTATTGTCTGATCAACAATCGAATCACTAGTATACATACGTACTGTTACACTGTTTTTCATTTCTATTTCTGTTACTTAAACATGTGAACTCACCAACACTGTGTTGACAATTTTAAGCATGTTTATCTCAGGTCGCTAAGCATTCACACATGGACTAGGATTGCATGTCTGGAGTCGCATTTCATGTTTTCATTTAGAAGCTAGGTTTATGGGAACCTATTTTATTATGCTTCCGTATTTTGCTACATTACTTATGCTTCCCCACTTTACTTTCCGCATTTTCAAACTCTGTATTACTTATTTATTCTTGTATGATGTTCAAATGGAAGGTCTTTTCGAAAACCATTTAGAGGTCGTTCGAAATGACCGGGACTGATGATCCTTGACAGTCACAACCCGCGGGTAACCCGCTGTGGAATTTCAGGGTGTGACAAATTTGACAGCTAAATTAGTCAAATTGGTATGTTAATTTGATTAAAAACTGATGGAGAATCCTTCAGTTATACAAGGCAAGTCCATGGCATTCGGGTTTTGATCGATTTCAATATCAAATTGCAAAAACTCGTTTCTGTTGACTTTTGGAAAGTCAAAGGGAATGGCTAAGGGTTCAAAATCCATGGTGGGGTTCAAGCTTGAGGTGCAAGGTCCAAATACAAGTGTGGGGGGTTTAGAATTTGGAGTCCAAATGCCAGGGGGGGTTCAAGACCAATGTGTTTAAATCATAAATAATTGTATATATATATATTTATGAATTGATTTATGTTTTTAAAAGCCTTAAAGCCTTATAAATTTTATAAATAACTAGTTTATAAAAATAATGCGTTTAACCCATATATAAATACATGTGTTTTTTATACATACATATGGAGTAAAATTTGTATGATATATGTATATAGAATTCTTTAACTTTGATTTAAAATTAAAAGTGTATGTACGTGTAAAAATTACGAATTTGTATTGAAACCTTGGAATTAAATGCTGGCACGAATAAAATAAATTATTGCAAATGGAAATCAGAAATGTTACACATCAATATTCACATCTTTAGGAACACCATTAATTTTCTGAGCATCAAATATCTCATCATCACTATCAGAAGACCATTTCTTCCCCCGTGACTGGATTAATCTTCAAAACTGTCTTTGGATCAATATCCTCTTCAGTAATGATCTCTGGTTCTACAAAATAGTTTCCATTAAATGGTGGAGGAGCAAATCCAGTTCCAGTTGTTCTCTTAACAGGATCAGCATTGTCATTGAAATAACCCAACAATAGTGATGAATTTCCAAAACTTTCCAGTTTTCTATGTAATCTGATCCCCTCTAATTTTTTATCTGAAATTTCTTTGTTTTTCTCAGCAACAATTTCATTTCTCTTTTCAATCTCAGCATAGGCCATATCCAAAAGATATGCATGTTCCTTAATTTTCGAGGTCAGAGAATTAATGTCTCTCTTGAGTGATTCAATTATGTCAATACACAACTTATCATTGTCCTTTAATTTTTGATTCACTGTGTGTATCGATTTCATATCACAGATCAAGTTTTTGTTATCATCCATGACTTTTATCATTTTGTCCTTCAACAAAACACAGTTAGAACAATATATATTACAGATAACATCTTTTACCTTTGATGGATCAGACATGTCAGCCATGAAGACTTTTGCAGTTGGAATCTCTTCAGTCATCTCAGGTACTCTTTTAGTCAAAAAAATCCCATCCTCAGATACACTTGTTATGGACACATTATGTAACATTTTTGATTTTTAGTAGCCATATTTCGATTCAATGTAATGCATTTCAAACTCAATACTCGTGCACTGTCTTATTATTTTGCTTACCGTAAACTAAATGCAATGATTCAATACAAATTTACAAGTTTTGCTCGATTATATACACTTAAACGCTATACAAGTAACTATTTATTTCAAACTAATCAAACCTGAAAAGTCAAGGACTAAAGTTGAAAATTTATCAAGAAACCCTAATTAGCACGGTCGTGCTTCGTCCTGGCACGGTCGCGCCAAGTGCCTCGGCACGATCGCGCGACTGGTCCTGGAACGATCGCGCCCGGTGCCTAAGCACGGTCGCGCCTCTCTTGGGCACGGTCGCGCCTGCGTAACAGTCGAAACGTAAATGCAGTTTCAAAACGCTCGATCATTCGAATTCAAATCCGATTTACGTTTTACTTTTGTTATCAAGGAAAATATCTCCGTCGATTACCATTATCATTTTCAAAATACAAATTACTCTCAAGAAACCGTCCAAATTATCTCCCAAGCCTCAAACCTCCATTCTCGATCCAATTGATACCAATTAATCAAGGAACTCGATCCTCCGATCATCTCTTAGGTTTCTGAAGAGTTGGAGCAGCCGGAATCACAGCAGAAGCCGCCAGAAGCAAATCTTGCCGTCGCCGGAACTCCCTTCTACCGATCGCTATCAGTTCCTTTCTATTTGAGGTAATTGAATCATCCCTCCCTTTCGTTTCGGTCCATATATCAAAAGCCCCCTATCAATCTGGGCTTTCATTACAGAAATCGTCCGAATCAGAATTTATATTTTAATAAGAAAAGATTTAATCGATTCCACTCTTAAACACGATTTACATACAATTAATTTATGTGATTAGACTCGTAATAACCCAGTAATCAAAAGCCCTATCAATTCCATCGTTATAAATACAAAAATTGTTCAATTCGTGTCTGACTTGGAAGAGACACGGTCGCGCTAATCATCTGGCACGGCCGTGCCTCATATAGCGCGGTCGTGCCGATTAGCAGCACGGTCGTGTCCTCCTGTCCAGACCTAGTCATGCCCTTTGGGCTAGCCTCTGTTGTGTCTAAAAAATCATAGACACGACCGTGCCAGTCCAAGGCATGGTCGTGCCTGTTGACTGGTCTAGTTTGTGCCCTCTGTTGATCAACCCGGTCGCGCCCCGACTAGCGCGGTCGCGCCCGTGGCTTGAGCACGATCGTGCCCTTCCGAGGCACGGTCGTGTGTGACTCAGAAATTTTAACAGAATTATAATTTTATATTTTTCAATCAATAAATGTTTCAAATTTTATAAAAATATGTTTTTTGTATTTGAAGAGATAAATATTATTTATTTAAAAGTTTATTAAAAAAATTTATAAAAATTAAATTTATATTTATCTTACACTTAAATGATGTTTTAAATGATTAAGTAACAAGTTTATAAATAAATAAGATAATAATTATTTATTTAATATTTAAACAAAAATCAATTATTTATTTATACTTAATTACAACCAATATTTACATTATTTCATAAACTATAATCATTTATTTAATTATTAATTTACATTTAACACATGCATTATTTTCATAATCAACAATTTTATAAAAATTCTATTTTATTATTTAAATTCCAAACTTTAATCAAATGTTCCAAAAATGTTTACTACAACTTTATATATTTCATTTAATACTTTTTATACACGAACTCAACCTTAAATGTTAGACTTAAACTTTGTACACCGATTTGATTCAATATACATTACTATCTAGGTTAACCCGTGCGTATCAAGAACCCTTATTTTATCTATACTCTTTGTTAGCTACATCTCCATACCAAGTGAGTATTCACAACCCCTTTTACTCTTTTACACTTTTGGGGTGAAACATGAACATTATTCAATTTACACATTACATTTACACAAACAACACAAAGTACAAATCCTATTTACTTTCATGTGTGCAATTTGAGCTTTATGCCCGAGTGCTAGGTGTGCTAACCTTTGTATGCGATTATGTGCAATCATTAACTATACAAGGTTTTCAATGATAGATCTATTGAGTCTGACAAACCCACCCAGGTGCGCAGTGATTGAAACCGACAACACAATTTTTGCATGCTAGTTACAAGGTTTGGTTGTACATGGTTACACAATAGCTGCTCCCTATAAATGCCTTATTTATCATGATATGTAAAGGATTTGTTTTCAACTATATGCTATCTATATACAACTGTGTTATACTCACCAACTTTTTAGTTGACTTTATTTTATTCATGTTTCTAGCCCTAATATGTGAGAATGATTCAAGACGTGCTCAATATAGGATTTGGACTTAGCGATTTAAATCAAGAATTCTATGAGTTGTTTTATGTTCTTGTTTGAATTTGGTTGGTACTTGGATTATTTGTAATGGAAATTTAACTTTAATATATTTCAATTTAGTCAACCATGTGCTATGAACAGTCTTACATGTTCCGCCCCGATGATTCCGCCATCGGTCGGGGTGTGACACATTATCTTCAAAATGAACTTCATCCGCACTTTCAGTATTATTTTCTTCAGAAATTTCTTCTGCAGTGAAACTCTCAGAAGATTCATCATTCTGACTTTCTACTTCTCTCACTGAGCTTTCTTCATCACTTGAGTTATCATCCTTAGATGTCTCATCAGTATGAACTTCAGCCACGAAAGCTTGACTCATAGCACCAACTAGATCCTCTAAATGAATTCCCTAGTCATAGTTATCATCTCCTTGAGCAACCAAAGCAGATGATGTTGAAACATTTGTTGAATTTCTAGAATTGCCAGATCCTTGTTGTTGATTTCTGTTGTTTTGATTGTTCTTCTTTTGAGAATCAAATTCAACCTTTGGCTTGTTACATTCCTTAGCAAAGTGACCATATTCTTGACAGTTGTAACATCGAACCTTTGTTTTATCAAAACACATTCTTGTTCTGCTGTTTGATCCGATGTACTTTCTTCCAGTTTTTTTAAGAAAATCTTTTGCTTAACTCATCCACATTGCCATATTCCATTGAATATTCATCTCTTCTAAATCAACAGGATCAATCTGACGATAGTCTTCTTCAATTGCTTCTGTATCATGATTCTTCCCTCCGATAAAGTTTTCATACGAAGCAACAAAAGATGAAAACATTGCCATATAATCTTCAGCTATCCTCTGACTTGTAAGGCCCCAAACCGGGCACCCTACACTTGGTTCTTATAATGGATTATTCCCTCGAAAATACTCATTTTTGATATATTAAACTATAGCGGAAGTCTTTCTAAAAACATTAATTACCATTTAATGTCATTAAGTTACCTCACGAATACTTGCACACCAATCCGATTAGCACCGCTCCCAAGCCAAGATACGTTAACGCAACGCTTACCTGCAAAACAATCTACCGTACACACAAAGTCAGCTACGCTGAGTGAGTTCTAATAGTTCAGTTTGATTAAAAGCCAACTCGTATCAAAAGTTATTTAAACTTTACTCAAGACCCACGGTCCTTGTAAAATAGTTCCACAATTCATTAACAAATAGATGACCCATGTTATCACCCGATATCCCATAATAGCTCATTACCCACGAATCATCCCATAATAATAATAATAATCCCGCAGTTTCATCGACATAGGTCGAACTTACCTACACTAATAACTCATGCTCAAGTACACGTATTAACTCGAACTTGGTTAACACAACCAATCCCTAAACGTCAACTTACTTAGCCTTGACCAAGGCTCCTATAAATCAACTGACATAACAGTTGCAAGCACCACATCACAATCCTAACCCAACGATCAATCTAACTCGACTCACCACAATAATACTATCTCATGCACAAATAATATAACTCAACGCTTGTATGCAATTTAACACAAATATATAAGCACACAAACACATACCTCTTCGCTGCACCCTCGTCAAGGTTACCCTCGTCAGGGCGTTCGACACACCCCGAGCTCATCACTAACCTGCTCAAAGTTCACCACCTTTGGTGACCTCCCAGAGAAACATAGTCCTCCACAATCCTGTTTGCCGTGTCACACAGACAACAATGCAAACACAATACCCGACGTGTCACGAGGACAACGACACAATACACACAACACATATATAAACACATAACATTATACTTTATGTATATGACTCGTTAACTGCACCTGAACTTCTCACATACCCTAGGATAAGATATCATGCCCATATTCGTAAGCGTTTAGCTTATACCCCAACTCACCCCGACTAACTCATAACACAATTCTCTTCTAATATAGCAACACACATATAAATACTATGTCTCATAATCTAAGTACATACTACACACATGCACACCCTGTAGCACCATCTAGTTGTACTCGTATGACCTTTAGATACAATCCCGACTCACTCTTATTAGGTCACTATACGACCCACGACCATGTACCCACCTTTGACCTACACGTTCTAAGGACGACACATAGTCCTTTAGCCCCATATTTAATTACATAAGTTCGTACATTCATCGGGTTAGACCCCAAAACTCTTCATACTATTAACGTAATAAAACAGTTCATGAAAGTATGTATGACAGCCCCAAAATAGTAAAAACGTCTAAAAGAGGGGATTAGAAACTCACTGGTTACGAAGAATCCAGGTCCTTGCTCTGCAACCCGCCCGTTCACGCTTGAAACTCAAACCTGTCAAACGTATGATCCAAGATCAGAATACGTTCTATCCGCACATCAAATAATGCATACAAAAGTAAAACCTCGACACCCGTCTCATATTCCAGAACCGGGTCCTTTGCATGCATGCATGTGTGCCATGCAAAACCCTATCCTCTTCACGCAAACTCCAGTCTCACGAGTACATGTATAATATGGTTCCCGAACCATTTAGGACCTGTGCCCCCTAACCCAAGCTTCCATGCATGCACGTCAATAAGCCATGCAAGACCTTAGCCGGCCTTCTCACCATCTCCCGTCTCCACAGCCGTACGCCACCACGCACGCCACCACGCACGTCACCACCATCTCCTTCGACGAGCAACAACCCTATTCAAGTAACTCTCCCTCTACCATCCCCGAAGGACTCTACCTATGCCTAACCACATGCCGGATACAACACCACCTTCGTACTCCGCCCTTTGCCGCCGTAGTGCACCGCTACCACGGCCAACGCTGACTGCCGCCTTCTCCTCGTTAGGTTTTCCACACACTCTCTCTCTCTTTCTCTTTCTCTCTCTCTCTCTTGGCCATCGATTACCGAATCTAAAGAGTCGTCACAACCCTGTCGCGCCATCACCGTGAACCACCTCTCGCTTCCGTCGTCGTTTCCGGCAACTCTCGAGACCACCACCACGCTACCCGACATCATCACCTCCACTCGCCACTCCTCTTCCCTTTCCATCGCTAGCCGAGACCACCACCCACAAACCCTAGTCGAGTTTCCAATTAAAACACACATACAAATACGTATATAGCAAGAATGGAGTTTACCTTAACCGTTTACGGAGTTCCCTGCTGTCACACCCCAACTGACAGCGGAATACGTCGGGGCAGGACATTTAGACTGTTCATGAGCACAAGGTTGACTAGATTGCAATATATTAATCATCCAAATTTCATTCTAAACAAATCAAACATAACCAACTTCAAACAAGTATGTAAATGAAATACATAATATTCTTTGTTTAAATTTAACTAAGTCTAAACTTAAGTGTAGCATATCTTGATCAACTCACACATTAGCACCCGAAACATAAATAAAATAAGGTCAACTAAAAAGTTGGTGATCATACACAGGTTTGTACATAGGTAGTATATATAGATGTGAATAAATCAAATCCTTACATAACATGATAAAATAAGGCATTTATGGGGAGCAACTATTGTGTAACCAAAGTACAATCAAACCTTTGTAACTAGCATGCAAATTGTGTTTTCGGTAACAATCACCCCAATCTGGGTGGGTTTGTCAGACTTAATAGATCTGTTATTGTTAACCGTCGGCTTGAATAGTTAATGATTGCACATAAATTGCACATAAACAGTTAACACACCTAACACTCAAACATAAAGCTCAAATTTTGTATACATGAATGTAAAGAGGATTTGTGTTTGTGTAGTTTGTGTGAAAATAAGCAATTGTGTGTATAGAGTTCATGTTTCACCCCAAAAAATATAAAAGAGTAAAGGGGCTATGTAATACTCACTTGAATAAGTTGTGTAGATAACACGAGAAAAAATGACGTACAAGTGATTCTCAAATCACAAGTTTAACCTAGAATGAAATGTATGAACTTGCATTAACAATGTGAACGGAGTCTAAGTCATGATCAAATGTTCATCGGGTTTGATATGTATGGATTTGTACAAGGGTTGTGTCATTTTATGTGAAAGGATGTAAGTCAACACAAGTTTGATATGTAAAATTGTAAGTTCAAAGTATATATAAAAAAAATAATATTTGTCTTTAGTGTTTATGTCTAATTAATTTAAATAAATAAATTATTTTAGGGTTCAAAGTAAAAATAAATAAATCTATCTTATTTATTTATTTTATAATAATGTGTCAAACTATAGGGTAAATAAATAAATATATATATATATATATATATCTTAGTAAATATTAAAACCCTAAATAAATTTGTTAATATAAAAAGATAATTAATAAATAAATTTATTTATTTATTATTAAAGTAATATGTTTTAAAATAAGGAATGTAGTTATTAATATGTATATATATATATATATATATATATATATTTTAGAAAGAGTTTTATTTGTTTTAAACTCTAATATGCATATATAGTTTAATAGAAAAACAAATGATTTATGAGAATGTATTTTTATAAAAATCTTGTCATAATTTTTATAAAATTAGGAAACTAAATACTTGGTTTTAAAATTTAATAATTTGATTAAGAAATGTATTTTTTAAATATATATATATATATATATATATATCTTAGTAAATATTAAAACCCTAAATAAATTTGTTAATATAAAAAGATAATTAATAAATAAATTTATTTATTTATTATTAAAGTAATATATTTTAAAATAAGGAATGTAGTTATTAATATGTATATATATATATATATATATATATATATATATATATATTTTAGAAAGAGTTTTATTTGTTTTAAACTCTAATATGCATATATAGTTTAATAGAAAAACAAATGATTTATGAGAATGTATTTTTATAAAAATCTTGTCATAATTTTTATAAAATTAGGAAACTAAATACTTGGTTTTAAAATTTAATAATTTGATTAAGAAATGTATTTTTTAAATGATTAAAAAGAGATTTTAAATAATTAAATTTGTAAAATAGATGTTTTATGTTAAAAATTGTAAAGTATTGCTTTAATCTGATCTAAATAAGGTTGGGTTTATAAAAATAATTTTTATACAATTTTTGGGGAATTAAAAGCGGATTTTAAAAAATTAAACTGGCCACCCGGCTCGAACCCGAGTGGCGCCTGTAACAGGTGTGCGTGTTACCAGTGGACCAAGTGGCTGGTCCGTGTACTAGACCCAGTTCGAAACATTTTGACATGATACAATAGAGGGACCGGGTTTGGTTTACTGCGTGCACAAAAAGACAGGAACCTATGGGTTTCGAACCCACACCATCTGGTCCGATGGTGCAATGACTTAGCCAGTCAGACCAGATGGTTTCGCTGGTTAAGTATAGATGTTAAATACATTAAACGATTTGATTTAGAAATCTGAATTTGAACCCGTATGAACAAGCCTTGATTCCAAACAAAATTGGGTTTGTTGCCCTCTGTCGTATGAAATTGACAGAGGGCTTTTAATCTCTAACTAAACACGAAACGAATGACACGATTTATACCTGAAATGGTCAAGTGTAGGAGGCCGACGGCTAGCGGGTCAGAAATGAGGATCTGGGTGCTCGATTGAGTTGTATGATTGAAGTGAGGATCAAATGAGGGTGGAGAGAGTTTGTAATATGTTATACGGTGGTGTGTAAGTGAAATACATCACCCAATTTCACTATAATTATAGCATTCAATTAGAGGTTTGACTGTGACAGTTGTCCGAACGGATTACACGTTAATTCGGTCAATTGGGCGTGAATTGCGTCATGGATGTGGTCTGGATTCATGCGTAATTAGCCTACGCATGATTTGCTGTCAAAAACGAGTTTCAATTTCATGAATTCTTTCCCGATTTAGCCTAGTTTGACTTTGCCGAGTCAAGCTCGTTTCATTTTTGAATTCGAGCGCGTAATGTGATCAAATTGAACTCAAATTGGGCCTGGGGATGAAATACGATCGATTACCTACGCATGGGAACCCAAGGTCAAACAGATTGGGTCGCCTACGGTCTTGATTTGTATGATTCTTGGGCTATTTGACTTTAAAAAGTCAAACTGATGAAGAATGGGGGTTTAAATTTAAAGGTGGGGGGGGGGGGGGGGGGCGGGGTTCAATTTGGAGCTTCAATTATGAAAAAGGTTCATCCTAATCTAATTGAATATAATTTATATATATATATATAAATATATATATTAATATATGTTTTTGTATAAAACTAAACTAATATTATTGTGTGGTTTAATTGAATTGCATAAAACATTTTTGAACTGTATTATGTGGTGCAAGGTTTCAAAGGGTTCAGACTGATATATATGTGACATGATGAGTTTGAACAAGTACGGTACTTCAGGTGTTCATTACATAATAAGATGAACGTTAGAAAATCATGGATGTTACAGTATCCCCATGTTAAGGGAATTTCGTCCTGAAATTTAGCTAGTGGAGACCACTGAAACAGAAAAAAAGTGAGTTTGAGTTTTGATTTTCGGTTTGAGGAGTATGATGGATAGCAAGATTTAGGTGTAAAGTTCAAGTTAAGTATGAATGATATCAATGGGTCTTAGTTTCAACAGAGTTAAGGAGAGATCTATCAAAAAAAAATCTAAGGTGAAAGACATTACCTTGGGATGGATTTTTATGGGAACTTGACTATCAGGGTTTGATTAAGGTGTAGTCTAATATGCTCAGGGGTTGTCGGTGGATAAGGGATTTCACAAACATTGGTCTAGGTCAAAACTTCACGTGACCTAAACAACGCTACTACTGATAATATGATAGAGCACTTATATATAGGAAGTACCATCGGCGTATCCACCATGCCCTTGTCATATCACATTCATTTCGTTGTTACATATCACGATAGGTTTTAGGTCACAACACAGGACAAAATTCGCTATGTTTTCTATGCGCTGATTTTTTATAATTACGTGTGCACCCGTAATTACTCGAATCATCGCATGGTCTGTATATATCCTTCCGTTGTGTGCGGGGTAAGAGGGGGCACAAATTCACTTATTTCATGTATATTGCTTTCACATATGAGTTGCTAATAAGTAACTATGTCCCTAATAGGCAGGTCAGTTAGCAACTGGAGAGAAATAAGGTAGTATAACTTAAAGTTCCATAGTTTACTCATGTTTGAACAAGAATACGTCAAACAACAAGTTGTTTTAAAGTGTTACAACTTCCTCGTGTTTGAACAAGAATACGTCAAACCCCGAGTAGCTTCAATGTGTTATGGTTTTCAACCTTGGTGAACAAAAGGGTATGACCATACCTTGTAAAATGAAATAAATCAATTGCAACAATTGTAGGCAATTTAGTTTCTTGTATAATGTAGCACCCAAGTTTCATATATGATCTAGTGTCATGTAGCTTGTAATCAGATAGGTTCCATGTGTAACGTGAACAATTTTGCATCATGTATAGGGTAAGAAATAAGTTTTATGTATGATGTTAACAACTTAGTATCATGTATTTTGTAAACAAGTAAGCTTTCACATGTAATATAAATAATTTAGTATCATATACATTGTAAGAAATGAATTTCATGTATGATGTTTACAACTTACTATCATGTATTTTGTAAACAAATAAGCTTTCATGTATAATATGAGTAATGTAGCATCATGTGTATCGTATAGTGTGAACAATTTGGTATTATGTATTCTACAAACAACTAAGTTTCATGTGTTATATGATCCATCCACTATAATGTATATTGCAAACAAGTTTCGTGTATTATGTGATCGGTGTAACATTATATATATTGCAACTAAGTTTCATGTATTATGTGACCGTGTATGATATGTTCAATCTAGTATCATGTATCAAAATAGCAAGTTTCAGGTATCGTGTGATTGACCTACTATCTTGCATATTGTAAAAAACTAAGTTTTATGTTTCATGTGAAGGTTCGTTTGTAAGTTATTGGATCTCCTGAGTAAATAAACTATCGAATTTTATAGGTAGTCGAGTGTTGCAGACAAGCGTGTCATTTGGTGTTCATGTATAACGTGGTAGTTAGGTTCCAGCTCTTTAAATCTCGTTGAGGTTGATGGGGATGGTTAACGTGTACGCGGTATGGATCGTCTCTTGAAGCGGCAAGTGATAGGTAACGATGGGGTTATGAAAACATTCGGGGAAATGTGTTTACAAATACTTATCTTCGTTTGGAAATAGAAAATTGTAAATTGTTCTTGGTTGTAGATATATAAAGTAGTGAAACCATTGAGTTACATAATCTAAATAAATAGACAGTTTATATGAAAAACTTTTTAAATTTTCAATTATTATAAGGAGAATATTTTTAAGAGAAATTATTGGCTAAATCAAGTAGTTGTATATTAATTTAGCCAGGTTTTAGAAATAGTTACTTTAATGAGGAAAATCATACTTATTTGTCAATTTGAGGTAATATTTTTATAAATTAAGTTGTATTAAGTTCCCTTGCAAAGTGAAAATGTTTATGGGAAATTTATATTTCTGATACTCTTTTAAAAGTTTGATAAACGTTTGGTTTGAAAATAACGAGGTTGTTTAAATCTAATATGATGATTTGTTTACGAAGGAGATTGCCGGTAGTGTACTAAATCGTGTTGAATGAAGAAAGTGATACTTGGAGGGTCTTGATGAAAATATGATGGATGAAATTCACATTCAACGTATTAAATCAATGAATAATAACTTTAGAGTTGAAAAAATATAAAATTTGTTAAATGCTGAAATGGTAAACATTACTCAAAACATAGGGGAAATGGTTCTCAAACTGAAAATTTAAAGACCATAAATATAATTTATGTTAACGTCTCTGGTAGCTTCCCACTAGTAGGAAGATAATCACCAAGACGAGCACCGCTATGGTCATTCTGGTAGCCGATATGGCTTCAGCTCTAGCTGTTTCCGTGAGATTCTCCATTATTTCATTTTCAAGGATGGAGATTAACTCCTTTTGGTACCCTAATTGGTTTGTTAGGCTATCCATTCTTTGTCCTTGCAAGTCGTGCATTATCTCTTATCCCATCCTTTGCCTCTCGAACTATGAGGTCCTCACATATTGGTGAACGCCATCGATTGGAATTCCCATAGCACTAGTGGGTGTCATGGTACGCCTTTCCCAAGGGTTAGGATGGTACGGGTCAGGCATTAGATATGGGTCTCTTAGTGGGGGTGATTTAGGTGTTCGAAGTCTTGGGCCGGTGTTCCTAGCCCAATCTGCCCTTACATCAAACCTTGGCCTGGCAGCCGGGGGTGGTAGTGACTGATACACGGGTGACCTGATGTCTTCTTCCCAATCAGATTCTACTCCGGGACGGTATACCGGGGAGGAAGGAGAGTAGGAGTCCATGTCTAGCAGAGAAACAATGAAAAGGTTGTTAGTGATAATGAAACATTTAGTGTTAAATATAGGATTTCTCACAGGTTTAGAGTTTGACTAGTCATAACACCGAGTCTTCACAATAGTATTTTAGAAATACACTTGACCTATAAGCAATGCATCCCTAAGGAGAATTCCCAGGAAAGAGGGGTAGGTCACTAAGACACACTTAAGTACCCTATCTTTCCTTAGCCAGAATCCCTCATGGGCCTACACACTCTTCCAGACATCATGTATTAATAGCACTATTGTTGGGCTCGTGGTTATGATGAGAATTGTTGTGGATTTGGCCTTGAGGCCC
This sequence comes from Smallanthus sonchifolius, assembly GCA_023525975.1. Lineage (NCBI taxonomy): Eukaryota > Viridiplantae > Streptophyta > Magnoliopsida > Asterales > Asteraceae > Smallanthus > Smallanthus sonchifolius. The sequence goes on along the minus strand of CM042030.1, from coordinate 33,945,567 downwards.
GAAAGTGAGGTTTATATATTGTAGTGTGCTTCTTCTTCTTGGAGGGTAAGTGTGCTTCTTGTTTATTATTAATGGGCATTAGGCTCAATAGTTTAGATTCAAATCACAAGAGGTGGTGAGATTATATGAGTGATTTCATGGGTGCATGCAAAGCTAAGTGTGTATAAGTGTGTGTTAAAACTTAGGATATCACTTAAATGAACCAAATAGATAGCATGAATATAGCACAACAATTATTAGGCAGTGTGACACCTAAATTATTAAATATTGTATCATGTAGTGTATTTACTTATGATAGTATGTAGGAATATTCACACAAGGAGAAATCATATAGCATGTAGTAGTATGGCATTGTATAGGTGTCCTAAGGTTATAGTCTAGGTCAAAAGTGTCTAATAACCTAATTATCTATAACCAAGGCTCTGATACCAATCTGTCACACCCCAACCGACGGCGGAATACGTCGGGGCGGGACATTTAGACTGTTCATGAGCACAAGGTTGACTAGATTGCAATATATTAATCATCCAAATTTCATTCCAAACAAATCAAACATAACCAACTTCAAACAAGTATGTAAATGAAATACATAATCCTCTTTGCTTAAATTTAACTAAGTCCAAACTTAAGTGTATCATATCTTGATCAACTCACACATTAGCACTTGAAACATGAATAAAATAAGGTCAACTAAAAAGTTGGTGAGCATACACAGGTTTGTACATAGGTAGTATATATAGATGTGAATAAATCAAATCCTTACAAAACATGATAAAATAAGGCATTTATGGGGAGCAACTATTGTGTAACCAAAGTATAATCAAACCTTTGTAACTAGCATGCAAATTTGTAGGTCCCTAATTCAGTGCGTGACGGATCTCTAGACTCGCGGTACGTAACGGTGATAACGTGCAGAATCCATGATCAACGTGCTCGTGTAACTCAATCAACAACAATGGTGTAAATTAACACTTTGTATTTCCACCACAATATCAGTTTACAATAATTATGTCTCTAGTCAGTTCCTCCTGATATCGTGTCTCTCATTCTATTTCACAGACTCTGTAAACTCCTATATATAGACATCTGATCTATACCAGGCGAACTTAACTAGTTCGCCTAAAAGATGCTTAGGCGAACTTATTAAGTTCGCATCTAATAGGCTAAGCGAACTTAATAAGTTCGCTTCTAAAGATGCTTAGGCGAACTTATTAAGTTCGCATCTCTGTGAACTTATACAGAATTATATCAACAGTTACAAAACATGTCCTAATAGACTCCCCTTTAACTGTTACTAACAGTTCTATCAATTACAAGTCAAAGACTCTAAGACTAAGACATAATATCTTCAAGCTCGTTGTCACCAGAATATGCTCCAACAGACTCCCCCTTGACAACAGCTTCAGAAGATTGTCATCAGTCTTCATATATCATCAAACACACTGTAGTCTTCATCTTGTTCATCTGCACATTCTCTTTCTATCTAGAAGAAAACTTAGGAGAAGGACCCCTTGTCAACTTCTATCTGCAATATTCAGTTTTTACACAGGAGAATAACCAAGAATAACCAACAATTAAGATTTCCATGGAAGCTGGAAAAATAAAATCTTTTTGGTTTTTCAAACATAAGAAACACAAAATCTTTTTGGTTTTTCTTTGTACAAACTAAAACGTAAAATACAAAATCACATCTTTTTGGTCGAACATCACGAGTAAGAAGATCATATCAGTATATATGAGATATCAATCACACATCTTGGATATAAAATCCATATAATATCAAATGGTATCTTATGTCATTCTTTCAAGCCTTGACCAATCAAACCAATATCTTTCAACATTTTCACACTCTATCTTTTCAAGACTTTCATATTGCATGTTATGATACGCGATAAACATTCAAAGAAAATAGGATCAGGATATGACACACAAATTCAAATTGTCAATATTATAAGATTTGAAGCTAAAGCATCTCATTCCCACTTTCTTGTGTGTTAAGGTACCATTTAAGTATGAAATACAACGTGTACCCCACTAGTAAAGGGGAGTCTTTGACTTGTAATTGATAGAATTATTAGCAACAGTTAAAGGGAGTCTGTTAGGACATGTTTTGTAACTGTTGATAAAATTTTGTATAAGTTCACAGAGAGGCGAACTTAATAAGTTTGCCTAAGCATCTTTAGAAGCGAACTTATTAAGTTCGTTTAGCCTATTAGAGGCGAACATAATAAGTTCGCCTAAGCATCTTTTAGGCGAACTTCTTAAGTTCGCCTGGTACAGATCAGATGTCTATATATAGGAGTTTACAGAGTCTGTGAAATAGAATGAGAGACACGATATCAGGAGGAACTGATTAGAGACAAATTATTGTAAACTGATATTGTGGTGGAAATACAAAGCGTTTATTTACACCATTGTTGTTGATTGAGTTACACGAGCACGTTGATCATGGATTCCGCACGTTATCCCCGTGTCGTACCGCGAGTCTAGAGATTCGTCACGCACCGAATTAGGGACCTACAAGAGCAAGTATCCGCTGCAGATAAGCCTATCCGCAACATTTTGTCGATCTACAATAAACTCTGAGGTCCACAGTAGTTGTACTTAGAGAATTTTGTAGCCATCAGTATTTATTTCTACACCACTTTCTTGCAAATATTTATACAAACTTTTATATAATTCATTTTTATTATATGAGAACATTTAAAACACAATTCTATACTTTTAATTAATAATTAATTATGGTTTAATTATTAATTAATTAGAACATTATTATTATACTTTAAATTTTGGTTTAATTATCAATTAGTTAAATCATTATTTTTAACATTTATTTTTCATAAATCAAATGAAATGTTTTATTCAATTATTTATGTAGTAAATTATTTAATTACTTATTACTCATTTATTTATTTATCCTTTTATTAATTTATGTGATTACAAATAAAAGAAAACTACTCATTTATTTATTTGTGTATTTATTACAAACAAAAGAAACCTAATTATTTTTTTATACATTTATATAATTGTTACAAACAAACAAAATCCTTATTCATTCGTTTACTTATTACAATACGATTATTTATCAAAGATTTACATAAAATATTATTTGCAACTCAAATAATTATTTTATTATTAAAATGAGGACACCCACATCAATTTCCTCGGACAATAGGATTCCCTATTTCATTTGTACAAATCATTTATACATATTGTCTAACAAACATAGGTTAACCTTGTGGTTAGCTAGAACATTGGTGCAATAAACAACATACTTGGGTGACATTCAAGCTACCCATTACAAGGTGAGTTTACATAGCCCCTTTTTCACTTTGACATCTTTGGGGTGAAACATGATTACATTCAAACTATTTGCAATTATTACAATTCAAACATTATGATCATTTGTGCAATTTGTGCCTTATGCTTGAACACTATTTGTGCAAACAACATTTACATACTTTTTATGCATAGTGCAAGTGCAGTCATTAACTCTATACAAGCCGACGGTATACAATGATAGATCTATTGTGTTTGACCAACCCACATGTTTAGGGTGATTGTTGCCGAAAACACTTAAGGATAATCGTTGTGTTATGCCTATCAGTCACAAGGTTTGATTGTGCGCCCAGTTTACACAATAGTGGTTCTCCATAATTGCCTTATTAATCCATGTATCATATGAATTCTACACAAACTCTTGATATTACTTGTGGTGTCAAAAACCTATGTATGCTCACCAACTATTTTTAGTTGACCCTGTTTTTATCATGTTTCAGGTACCAGTGTATGAGATCATATGCAAGAAACTACATATAGGATTTGGACTTAGTGAACAAAGAGTTTGAATATGTTGATGTATTTGATTTTTGATGTTAATTGAATTTATGTAATGAAATATTGATGTAATTAATATATGAAACTTTAGCTTGATCATGTGCTTTTGAACAGTCTACACGTCCGCCCCGACGTATTCCGCATTCGGTTGGGGTGTGATACCCGCCAACCCCAAGAAACTGCGAACCTCTGTTGGCATCTTAGGAATATCCCAGTCTCTTACTATCATTATCTTTGCTGGATCAACCATAATGTCGTTCGGGTTAATGACGTGACCTAGGAATTAGACTTCCCTAAGCCAGAACGCGCATTTGGAGAACTTAGCATACAACTTTTCCTTCTTCAGAGCCTCCAACACATCCTTCAAGTGACATACATGATCACTCTCATTCTTGGAGTTGATGAGGATATCATCGATGAACACGATTACCGCTCTGTCCAGCATCGGTCGACACACCCTATTCATCAAATCCATGAATGATGCGGGGGTGTTCGTCAATCCGAATGACATTATGCGGAACTCAAAATGTCCATAGCGCGTGCGAAACGTGGTTTTTGGTATGTCTTCATCCCTTACCTTAAACTAATGGTACCCGGATCAAAGATCGATCTTTGAGAACCAACTGGCGCCCTGCAATTGATCGAATAGGTCATCGATCCTTGGTAAGGGGTACTTGTTCTTCACCGTTCGTTTGTTCAACTCACGATAATCAATACACATTCTCATCGAACCATCCTTCCTCTTCACAAACAACACCAGAGCACCCCAAGGTTAGATGCTTGGTTGGATAAATCCTTTCTCAAGTAATTCGTCCAGTTGTGCCATTAGTTCCTTCATCTCCATTGGTGCGAGTCGATACGGAGCCTTGGCCACGGGCTGGGCATCTGGTATTAAGTCGATTCGGAACTCAATCTCCCTGTCGGGTGGTATCCTAGGAAAATCCTCTGGAAAGACCTCTGGGTACTCGCGTACCATGGGTACATCATCTAGTTCTTTCACTTCCTTACATTTTTCAATCAAGTATACCAGATAAGCCTGGCATCCGCGCCTCAGGTAATCTGTTGCCTTAAGAATCGAGATGACGTTGGGCATCGGGGCGTCACGATCTCCAAAAATATCGACTTCACTACCATCTGGAGCCTTGAGTCGGATTATCTTTCGTTTGAATATAATTTGCGCTTCATTGGCAGTTAGCCAATCCATACCCAAAACTACATCAAACCCACCCAAAACCATAACGAACAGCCTGACGGGAAATCTATGGCCTTCTATTTTTATCGTGGAATTGTCAACTACATCAGTCACCCTCGTAGTTCTACCCTCACCGGTTTCTACGCTTAAGGCCCATTCTACCTTACTTACAGTGTAGTTTACTCTTTTATAAAAAGTCACAGATATAAAACTCTTACTGGCACCCAAATCAAATAACACAGATACAAAAGTTTTGTCAAGGATAAACGTACCTGACACCACATCGGGGATGCCCTGGCTTATTCCTACGTCAGCGCATAGGCTCGAGTCTTCGTTCGGGGCCTGTCTTCTTTCTTTTCAGGGCCTTTCCCTTTTCCCGCTTACCCATTTTTGGTTTAGTGCATTCCCGGCTCATGTGGCCGCTTTTGCCATAATTATAACATTTAATGCCTTGCATGCATTCACGGGAGTAGTGTCCAGTCTTGCCACATTTGTAGCACAGATTTGTCCCCAGCCTGCATTCACCTAGATGCCTACTGCCACACTTCCCACATACCGCAACCTCACCCAATCTAGCCTGTTTCTCTCGAGCTCCAAATAGTCTCCTGCCAGATCGTTTGGCCGGAAAACTTGGTTTCTTCATCGGCTTATCAGTAGCAACAACATTCAGTGCCAAATCATAAAATACCACGCCACTCAGTTCTACGACCGAATCGTAGGTAATAGGAGTGTTTGCCTTAACGTAGGTGCGGACCTTGTCCGGCTGTCCCTGAATATAGCAAGCAATCTTTCTTTCCTCATTCGTGACAAGATGTGGCACCAGATATGCCAGTTCATTGAATCGGGTAGTGTACTGCCGATGAGTCATGCTCCCGACCTTCAAAGCTAGAAATTCCATCTCTACCTTCTCAATCTCGTTCCTCGAACAGAAGTTCTTGATTACCATAGTTTTCAAGTCATTAAACATCATTGAGTCAACCACCTCATCCCCATTAGCCTGACGTACACCTTCCCACCAGTGAGATGCTTCCTCCCTCAAGGAGTTAGCAACAAACTTCACAACCTGACTCGCTCGGCATTCGCTCAGACGAATGGCAACCTCCATACGAATCACCCAATCAAACGTAGCCGCCCCATCATTCTTCCCAGTGAGAACCGGTGGATCACAAACCTTGATGGACTTATATTCGCAACCGCGAGTAGGCGGTGCATTAACTGCCTCAATGATCGGGGCATCAGTTGCCGTGTTAGACCCGCCTGCTTCATTAGCCTTCTTCATTGCCTCTGCCAGCAGTCCTGGTAGGGTAGCCTTCATCAACTCAGTAAACTCGCGTGCCAGGTCCGACTTCACTTTCGGTTCGAAAGTGAAGTGTTGTTCTTCTATAGGAGTCCGTTCAGTTCCATGCATGCTGATTTCCGGCTCTGTGTGGACACTTCCCTCTTCACTGTACTCCTGATGAGCAGGAGTCCTATTACGACCACCGGTACGACCCCCACCACGCCTTCCACTCTTTCGTCCCGCCATTCGTTCTATAAGACAAGGTATCTAATGTCATCACGCTAGTTAACAAATAGAATTCAACAAGTACTGTAAGATGTAAATATACACTGGCCATCTACAATTAACCATTACACTACCTTTCGATTTCTATTTGACCACCTTTGTGATTCCATCAGAACACATGTCCTAATCTATTACTTTCTAAGGCATACTACATACACATACTCTACTTTTTATACCTAATGATGTGGCTCGGGGTACCCGTACTGGCATACGCTCTTGGTCCCATACACATTTTAAGTTCAGACACTGAGAGTGTCCAAATCTCTCAAACTATTGCTCTGATACCAACTTGTAAGGCCCCAAACCTGAGAGGCCTCACTTGTTGGATTTACTCATTCACAAACAGTTCTTAAACTTGAATATCAAATAACGCAGCGGAAAAACTTTCATTTTAAACATAACATCACCATTGTTCAACATGCGGAAGTGTAACATTGTCTAAAACATTCATTACATAGCATAAACATAACAAACGGGATGCCCGTCATCGTATCAGCCGGGTAACTCTTCATCTCTTGCCAAGCATCACCGCCCCTCCGTACCTGTCCTTAACATGACTGTGCATACTAAAAGTCAGCTACGCTGGTGAGTTCCAGCTTTTCATAAAATCTTAATATAAACATTTTTCGAAAAACATAACATACATTTATTTAACAAAGGCGTACGTAACATGCAACAACTTAACATCATCAAAACATCGTAACATAGCATCATACATAAGTCAACATGAACCGAATCTGCGCCTTCTCGTAACCGTCAATTCCGTACATCGCATATCAGCGGATGAACTTAAGGCTCGTTACCTCTAAGTCATCCGTCACCCAAGTCTCCTAAGGCTCATTACCTCTAGGTGGACCAAACATATGTCTCCTAAGGCTCGTTACCTCTAGGCAGACAGAACATACCTTAGGTACTATTTCCCTGTAAGGAATAGTACCGTCCATCGGGATCCCGGTAATCCCATGGGTGACCGTCGTCACCCCATCCTCAACCAGTTGTACAACTGTTAGCCAGCCACAAAGGTAAGGGTAAGGCCAATACATACATATATACCCTATCTCCCGTGGGAACTCGTGGCAGATGCGTTCATTCGTGACTTTCACAAAACCTTTACCTCATTTTAGTTAAAACATTCGTACGTTTTATTAAACAAAACATCATCTCTTCCGTAAACCTTTCGTAAACTTCATTTGGCAAAACATTTCATAAAACTCATCTCGTAAACATCGTTTCGTAAACATCATTTCGTATGTATGTACACCAGCCCAAAAACATTAATTAAAGCATTTAAGAAGGGCTTCTAGAACTCACCTGATAAGCTAGTCTTGGTTGTCCTAAACAAAGGCCCAACAACGTCACTAGTTAAATACACATCAGACCTAATCCCAACTCTAACGGTTTACTCGTTCTGTTTTAGGCGAACATACTGACTTCACTAACCAGCTATATATACCCATAGACCTGATGCATGCGTACTTAGCAAGTGCGCATGGCCTTGTTCTTGCGTACTTAATAAGTGCGCAGAGTTCGCTTCATGCGTACTTGATAAGTACGCAAGATTTGCTTCATGCGTACTTGATAAGTACGCAGGCTTTGCTTCTTGCGTACTTGACAAGTACGCATGACCTGCTTACGGGCAGACTTCTTCCCCGCAAAAACCCTAACTTTTTGCATGCAGATCCGACATCGTGAAGATCCGAACTTTTTACGTTCAAAACGTTTACTTTTCATTCTAGATGCTAAATCTAAGTTTATATTCAAGTTTCATACGTAAAAATGCCATCTTTTTATCCAAAACCCAAAAACCCCAAAACGAACAAAAAACTAAGATCTAGATCAGATCGTTACCTATATCGAGCTTCTGATTCAGAGGTTTTGCTCACGAGCTATGGAGTAACACACTTCTTCAATATCAGGTCAATCCGCTAACTTTCTCTCTACGGTTTCTCTCTAGAACTTGCAAATGAGAGATTATGGAGTGTGTTGGCTATTTAAAGGGAGGAGACTCCTCTCCTCAAGTTCGCTGGCCCATCTGGCCCGGCCCATCACGCCTCGTTCGTTTATTCTGTTCCTCTCGCTTTTAACCCGTTATTTTTAATCGTCGTTTTATTTTTGGGATGTTAAAACAGTAACATTGTCAGACATGGGGAAGCGTAAACATTGTCTAAAACATTCATTACATAACATAAACATAACGTAACAGGATACCAGTCATCATATCAGACGGGTAACTCTTCATCGCTTGCCAATCATCACCGTCCCACCGTACTTGTCCTTAACCTGAATGTGCATACTAAAAGTCAGCTACGCTAAACTTTAACATTTACATTTGCCAAAAACATAACATTCATTCATTTAATAAAGCGTACGTAAAAACATGCAATAACTTAACATCATCAAAACCTCGTAATCATATCATCATAACATAAGTCAACATGAACCGAATATGTGCCTTTTCATAACCGTCAATTCCAATTATCGCATACTGGCGGAGAAACCCCAAGGCACGCCACCACTAGGCCCTTCGACGCCATACATTACCTGTAGATGGAGAAACCTAGGGCCCGATACCCCAAAGCCGTTCAACACCAGAACCTTAGGAAAGGCACCACAAGGATACACGCACCTTCACCTTAAGCACGGTGTCCCAAAGGATAGCACATACCTTCACCTTAAGCACTGTTCCCTCGGGGAATAGTACCTTCAATAAGGATCCCGGTAATCCTATGGTGACCGTCGTCACCCCTTTATCCACCCAGTTGTACAACAGTTTGCCAGCCACAAAGGCCCATAACATACATGCATACCTTAGTTCCCAAAAGAACTCCTGGCAGATTCGTTCATTTTGTCACTTTTATAAAAATAACCATTACCGCCTTTACATCATTTCAGTTAAAGCATTCATACGTTTTATTATAAAACATTTCATCATTAAACCGTTCGTAAACCATTCATAAACCTCTTTGGCAAAACACTTCATAAACACATTTCAACTTTCCTTTCGTAAACATCATTTCTTAAAACATCATTTCATTAAACATCATTTCGTAAGTATGCACACCAGCCCAAAACATTAATAAAACATTTAAAAGAGGGCTCTAGAACTCACATGATAAGTTAATCTGAGTTGTCCTAAACAAAGGTCCAACAACGTCACTTCCGATCTGAATTGATTAGTTAAATACACATCAGACCTAATCCCGACTCTAACGGTTTACTCGTTCTGTTTTAGGCGAACATACTGACTTCACTAACCAGCTATATATACCCATAGACCTGAAGCCTGTGCACTTAGCAAGTGCGCAGGGCCTTATTCTTGCGTACTTAATAAGTACGCAGACTTCGCTTCTTGCGTACTTGATAAGTACGCAGGCTTAGCTTCATGCGTACTTGATAAGTACGCAGGATTTGCTTCTTGCGTACTTGATAAGTACGCAGTCTTTGCTTCTTACGTACTTGATAAGTACGCAGGACTTGCTTGCGGACAGCCTTCTTCCCCGCAAAAACCTTAACTTTTTGCATGCAGATCCGACCTCGTCAAGATCCGAACTTTTTATGTTCAAAACATTTTCTTTTCATTCCAGATGCTAAATCTATGTTTATATTCAAGTTTCATATGTAAAAATGCCATCTTTTCATCCAAAATCCGAAAACCCCAAAACGAACAAAAACTCAGTTCTTGATCAGATCGTTACCTGTATCGAGCTTCTGATTCGGAGGTTTTACTCACAAGCTATGGAGTAACACACTTCTTCAATCTCGAGTCGATACGATAACTTTCTCTCTCTATGATTTCTCTCTCTAGAACTTGCAAATGAGAGATTATGGAGTATGTTGGCTATTTAAAGGGAGGAGACTCCTCTCCTCAAGTTCACCGGCCCATCTTGCCCGGCCCATCATGCCTCATTCGTTTATTCCGTTCGTCTCGCGTTTAACCAGTTATTTTTAATCGTCCTTTTATTTTTGGGATGTTACACCATGCCATCTTAGCTCATGTAACAGAGAACCAGACAGAAGAAAGGAAGGCCGAGGACATACCAGTTGTTCATGATTTTCCAGAAGTATTCCCCGAAGACTTGCTCGGACTCCCACCGTAGCGTCAAGTCGAGTTCTGAATCGACCTTACCCCCGGAAATACACCGATAGCGCAGTCATCGTACCGACTGGCGCCGTCGGAAATGCAAGAATTATCAAACCAATTACAAGAGTTACTAGATAAAGGATTCATCCGACCAAGTCATTCGCCATGGGGAGCGCCTGTCTTATTTGTCAAAAAGAAAGACGTTTCATTTCGTATGTGCATCGACTATAGGGAGTTAAAGAAAGTAACCATCAAGAACCGGTATCCCCTACCCAGAATCGACGATTTGTTCGACCAACTAGAAGGATCGAGTTATTATTCCAAGATCGATTTACGGTCGGGATATCATCAGCTGAGAATCCAAGAGGAAGACATACCCAAGACGGCATTCCGAACTCGTTATGAACACTACGAGTTTTTGGTTATGCCATTAGGTTTGACCCACGCACCCGCGGTGGTAATGGATCTTATGAACCACGTGTGTAAACCCTTCTAGACAAAGTTGTCATTGTGTACATTGATAACATCTTGATATATTCCCGTAACAAGGAGGAACACGTCGAACACCTAAGGCTTATTCTAGAGTTGTTGAAAACGGGGAAGTTGAATGCGAGTTTTTCTAAGTGTGACTTCTAGATCTGAGAGGTACATTTTCTAGGGCACGTGGTCAATGAGATTGGCTTACACGTTGACCCAACCAAGGTTGAAGCAATAAGAAACCGGCGAACACCCAAAACCACAACCGAAATACGACAATTTTTGGGTCTTGCCGGATATTACAGACGGTTTATCAGAAATTTCACAAGAATTGCAAAAACATTGACTACTTTGACACAAAAAGACATGAAGTATATATGGGATGAAAGAGCAAAAGAAGCATTTCAATTACTCAAACAAAAACTTTGCAGCGCACCGATCCTAGCACTACCGGAAGGAAACAACGATTTTGTAGTCTACTGCAATGTGTCACACCAAGGACTCGGTTGTGTACTGATGCAAAGGGAGAAGGTTATCGCATATGCTTCACGACAACTCAAGGTGGACGAGAATAACTACACCACCCATGACCTGGAATTGGGAGCTGTGGTTTTTGCACTGAAAATTTGGAGACATTATCTGTACGGTACCAAATGTACGATTTTCACCAACCACAAAAGTCTCCAACACATATTTGATCAAAAGGATTTGAACATGCGCCAGCGCGGATGGGTCGAATTGCTTAATGATTATGACTGCGCAATCCGCTACCATCCGGGAAAGGCGAACGTAGTTGCTGATGCCTTGAGCCGGAAAGAGCACCCTAAAGCACGCCGAGTTTGAACATTAACCCTGACAATTCACAAGAATATACCTACCAAGATACGTCACGCTCAGCTCGAGACTCTCAAAGAGGAAAATCTGAAGAATGAAGCCTTACGAGGCATGGAGAAATAGTTTGAGATCAAATCCGATGATGTGTGTTACTTCATGGATTGGATTTGGGTACCAAACTATGGGAACTTAAGGGACTTATGGATGAGGCACATAAGTCAATATATTCGATTCATCCTGGTTCTGAGAAAATGTACCAAGATCTCAAGACAAACTATTGGTGGCCAAACATGAAAGCTGATATTCCCACATACGTCGGTAAATGTTTAACCTGCGCCAAGGTTAAGGTGGAATATCATAAACCATCAGGGTTACTAAAGCAGCCGGAAATTCAATGATAGAAGTGAGAGCAAATTTCAATGGACTTCGTCATGAAGTTACCCAAAACCCCGAGTGGTTACGACACCTTTTGGGTGGTCGTTGTTCGTTTAACCAAATCCTCATACTTCCTTCCAATCAAAGAGAATGACAAGATGGAGAAGTTGACCCGAGTTTATCGAAAGGAAGTCTTCTCAAGACATGGAGTGCCAATCTCTATCATCTCAAATAGAGATGGTCGTTTTACTTCCCAATCCTGGCAATCACTATAAAAAACGTTGGGAACAAGCTTAGATATGAGCACTGCCTACCACCTCAGATGGTTGGTCAAAGTGAACGAACCATCCAAACTCTAGAAGATCTACTAAGAGCTTGTGTGATAGACTTTGGCAACAGTTGGGATACTCACTTACCATTGGTTGAGAGTATCAAGGTAGCACCATTTGAAGCACTTTATGGAAGAAATTGCAAGTCACCACTCTGTTGAGCTGAAGTCGGAGATAGTCAGTCACCGGACCGGAGCTCATCCACGAGACCACCGAAAAAATTTTTAAATCCGAGATTATTGGTATGGACTGGATGTCCAAGAATGGAGCGGAGATAGTATCACGCGAAAGGATTGTCAGACTTCCCCTACCAGATGGAGAAACACTAGCAGTTCACGGAGACAAGGGCGGGATTCCTCTAACTATCATCTCGTGTTTGAAAGCCCAGAAGTATCTACGGAAGGGCTACCATGCCATCTTAGCTCATGTAACAGAGAACCGGACAGAAGAAAGGAAGGTCGAGGACAAACCAATTGTTCATGATTTTCTAGAAGTATTCCCCGAAGACTTGCCCGGACTCCCACCGCAGCATCAATTCGAGTTCCGAATCGACCTTACGCCCGGAGCTACACCGATAGCGTAGTCACCGTACCGACTAGCACCGTCAGAAATGCAAGAATTATCAAACCAACTACAAGAGTTACTAGATAGAGGATTCATCCTACCAAGTCATTTGCCATGGGGAGCGCCTGTCTTATTTGTCAAAAAGAAATACGTATCGTTTCGTATGTGCATCGACTATAGGGTATTGAACAAAGTAACCATCAAGAACCGGTATCCCCTACCCAGAATCGACGATTTGTTTGACCAACTACAAGGATCGAGTTAATATTCCAAGATCGATTTACGGTCGGGATATCATCAGCTGAGAATCCAAGAGGAAGATATACCCAAGACGGCATTCCGAACTCGTTATGGACACTATGAGTTTTTGGTTATGCCATTCGGTTTGACCAATGCACCCGCGGTGTTAATGGATCTTATAAACCGCGTGTGTAAACCCTATCTAGACAAAATTTTCATTGTGTTCATTGATGACATCTTGATCTATTCCCGTAACAAGGAGGAACACGCCGAACACTTAAGGCTTATTCTAGAGTTGTTCAAAACTGGGAAGTTGTATGCGAATTTTTCCAAGTGCGACTTCTGGATCCGAGAAGTACATTTTCTAGGGCACATGGTCAACGAGATGGGCTTACACGTTGACCCAACCAAGGTTGATGCAATAAGCAACCCGTGAACACCCAAAACCACAACTGAAATACGACAATTTTTGGGTCTTGCCGGATATTACAGACGGTTTATCAGAAAATTTTCATAAATTGCGAAAACATTGACTACTTTGACACATAAATACATGATTCAAACAAAAACTTTGCAGCACACCGATCCTAGCACTACCGGAAGGAAACGACGATTTCGTAGTCTACTGCGAGGTGTCACACCAAGGACTCGGTTGTGTACTGATGCAAAGGGAGAAGGTTATCACATATGCTTCATGACAACTCAAGGTGCACGAGAAGAACTACACCACCCATGACCTGGAATTACAAGCTTTGGTTTTTGCACTCAAATTTGGAGACATTATCTGTACGGTACCAAAGGTATGATTTTCACAAACCAAAAAAGTCTCCAACACATATTTGATCAAAAGGAGTTGAACATGCGCCAGCACAGATGGGTCGAATTGCTTAATGAGTATGACTGCGCAATCCGCTACCATCTAGGAAAGGCGAACGTAGTTGCTGATGCCTTGAGCCCGAAAGAGCAACCTAAACCACGTCGAGTTCGAGCGTTAACCCTGACAATTCACATGAATATACCTACCCAGATACGTGACGCTAAGCTCAAGGCTCTCAAAGAGGAATATCTGAAGAATGAAGCCTTACGAGGTATGGAGAAACAGTTTGAGTTCAAATCCGATGATGTGTGTTACTTCATGGATCGGATTTGGGTACCGAACTATGGGAACTTAAGGGAATTAGTGATGGACAAGGCACATAAGTCATATATTCGATTCATCCTGGTCCTTACAAAATGTACCAAGACCTCAAGACAAACTACTGGTCCATTAGGGTTACTACAATAGCCAGAAATTCCACGATGGAAGTGGGAGAAAATTTCAATAGACTTCGTCATAAAGTTACCCAAAACGCCTAGCGGTTATGACACCGTTTGGTTGATCGTTGATCATTTAAACAAATCTGCACACTTCCTTCCAATCAAAGAGAATGACAAGATGGAGAAGTTGACCCGGCTTTATCGAAAGGAAGTAGTCTCAAGACATGGAGTGCCAATCTCTATCATCTCAGATAGGGATAGTCGTTTTACTTCCCAATTCTGGAAATCACTACAAAAAACGTTGGGAACACACTTAGATATAAGCACGGCCCACCACCTCCAGACGGATGGTCAAAGTGAACGACCATCCAAACTCTAGAAGATCTACTAAGAGCTTGTGTGATAGACTTTGGCAACAGTTGGGATACTCACTTACCATTGGTTGAGTTTTCCTACAACAATAGTTACCACACGAGTATCA
Source organism: Smallanthus sonchifolius (assembly GCA_023525975.1). Classification (NCBI taxonomy): domain Eukaryota; kingdom Viridiplantae; phylum Streptophyta; class Magnoliopsida; order Asterales; family Asteraceae; genus Smallanthus; species Smallanthus sonchifolius. The sequence continues at coordinate 33,930,336 of CM042030.1, read as the reverse complement.
AGGTAGCACCATTTGAAGCACTTTATGGAAGAAAGTGCAGGTCACCACTCTATTGAGCTGAAGTCGGAGATAGTCAACTCACCAGACCAGAACTCATCTACAAGACCACCGAGAAAATTTTTAAAATCTGAGATAGACTGAAATCCACTCAAGACCGACAGAAAAGCTACGCTAATCAAAAGCGTAAACTAGTGGAGTTTCAAGTGGGAGACAAAGTGCTATTGAAAGTTTCACCATGGAAAGGAGTAATCTGTTTTGGAAAATGAAGGAAACTGAACCCCCACTATGTAGGACCATTTGAGATCCTACAAAGGATTGGTCCTGTTGCCTACCGACTCAACCTACCGGAAGAACTACAAAATATCCACAATGTATTCCATGTGTCTAACCTGAAGAAGTGTCTACACGATAAGGCACTAATTGTACCACTCGAGGAGATACAAATCGACGAACAACTGCATTTCGTCGAAGAACCCGTGTAAGTAATGGACCGCGAGGTTAAGCGACTAAACCAGAGTCGCATACCGATAGTCAAGGTCCGATGGAATTCCAGACACAGACCAGAGTTCACATGGGAGCGCGGAGACCAGATAAAGCGCAAGTACCCGCACTTATTTGAGACCACACCATCCACTGCTACTGCAAGCTGAATTTCGAGATGAAATTCCTTTTAACGGGGGGATAATGTGACACCCAGCAAATTCCAGGTTAATATCCATACCCGGCTAAAATACATATTATATTATTTGACATGCATCACACTTAATTTTATAGCAATTAAGTGCATTTCACACTTATCAAGTCAATTCGTTTACACGTGTCGGTAATCCGGAAGATTACCAGGTCAAACACGCGTCCTACACCACGACCGTTGGTGATAAATTAAAACAAATACCTAGACATGTAATCTATGCGTATAAATTATATGTAACACTGTGATATAATAAATCATGCCTATATGAATTTTTCAGTAATTTTTAAAGACATTTTTATTTTCAGCGCAGTCCGGTAGACACGCAGTGTGCACTAGCTAGGTGATTCATTTAAGCAGATACATAGACGTATATTTTGTGCATACAAATTACATGTAATATTGTGAAATATTATTTTAGTTCTCTGTGAATTTTTTGGGAATTTTCTGAGAAACTTTCTGTTTCGACGCAGTCCAGATACGCAGTATGTACCGACATTTCCAAATAAAATCTGAAAATTTTATACGTTAAACATACCAATATGAGTCAAATTATTTTTAAATTGTTTTATTTTTACTAGTTCAGGAATCCTGTAATTAAATCGGTGACCGTTCGTTTCTCACCACCCGGGATTGAAACCACCTATTAAACCCCCACTCCCCCAACACTTTTCACTTCTTCACAAACCCTCCCTCTCTCCCACCACCACCATTCTCCATTTTTTTTGTTTTTGATCCTTCTTCAACCAAAATCAAGCCCACATGTGTGATTATCAAGTATTTGCAAGAGGAATCAACCATCCATCTACCCATTTTAGAGTTTAGTACGAATCTAGAACCATTTTCTCCATTTTTTTCATCTCCTTGTTCATATGAACATGCATCCAAACAAAAACCGTTTTGTGAATGTTTAACAAAAACCAACCATGGATTCTTGAATAAAATGATTTTTACAACAAAAATGGTACATATTGTTGGTGGATTTGGACTCGGGTTTTGTTCTTAGGCTCGGTTTCCTTAAAAGGAAACTTTATTGTATGAGCATATACTAGATGTTGTTTTCTTGACGATTTAATGATGGATTATGTTGTAGTAATGATTACAGATGGATAATATGTGATAACCTTGTTGTCAAAATTGTTGGATCATACATGCATGCTCGTTTTTGCTATTTTGGGAAACTATAATTCCAGGTTTTATATTAGATTCCATGTTTAGGGTGATTTGATGATGGGAAATGGTTGAATATGTGTGGAGAATGGATAAAATGAGTAGTTTTGCTAGTTAGAACTTTTGGTCATATGAAATTTCATGCTCGGTTCTATTTATGAAAACTTTAATATTCAGGTTTTTGTTAAGAGAAGTTATGGTGTGATTTGTTTGGTGGAAATGATTCATAAACACTACATATAGATATTGTATGGATTTTTTTTGGTAAAATCACTTGTTCATGATGTTTTAGGCTCGTTTTCTATTTTTAGAAACTTTATTTCTTGACACGTATGAAAACTTGATGATTGGGTACATTTAAAGCATGAAACTAGCATAGTGAACATTATGGAAGAATGATTGACGGAAATGATGGGTTAAAATGCATATGAATGAGTTCTATGGCTCGGGTTCAAAATAGGGTATTAGAAAGCAGGTTTGAATTCTATATTAGGATTTGAATGTTTTAAGTCCATAACGTGTCACCAACGAGTCGTTGAGTCAAAATATCTTCGAAATATCAATGTCACTTTTCAAACAACTTATTTGGATGCATAGAGTTCATGGTCAAACATTTACAATACTTAGAACCTAAAGTCCTAAATACTTCCTAGGGCATGAGTATGTCGTCTCACTTAGCAGGATTTGCTAGAACTTTTCATATCATTTCACCGCTTTAGCAGGTGAGTTCTCACAGACCTGTTTTACTTGTTTTTCCTTTGGGGTGAGATACATGCTAAAGTAATACATTTTTCAATAAACATATTTTCCATGCTTACACAGTTACATTAATTATATAAGTTGGTACTGTTGAGTACAAAGTCCTCTCAGAGCGCTAACTTAGACTGGAGGTTGAACGTGTACATTATTGACCTAATTCATCCACGGGCAAGGCACAAAAAGGCGAACCACATCCTTTCCTTTTCAGTGGCTACAGTTGAGTGTCGGTTGATGGGCTTAGTATAGTTTTTCGTTTTGTCTGATCAACAATGACTGTTTATTGTACATATGATTTTTAGTACATTTCATAATATGATTTCAATTATATTAAACCTATGAACTCACCAATGTTATGTTGACCCGTTTTATCATGTATATCTCAGGTCGTTGAATTCTTAAGCTATATGGCTAGGATGCACCACTAGAGTCATACTTATCATGCATGGGCACCTTATTTTGACAAACGCTTTTTTTAATCAGTTTGTTTAAGCGTTGTAAACTTTTAAAACATTGCTTCTGCACAATTACTTTGCATTAACTTTATTTTGGGCTCGTTTGAGCTTTGTTTAAAACATGTATTTGAAAACCATTTAGTGGTCGTCCAAAGTAACACATTGGTAAAGATCCTCTCGGGTCATGCCCCACGGGTATAAACCGAAGTGGAATTTGGGGGTGTGACAGTGTGGCTTGCAGTCTTGAAACATTGTTGGAGCATATTCTGGTGAAGAGTCTTTGACTTGTAATTGATAGAATTGTTAGCAACAGTTAAAGGGGAGTCTGTTAGGACATGTTTTGTAACTGTTGATAAAATTCTGTGTAAGTTCTGCTAGAGGCGAACTTGTTATCAGAGGCGAACTCATCTTTTAGGCGAACTTGTTAAGTTCGCTTGGTGCAGAAAAGTAGTTTATAAATACAGAACAGGGTCTGTTAGAAAGATAGCGTAGACAGGTGAGACGATATCAGAGTAGACGAGAGAGAATTCTTGTAACCTGATATTGGTGGAATACAAAGAGTTTATTTACACCGTTGTTGTTGATTGAGTTACACGAGCATGTTGATCATGGATTCCGCACGTTATCACCGTGTCGTACCGCGAGTCTAGAGATCCGTCACGCACCGAATTTGGGACCTACAAACATCTTGTATGTACAACCAACAATCTTCCTTTTCTTTTCTAGATGACCATAATTATTCCCCATTCCTTCTTCTTCTGAGGAATTATGATAGAATTCATCTCTTTTTGTTCTCTTGGGTTGATGAGTGGCAGAACCCTCAGGTTTGAGAGTACTGGGTTTGGATTGAGTAATGGTTCGGGTATGTTGAGTTACGGTTTGAGAATCCTTGATTCCTTATGTGATCATTTTCTGAAGTTCTTTACGAGAAGTAGTAACTTTAGCAGCGTTTTCAACCACCGCTTGCTTCTTTTTACCCCTTGTGTTATAGGATGGTCCGATTTGTTTAGACATACTATAAGAGAAATGAGATTGGAATTAAAAACAAACTTTTTATTGATGAAATATATATACAAGAGAAAGTACACATATGGAAATCATTGTTCCTTAATAATTTCTAAAATTCTTTTCTTCAAAAGCTTGAACCAACAAAGCATCCCGAGCTTCAACTCACTACTAAAAAATAGACCTTTAATGACACGCGAACTATGACACGCAAAAGGGTGTGACATCATTTTAGTGTCATACTAGCAAAACTGGCCTTTAATGACACGCGAGCTATGATACGTAAGAAAGTGTGTCATCTTTTAATTTCATATTAAAAAAAAACACGGAGTGCACTTATTTAATATGTGTGTCATCTTGAAAATGTCATCTTTTAATTTAACCCCCACTCATCAGTCCTTTGCGAGCTATCTGTGAAAAATTGAATATCTATAGGCGTGTTTTATCTTCGGTCGTCACTCCTTTGCCCTAACACCAGCACCAGATGTCACACCCTAACCGACGGCGGAATACGTCGGGGCGGGACATGTAGACTGCTCATAAGCACATGATCAAACTGAATTTTCATATTTCATTTAATTCAAATTCCAAAATAATTGTTTCAAACAAACAAGAAATAAAGTACTTCAACAAAATTCAATTGTCTTATTTAACTAAGCCTGCAAATCCTATGTGAAGCACCTTGAACATGATTCTCAAATATTAGCACCTGAAACATGATGAAAACAAAGACAATTAAAAATACTTGATTAGCATACATAGGTTTTGGCACAACAAGTGTTATCAAGAGTTTGTGTACAATTCATATGAAACATGGTTTAATAAGGCAATTATGGAGAACCAATATAGTTTAAATCGGGGCGTACAATCAAACCTTGTGACTGCACAAAATGTTATCCCAAATATAATACCGGAAACAATCACCCTACCTGGGTGGGTTTGTCAGACACAATAGATCTATCATTGTTACCGCCGGCTTGTACAGAGTTAATGATTGCACTCGCACTATGCACTAAAGTACGTAAATGTAGTTTGAAACTCATAGTGTTCAAGCATGAGGCACAAAATGCACATATGATCATAATGTTTGAATTGTATAAATTGCAAATAGTTTAAATGTAATCATGTTTCACTCCAAAGATGTAAAAATAAAAAGGGGGCTATGTAAACTCACCTTGCAAATGAGTAGTTGGATATCACACAATATGTCGTTGTTGTTGCAAAAATGATTTGGCTAATCTTAAGATTAACCTATGATTTAATAGTATAATTGTATCAATAATGAGTTCACAAGATTTAAAGGAGGCCCTAATGTATAAATGGGTTGGTGTGTACTTGGTGAAGTAGGAGGGTACTTATTTGAGTCTCAAAGGGTGCTTATGAAATTCCTGGTATAAAGTACGTGTGTATGAACATGGAGTTTTTTTTGTTTTGCAAACAATGTGGAATAATGTATTAATTTATTAGTGCTCTTTTATTTATAAGTAATTAATTAGGTAAGTAATTTGTTCTTGTTTGTAAATAAATGAATAAGTAATTGAGAAATAATAAGTTGAATAAATGGATAATTGGATAAATAAACAAAAACCTTTTATTTATTTATTTAGTAAAATTATCAACGGTCTAATTATTTAGTAATTAAACCAAGGCTTAAATAATAAATAGTTTAACCACGTAAATAAATAAAAACTAAAGTTTTGAATGAAAGGATGAATTATGTGTTTAAAGTTTTATACAATAAGTTGTAATAAAAAGTTATTAAATTTCTTAACGAGGTAAAGGATTTATAAATAATTCAGTCCATGTACAATTTATGTTTTATAAATTTAGAGTTTTGATTATATATATACATGTATATTTTTTTAAATAAAGTTTACTAGTTTCTAGCCTAAAAAAAATTAATAAAATGGTTTCTTTTGAAAATATAATATTTTAATTTGTTAAAACCATTCTGAGTTTTATAAAATAACTTTTATAAAATTTTTTGATTAAAAATCAATTTTAAAACTAGAAAACAAAAGAAATGGTCCAAAACAGGTCTGGCCGGGATCAAACCCGCGACCTGTTGCGTGAGGAGTAAGAGCTTTAACCGGTGGATTGGGCAAGTGCCTTGTTCAATGACTGATGCGTTTAAACTTTAACCTACAAGCCCCAACCTCCTTTTTCCCCAAATTGCGTAACCCGTAACCCTAGTTCTACAATTGATCTAATTAAGCAACGAATTGTCACCTAAACCATGGGGCTTTTTTTCTATGGATTAACACGAGTTAATTGATACCAAATTTACATGGAATGAGTGTATGAGGAGAGCGATCGACTGAGGTGCGCAGACCCGAGTTCTTCGACTGTGTTTGGTGTTCCTTGGATGAAATGAGATGCATTTGAGAGTTCAGGAAGATTCAAGAGGGTGTCGCGATGGTGATGGACAGGGTTTTATGCTTCAATTTCATCCGAAATATGCCAATGATGTTTGAGTTAAGGAGGTCGGTTACGGTCGTGATTAGGAGTTAATACCTTTGATTACACTTAAATTGGCTTGTTAAAATCATTAGGGATAAGTCGATTAACGATCTGGTATGATTAGGTGGTGCTAATTCACACGAATTCGACGGTATTGAAATCGAAATGGGACTGTTGACTTTAATGAGTCAAAGATGACCGAGAGGGGTGTTCAACATTAGGGAAAAGTCCAACTTGGGGGGGGGGGTGTTCACATTAAGGGTTCAATTGAATTGGAGGGGTTCAAGGCAAAATAAATGGGGTTTAAACTCATTTTTCTTGATTTTATTCATTTTAAATGTTTATAAACATGTTTTTTATATAAACTCAAATTATTCTTGGTTAATATATAAAGGAGTAAATTTTATTTTTATAAAATCTCATAATGATTTATTTAATCAAAAATCAATTATATATATATATCTACATATTTATTCATAAAATAGATATACATATATATTTTAAAGGATGTAAATACATGATTTAGGCTCATAAGTTTATTTTTTATTTAATTGTTACAATAGAGTATATATATATATATATATATATATTTATCTTTATAAATTTACAAACATGTGTTATAGAAATTAACATGTAAATGCAAGGTTTAAATTTTGAATTGAAATATTAATTACAATAATAGTTATTGTGACATAATGTGTTTGAACAAGTACGAGATTGAAATGGGATGTCATCATTGTATGAAATAAAATAAAATAGTACTAGAAAATCATGGATGTTACAGTATCCCCAAGTTGAGAGAATTTTGTCCAGAAATTCAACTGTTGGAGGCTACTGAATCAGTAAAAAGATGTGGGTTTGGATTTTCAACGAGCCTTGGCTGTAGGTTTGAGGTGTACAATCGATATCAAGATTTAGGTCTGATACTCAAAGTCAGGTCTGGTCTGGTCATTGTGTCAGGCATGAATGCTGATAGTGGATTTAGTTTGAAGAAAGTTGAGGGGAAAACTGTCGAAGAACATTTTGGACTCCAAAGATGGAATGTATCACTTGAAATGATAACGATGAGAATTTATCGAAACTTGTTAGGATGTAGTCTAATATGCTCAAAAGTATCACTGGGTAAGGATTTCACAACATTGGCCAACGTCAAAATAACATAAAACTTCACATGACATGAACAACGTCAATTCTGATAATATGTCCGGAACACTTATATATAGGAAGTACCAGCGGCATATCCACCATGTCCTTATCATATCACATTAGTTTTGTTACTATATATCACGATAGGTCTTATGTCATAACACACGATAGAATTCACTACGTTTTCCATGCGCTGACTTTTATAATTACGTGTGCACCCGTAATTACTCAAATTGTCGCATGGTTTGTATAGTTCATCCCATTGTGTGCTGGTCAATAGGGGACACAAAATCACTTAATTCATAACTATTTTTTTCACATATGTGTTGTCATAAATATGTCCATAGATAACTTTGTTGGCAATCAAGTTCACAAAGTAAACACCTTATCAAGCAAACATGTATGTAGATAGTAAAATCAATCAAAGAATAATAAGGTAATAACAATGTGGTACAACCCCATGGTTGTCCTAGATAGATGTCATAACCCTCAAGATTACCCATAAAGTTTATAGCTCCGTCGTGTTCGAACAAGGATACGTCAAACCCTGAGTAGTTCAAAGTTTATAGCTTCCTCGTGTTTGAACAAGAATACGTCAAACCCCGAGTAGTTCTTATAGCAATCAACTTTCATGGATAAAATGAATAGTCATGCCTCATGTATAATGTAGACAATCAATTGCAAACAATCGAGTTTCATGTATAATGTAAACAATCAATTTTCAAATAATCAAGTTTCGTGTATAATGTAAACAATCAATTTTTCAAATAATCGGAGTTTAGTGTATAATGTAAACAACCAATTTTTCAAATAATCGAGTTTCGTGTATAATGTAAACAATCGAGTCTTATGGATAATGCGAACAATCAAATGTAAATAATTGAATCACATGAGTAATGTAAACTATCGAATTTCGTAGGTGATCGAGCTTTGTGGACAAGTGTGTTTGTTGGAGCATGTTTTGTGACAAGCAACTTGAAGATTGTTTGTAGTTTATGAGAGTCGTTTGTATCTGATCGAGTTGTATATTCGAGTCTTTGTTCATGTGTGTTTTCGGTTGTTTTAGTGGATGCGTACTTATCAAGTACGTAGGGAGAGTTTGTCCTGCATACTTAGCAAGTACGCAACCTGAGTCTGTGAGTATAAATAGCTGTTAGGGTTCTTGTAGAAAAGAGGTCTAAACAAGTTCTTGAGAGAAAGCCCTTTGTAATCAGTTGTTTGATGCTAATAGACAATGTTTCATATACTTGTGTTTGTTCTCATCATATCTAGTCATCTTGTTCAAGCTAATCATAGAGGATTCCGCACTCTGTTGATTGGTTTCATCTCCTATACGTCAATCGATCTAACACCAGGGGACCTACAAGTGGTATCAGAGCCTTTGCTCTTGAAATTGAGTGTTATAGGAGTGATATTGAACGTTTTCGACTAGATTTGGACTGAATTACAAGGTTTTTGACTTGAATTTGAGGGTTGTTGAGCAAAAACTGAGCGTTTTTGTTCCTCACTTTCACGTACTGAGATTGCTTCAAAATATCTCAATAGTTGTTTGATTTTATAAATTATTCATCAAGGGTTTGTTAGAATTGGATTTCTAATCTTTTGGTTGGATTAATTTCATATTTTAGACAAGATTTGAGTGATGGATTGAAAAAAAAGTAGGTGAACAGACCTTATTTTCTGACTTTTTTGCGTACTTAATTTTGTTCTTGCGTACTTAGTTTTGTTCTTGCATACTTAGTTTTGTTCCTGCGTACTTAATTTTGTTCCTGCGTACTTAGTTTTGTTCCTGCGTACTTAATTTTGTTCCTGCGTACTTAGTTTTGTTCCTGCGTACTTAGTTTTGTTCCTGCTTACTTAATTTTGTTCCTGCGTACTTAATTTTGTTCGTGCGTACTTAATTTTGTTCTTGCGTACTTAGTAAAAAAAATTAAAAATTAAAAAAAGAAAAAAAAAATTTACTAAGTTTAAGTGTTACAATGATGTTGTGTTACAAGAATGAGTTTGGAACATGGCCCCCGCCTCCTAGACTCGTATCTCTAAATGATTATACTACTTGGAAAGCTCGGGTTACTAAGTACGTTTCTTTGACCGATGAAGGTTTTTGGAAACCAATAGAGGAAGAATATACCCCTCCTACTTACACTTTCTTGGGTGATCCGAACACTCCAAAACCTCCAACAAAGTTCACGGTGAAAGAAAAGAAAGAATTTGATAGAGAAAAGAAGACTAGAGAGGTTCTTGAAATGGCTTTTTCACAAGAATTCAATTATAAATTTAGCAGTTACTACACTTCAAAAATCTTATGGGAAGCAGTTCAAATGAAGTGTGAAGGATGCTTGAACGAGAAAGAAAAGACGGTGAATTATGTGGTTTCACCAAAATCTTCGGTTGGTCAAAAGGATAAAAAAAATGAATGTGAAATTCCTCTTGAAGAAGAAAGGGAAGCTTCTGTAGCTGACCTAGAAGAATCTACCACTGCTGTTGCTCTCATGGCGATTGGAGAGGCATCTTGTTCGTCAAATGAGGTAGATTCTAACTCTTTTGCTGTTATTTCTTGTTCTAAATGTCTTAGCTTGCAGGATGAAAATTCTAAGCTTCAAGACAAGGTCGAACCCCTTCGTATTGCGGCGTTAAGCTACAAAGAAAACGAAAAACGATTTAAAGATTCAATTGAAACGTTGAAAAAGGAAAAACGTGATTATTCACTAAAAATGAGCGATCAACAACTTCACTTGGATATTGCATATAAGGGGTTAGAAAAAAGGAACAATGAGATCAACAAACTACAAAATGAGATCTTGCAGCTGAAATGTACTAATGAGAAGTTGAAAAATTATCGTTTTGTGGTGGAACACTACGAGTCTATAGTGAGGCAAGTGAATGGATTAGGGCTGGGTACTAATGCCATTCCTCCACCAGTGAACGGGAAATTTGTCAATGGCCTAATTGACATTGATTTGTCTTGCCTCGATGAGTCCTCAAGTAAGGCTAACTCTACATCTGATGAAGAGTTCTTTACTGCTTCTGATGATGGGTCTGAGAACACCTGCCCTGAAGGAGTAGTTTCAGAGGAGTTGCTAGATGAACAGAAGGTTAATAAAAACTTTGTCACTGAGCGTGATAATTGCATTTTAACTGAACCCGATATCATTGAATCAAATGACAAATTAAAAGTAATGCTTTATGGGGGGCATAAAAACATTAATCAAGTTAAAAAGGAAGCTTTTTCAGCTCACTACGGGCTTGGCTATAAAGAAAATTTGCAAAAATACTATACTCCTAAAAGCCAATTACCATCGGGTAAACCAAATGTTCACTAAACAAATTCTCCTGTTCATCATGTCGAGTCCTCACATAGCAAATCAAATGAGCCTTACAAGAGGACTTACAAAGAGAAGAGAGCTTGTTTTCATTGTGGTATTGTAGGACACATTATGGTGAAGTGTCCTCACAAGAACCAGAGTAAGAAACCAGTTGATCCACAACAAGTTAAATCATCTGTGAAGCCACCGGTCAAACTAGTGGACAGATTTGTTGCTCCACGGGTTCAGAAAGATAAAAGACCACCAGTTCAAAAGAAAGGTATCTCAAAAGGGCAGCCTGGTAGAATACCAAAGGCTAGTCTAAATGTGCCCAAATCAGTTGGTGAACAACATTTTGAGACACCTGTGGTGAAGCTTTCTAAACCACAGAAACGGAGACTGAACAAACGTTTGAGAAAATTAGAAAGAGAATTTCTTGAGGGTAAGATTGATCAAAAACCTGTTTCTGGAAAGAACAAAGTTTTCAAAACCGGATTTTACAGAGTATAGCCACAAAACGGTTGTACCTGAGTTTTCAAAACACAAAAGTTTTCAAAAGAAAGAGGTTCAAAACAAGAACGTTTGGAAAAGAAAAGATCCAGTCTCTGATTCTGGTTCTAACTCTAAGTTACAATCACCACAACTTGATGATGGGCTTGATTATGAACTTAGAGAAGTGAGTTATATTGGTAAAGATGGACGACCCAAGACAACGATGGCTTGGGTTTCTATTTCAAACTAATGTGTTTGTTGTTGTATGTGCAGGGTCAACCAAAGAGAACTATTACCTGAAATTTTTATTTATTAACATTCAATTGATGTAGGTCAATAGTGGTTGTTTCATGGCACATAATAGGCATGTCACATTTCTACAAAATGTCGAAAATCAGTTGGATATGGCGACATGGCATAACCATTGCACTAAATGAGTTGTTGAGATATTTCAATGACTTGATGCTTAGAGGGAGAAGTTGAAGAAGGTATCTGGATTTTGAGGTCACATAGTAGATGAGTCTAAGATGACAATGAGTCTTGACACAAGAAGTAGGTGAGTGGGCATCAAGCTTTTGATGTTGTACCTAGTTCTAGTGTTCAAGGGGAGTCATCTGGACAGGGGGAGTCTACCACTCAGGTGATAAAGTTTTAGTTTTTATTGTGTTGACATATCACTGTTTTTGGTAACTTCTGATGATATCTTCTATCTCATCTTGAACATTTTGCCCAAGTTAAAAAAAAATGGTTTTTCATGGAAGTGTTTATTTTTAATTTTTCTTTCATTTAAGGTCTTTTTAATTTAATTTACTTTCACATGTATAGTTTCTTTTATTTTGTACATTTCTTTTTATTTTGTACAGATCTTAAAACAAAAATCTATAAAAAAAGTATATATATACATATATATAGAAAATTTTGAAAAATCAAGGTCGTTTGAAGTTTTAGGGGAAATGATAGTACATCAGGTGATTGTTTGACACACTAGACCATAGGATTTGACTGAAATGGTAGTTTAAGTGTTTAATTGAAGTTTACTTTGATCTAGACATCTAAGACTGCACAAATGAGAAATGATTGTCTCATGATTACCTGATGTTTTAGAAAATTACAAAAATAGAATAAAGGTGTGTAATTTGGATTGTTGATAGGCTATAAGCGTGTTTATAGCTTGAGTAGTGTGAAAATATAATTAAAATGATTCATCTGTGACGTAAACCCGCGTCTAAGTATGTTTAACATCTATGGTGAGCTCTATCAGATATAGATTGTGTGATGAATCTTAGATATTTCATGAGATTACCGTCATGGAGAAGTTTTAGCACAATTGGATTGATTTCATGCATATGCCACAAGCATAGAATTGGAATTTAATTCAGAGATGACCTCCTCTACTTTGTTTACGCAATGACCTGGAGTGTTCATCTCACCTAAATAAATGTGTTGATCAAGTGATCAAAACATGAGTCAATATTTGCAAATGCAAAGTATTTGAAAGATAAAAAAATACATATATTAAGGTGTTATCCACTTGGATATTTTCCTGTGCTAAAACAGCTTCATCACTGTAAAGATTGAATGTCTGAATGAAGTCTAGCATGTCTTGAGGATAGATAAAGACTTAGATTGTGGGTAACATGATGATATCTACTAAAAGTACCTTAATCACACGAAATTAGGGACTAAACATGATTTTAGCTTCAAGTCTTATAATATCGGCAACTTAAATTATATGCTATGGGGTTTAAATTGCAACACCTTGGTAATTCATGATATGATCCCATTTTCTATGATGTCTATAGTATCATTGCTATTTAATATTGAAATAATGAAATATAATGAATTATCTAAATGTTTGCATTTCATGATTAAGGCTGAAATTGATACTAGAACCCATAGAAGTTAGTTCAATGTGTGTGTCATTCAATTTCTATCTGGTATGATTCCCTTTCTCGCGACTCTTGAACAAAAAGAAGTTGCTTGGTAAATAGCTTTCAGTAAATAACTTTGTTATTTTCTTGTATATTCTAATCTCTTTCTCATTTATTAAAAAATTATATATATATTTTGTTTCAAAACTTCCATGAAGTTCACATTTTTATGACTTGGGAAATTAAGTGTTTGAGAATCCTTGAATATAGACAAATAGTTCTCTTTCTTATGTCTTGTTCGATATTAAGTGCAGATATACTAGGCAAGGACTGCAGATACAGGCTGGACTTCATGATGTGAGCAGACTTGAAGACAACTTCTGAAGACTTCTGAAGCTGTTGTCAAGGGGGAGTCTGTTAGAGCTTATTTGGAAGCATGTGACAAACATCTTCAGAGCTGTTGTCAAGGGGGAGTCTGTTGGAGCATGTTTTGTGACAAGCAGCTTGAAGATTGTTTGTAGTTTATGAGAGTCGTTTGTATCTGATCGAGTTGTATATTCGAGTCTTTGTTCATGTGTGTTTTCGGTTGTTTTAGTGGATGCGTACTTAGCAAGTACGCAGGGAGAGTTTGTCCTGCGTACTTAGCAAGTACGCAACCTGAGTTTGTGAGTATAAATAGCTGTTAGGGTTCTTGTAGAAAAGAGGTCTGAACAAGTTCTTGAGAGAAAACCCTTTGTAATCAGTTGTTTGATGCTAATAGACAAAGTTTTATATACTTGTGTTTGTTCTCATCATATCTAGTCATCTTGTTCAAGCTAATCACAGAGGATTCCGCACTCTGTTGATTGGTTTCATCTCCTATACGTCAATCGATCTAACACCAGGGGACCTACAGTGTTGCTCGGCGTTCATGTACAATGTGGGCAGTCGAGTTTTAAAATTTTAAATTTTTCGATATTTATACGAATGGTCAACGCACATATGGAATGATTCATTTTCTTGAAATTGTTTAGCAAGCTCTTACATAACCGAGGGTGCAAGACGATGAGGAGGTCTGTCTACATGGTTATATCTAGGTATAAGTCGATACGGGATTCAAATTGACGAGCAAGAGGAGGACATGATATATCTTCGGGGACACATCCAGAAAGTTTCGTATGGTAGAAATTTATTGATTGCTCCTCCTTTTGCCCCTCTTTCCCATCGCACGAGCTAAAAGGCTACATAATTTTCGTGTAAGTGTTCTTGGGATACGGTACTGGATATGGGTTTCAAGCCTTCTAGAAAAGCTCCTCTTCAAAGGTTTTCAATGTGCTACTCAATAGCAGGGGGGTTTGGAATGTACTTTTCAAAACTAGCAATTCTGGCGCGATGTTTGAGTAATCTTAATGATAATGTAACAGGTGTATTTTATGCTTGCAATATTAAGTCAGTGAGTAATAGCATTCACATAAGATAATTGTAAGATAAATTTTAATATTGAATGATAAAATGTCAAACACTTATTCCAAACATAGAGTAGCGGTTTCAAACTAATATAATAAAAAAACGAGAATAGAAAATTCGGCTAACGTCTCAGGTAGCTTTCCACCGGGAAGCAGATGAGCACCAAGATGAACATCGTTACGGTTACTCGTATTGCAAACTGGGCCTCATCTCTAGCTATTTCCTTACGAGCATCAAATATCTACTTGTCTCCTTCCATCATGTCTAGTTGGGTACCTAGATTTGTAATTAGGTCCTCATGGTACCGCACTTTACCCAATAGGCCATCTATCCGTTGACCTAGCAGGTCGTGCCTTATCCCATGCTCCATTATCTGCCTCAGAAACTCTATGGATCTCACATATTGGTGAGCGACATCAGTTGGAACTCCAATAGCACCGGTAGGTTCCATAGTCTGCCTTGTCCAATAGCATCGGTAAGTGATAATAAAACGGTTAATGTTAAGTACAAAGGTTTTCACAAGCTTAAAATTTGACTAGTCATAATACCTTCTCATAATAGTATGTTAGGAGTAACACTTGACCTATAAGTAGTGTACCCATGAAGAGAATTCCCAGGAAAGAGAGGTGGGTCATAAGGGATACACTTAAGTACCCTATCTTTCCTTAGTCAGAATCTTTCATGGGCCTACACCCACTCTTCCAGCCATCATGTACCATTAACACTATTATTTGAACCCATGGTTATGATGGGAATCGTTATGGATTGTGTCTTGTGGATTAAAGGTGAACTTCACCTGTTCAAGCACCTTCTTTCCCTTAAATAGTAAGGTCTAAGGTTTAAATTTCCCACAAGTGATGATGATGATAACATAATTCCCCAGGCATAAGGATGAAGGGGTATAAGGACTTAAATAAGAATAAGTGTAAGATATGGTAATATTTAGGATAGCATCTAGTGTAATCAAATAGGTAACGTGTAGGTTAATCAAGTAATGTGGCAATCAAGGTATCACATGAGTAGCAATTTTTGTAAACATATAAGTTATCAAATAACATAGCACATAAGATAACACGTATTGTATCATGCAATATAATACATAAGATGACATGTAAGATAATCACACAAGGGGTGTCCTAAGGTTATAGACTAGGTCATTAGTTTCTAATATCCTAATTCCCTATAACCATGGCTCTGATACCAATCTGTCACACCCCAATCGACAACGGAATACGTCACGGCGGGACACGTAGAATGTTCATAAACACATGATCAAACTGAAGTTTCATATTTCATTTAATTCAAATTCCATAATAATTGTTTCAAACATAAACAAACAAGAAATAAAGTACTTCAACAAAATTCAATTGTCTTATTTAACTAAGTCTGCAAATCCTATGTGAAGCACCTCGAACATGATTATGAAATATTAGCACCTAAAACATGATGAAAACAAAGACAACTAAAAATAGTTGGTGAGTTGATGTGTTAGTATTTACACATCTTTTTGGCACAAAACTTCGCTCATTTAACGATCAATTCTTAGTTATATTCAACGTTTAGACACTTATTTGCTTCATTTCCTGTTTTGTAGGTTTTTGTGAAGCTTGGTGAACAAACAAGAAGATTCCAGAATAAAAAGTGAAGTTTTAGGGTTTCTGTGATGGAGGCACGGTCGTGCCCCTATCTGGCACGGTCATACCAAGCTTACAAACCCTAGGCATGGTCGCGCCCACATCTTGCACGACCTCGCCAAGCCAAAATCCAAGGCACAACCATGCCTTGGCCCCCCATGGTCGCGTGTCACCTCGTGAGTCTAAACAACCGTACGTCCTCGATAAGTGGTACCTGATGGAAGCTCCGGATCGGTCAACCCTCTGTCACACGGTCGTGTCAAGACCTAGACACGACCGTGCCTTTGTACCAGGCACGGTC
Source organism: Smallanthus sonchifolius (assembly GCA_023525975.1). NCBI lineage: Eukaryota > Viridiplantae > Streptophyta > Magnoliopsida > Asterales > Asteraceae > Smallanthus > Smallanthus sonchifolius. Next base: position 33,913,604 of record CM042030.1, on the reverse strand, counting down.
GTGCCTCCCCTGTTCTATTTAAACAGAACTTAAACTCTAACCCAGACATTCAGCAACCAGAGAGAAAAACCCACTGTTCCAGCTCGTAAACCCTTTGTTCCATCCACATTTCAATCTTCTTGGAGAGGATACAACATCAAGAGGATCACCATACATCAACAACAACATCTAGGCTTGGAAGAGTGGTTTGATTCTTGTTTTCATATCATATTTCTCACTATGTTTCCCTGCTTATTTGTAATTTTGGTGCTCATGATGAGCTAAAACTCTTGTTCACTTTGGTTTAGATGAAGTTTAGATACATTTGACAACATTCATGGATTATTGGCAATTATTATGTTAATGTTATGACAATCGTATGATTATTCTTTGATGAAATTATATATTCGAGTATTTTGAGTTGTTTACAAGACTTGTATTTGTGTATACCATATTATGTTGAAAAACTTGTGGTTTATGCTTATATTTATGGGTTGGTATATGTATTTATACTAGGTTATGGCATTTGACTAGGAATGGTGAATGAAGTTTTGTTTATGAATAGTTATATTTGTATGTGTATCCCTATGCTTATGTTTGGAAAGACAAAGTGTTTGTTATGATGTTTCATGCCTAGTTTTATGTTTATCTAGGAATTGTTGATACATCCTCCTAATTTATATAACCTTTGTATGAACATTGTATGTTGAAGAAGTGCATATTGTTGTCTAATTTAATCAACTTGAGGTGGGTAGTGTGTTGTTCATATTATATTTCCAACTAGTTGTTGGATTAGTGTACCTTAATCAGAAGCTAGTTCAATCTTTATAAACATTGACATAATTGTTAAACACGTGAGCTACATTGTATGACTTTAGGTGGTTGGTTTGTATAATTCATGCTAGCTTTCCGAATGGTCATTTGATTAGATATCTTTGACGAGAATTTAGTCAATTTATGTTTCGTGTATTTTCCATGCTTCTATGAGTGTATTAAATGTATTCTAGATGGATTCGACACCGAAGTGATATTTTCTCCTTGATTGTTTGACTTGTGATTTTAACTTAGTATATATATTTGCATGTTAGTTAAGTAAAACAAACTCTTCAAAATATCTTTTTACTATCACTTGATTGAATCTTAGTTCCGGTCTATTATTGCATTCCACCGTATCAACAGATTGATATCCGGTTCTTACCTTTACTATATTGCTATCCGACGGGTACACTGCCCGATGTGTGTGTGATTAGTCTTTGGTGAAAACCCTTTTTAAAACTAATTATGTAAAAATCTTTATTAAAATATATATATAGTTTACACACATTGTAGGTCCCTTGGGTGTGGCGGATCGTCACATGCAAGTGGGTCTACTAGTCGGACCGGGTGCGGAATACCCATGACTAGGTGGAGAGTTAAACAACACAAAGTAAACCAATAAGAGAATCACTTTAAACGTTCTTTCTATTATAAACACTTGAAGGTTACAGAGAGAAGTACTGAGATTACAATTTTTGTATTTGCTAATGTGACTGCCTATGTCTGCGTACTTAACTTCTGTCAACCTATCCTATTTATACAAGACTTGATGCCTACGCACTTAGCAAGTGCGTAAGGCAAAATGCTCTTGCCGACCTAACAAGTACGCAAATGTATTCTTGCATACTTGCTAAGTACGCAGGAGCTTTCTCCTGCGCACATACAAGTGCGTAAAACACTTAGAGAAAAGTGCAACATTCAATATGTAAAAGTAAATACAACTCGATAAACTAATACATAAAGACTCTTACATACAAAGACAATTACAAACATGAGAATACAAAATAAGACTCTATCCTGTGTGTTTGTCACAGGAAAGTGCTTCAACAAACTCCCCCTTGACAACAGCTCTGGATTATCATCGTCTTCGGTCTTCATTCTTCAGTCTTCACAGCACTTGATCTTTAGCTTCCATCTTCTTCTTGTATTCAAGGCAGAACTTAATCACCATGTCATATTTAGAAGCAAGGAGCTTTGTCCATTCATCAGTGTACACACAATACCTGTCTGCTAGTGCCTTCAGATCTTTCACAGAAAAGTTGATGAAGCAGACTTCATCAAAGATTCTGATCAGTTCCTTTGTCACTATGTTCCCACTCTCTGAACGTACCTTACCCATGATCACAGCCTCGCCCGTCTTTGGATCTACGTACCAGTACCACATGTCACCAAGAATATCCTGAGATAACTTGCTCAGGGGAATCTTAGTTTCACATCGCACTGGCTTGTATACCAATTTCTTTAAGTGCTTCTTAGTCACAGGATGTCTAGTGTGCTAATCCTTGAATCTCTTGGGCACTTAAGGCTTGAACATCTTGAATTTCCCAGATCTTGCTCCCGCTGCAGAACCACCCACAAACCCATCGCCACTACATGATTAGAATGACCCAGCAGCTCTCGGTTTGCTAGGTTCACAAGGTCGTATTTGGGTAAGGAGTTGAACCCTTCACTGGTGGGTTTCAAGTATTGAACCCCGCTAAATCTTTTGATTGCAAACAGCTGCTTATCCTCCTCGAATCTTACAGCCAAGATCATCCCTGTTGCTCCTCGTTTGTCTATTATAGACATCTTTTGCCACACAGGAGCTGGACCCTTTGATGAAGTAGAAGACATATCTTTTTCTTTCGGTGCCTCTGGGTCCACAGGTGTAGGGTCAACTGGGGAGGCTTCAGTCGAGGCTTACACATTACTAGCATGCTCGACTGAACCTGTGTCGAGCGGAGCTTTGAAGGATGGAAATTCAAAGATCTCTCCATCTTCTAACTCATACTCTCCTTCCCCGTCACCCTTGGGAATTTCAATTACAACATTCTCATCATCATCATCCCAATCGTCACCAGAGTCGATCTCTCCTTCGTCTAGATTAAAGAGAGCATCGATCTGTGCTTCCTTGGAATAGTCAGGCTCTAGGTATAGGATCTCATCATCAGATAAGTCCTTAAGTACGTCAGTCGCTGACTTTCCTTTCTCACCACCACCACCAGAGGTATCACCACCCTCTTGATGAGTAGACTCCCCCTGATCCATTGTAATAGCAGAGATGGGCACGATTGCTAAAGCTTGGTGCTCACCTCCACTAGGACCGGCTTTGGGATCCTTGTCTTTGTCGTCATCCTTTGTCAAGTCAACAGGATGACAAGCCTCATCACCAGTAGATTTCTCCTTCTCTTTCTCCTTCTCCTTCTCCCCTTGAGCATCAAGCTTCTTGGTTAGATCAGTAATCAGTTTGACCATCAGCTCATGCTCTTTCCTTTGAGTATCAAACCTCAGCTCCAAGGACGACCCGTGATGCAGAATCATTTCATTTGTCTTGATTAGGAGCTCGTTCTAGGCCATGACGTTCTTCAGTCTTTTATCAATCCCCGTTCTCTGGCTACATAGGATTCTAACTTCGTCTACCAAAGAATTAATCTGTGCTTGTTGAGCGTCAGACTCCTCCTTCGATTTCCTAATAGTCTCCAGTAATCCAGCAACTTGGGTTTCCAGAACATCTATCCTTGCATCTTTCGGATCAGGATGTCTGGATGATGACGCCTCGGCGAATCGAATAGGGGAGGAGAATATGGTATCGAAGTCAAACCCCTGTGTGAAATCTTCATAATTATAGGGTTGACTTAAAGGCTCAATGGTGGTGGTTGGGATTGAGGATGTGATGAGGTTTGTAGGAGTTATGGTAGGGGTGATGGTGACTGACTCCGTGAGAATTGGAGTAGTCACCGCCACCTGAGCAGTTGTGGTAGGGAGGGTCACTATCACATGAATCTCCTCTATGATTGAAGTGACGGCTACGTCAAGTTGCACATGTGGCCTCCTCCTCCTACGATATAGTTGCTGTAAAGGTGGGGTGGAGGCTGAATCAGAACTCGCAGCTGAAACATGTACTTGCTGCTGAGCCTCCACCTCACTAGGGATAGAAAGTTATTGCCTATCGCCCCTGTTTTTGTTAATGCTTTCGCGTCTTTGTCTCTGTGTAGCAGCGTCAGAGTCAGAGTCTGGCTCGTATTCGCTAATAGAAGACTGTCGCTTTCTCTTGGATGACAACTCAGGTAGGGTTACCTTTGCCGTTCTCCTTGGGTGTACCTGCGATGGTTCATCATCGGAATCAGAAGAATCTGACTCAGTCTCTTCTGAGTCGGATCCCTCAGCACCATCATTTCCTCCTTCTTCGTCTCCATCATCAGACGATCCATCATCACTGTCCACTTCCTCTTGTTGTTGTTGCTGTTGTTCATCGGAGTGTTCACTCAATTCAGGCTCCGAATCGTGACTATACCATCTCCAGTCACCTGGTGCCACATATGCTTCATTGATGAGGTGGCCAAAGAGTTCTGTATACACAGGGGTAGGTTCTACACTGCATGGCTTTAAGAATTATGCGAACACTCTTTTGTCCACCTTTTTCACTTGCAGTCTCTCCCCTATAGCAGGTAGGTTTGGCAACGCGTCATTAATCAATAGTTGCACAAACCTAGGGTATAATAAGACCCTAAACCTCTCCGCCGTGTTGATCTGGTCATTGATGGCTTTGAATATGTAGCGGGAGAAGTTGTAGCCCTTATTGAGAGATAGGCCCACCATGGCTGCTGCAAGGTCATGACCCATGGCATCTTTTCCAGCTTTCCTTGATGAGATGCACATGATCATGACGTGGGCGAAGTATCTCCATTGGTCTAGCACCCACATCTTCTGATATGAAGCATAGTCTCTCGCCCCGAAATATCCCATTCTTTGCCTCCAACAGCCGTCCACAAAGTAGTCTGGATAGGCTGTCGGGTTGGTCGAGAGATCTCTGAATTGAAGGACCCTTCTAATAGTATCTTCAGAGAAAGCAATAGCATGACCAGCAACCGTAGTCTCCCAAAACTACTCCAGATAGGGTCTTGACACGATCGGGTCAGCAGAAATAGCGTAGCTGATTCTTGAACGGTTCAAGAAATCAACTATTTCTCTATACTGCAGTGCTGCACCCTTCCATTCTGGTTCAGTGTTAGCTAACAGGTTGAATTCGTTAGTAAACGCCCGAGCCATGATCTGCAAAAACACATAGAAAACATAATCAGAACAACACGTGTCATTGGAAATGGATAAACATGACTCAGTATAGCAGTTACTCTTTGAACTAAAATTTCAGACTTAGAATTTTTCCCAAGTGTTGGTCCAGCGTACTTAGCAAGTACGCAGGAATTTCCTCTTGCGTACTTAACAAGTATGCATGAATTGCTTCTTGTGTACTTGTTAAGTGCGTAGGAAACGCACTTCGTGAAAAATTCGAGAAATTGAAAAATTCATCAGGAGTTCATAAATCAGGTCGATTAGGTCGCCACTAGGTCGGAATCGATGATTCTAGCCTAAGGGACCAACATCAACACTAATACTCTGCTACATTGGCCACATTTTGACCTAAAACGGTCGACCGAACCACTGTCGGTTCAAATTCAAGCACAGGGTCAGAATTAAAGACGAAATTGGACAATTAAGGTATCATAGGTGATCGATTAATGATTCTTAACAAGTTTTAATTATCAGGTTTTACCCAAACAACCCAAAAAATGTCTAAAAATCTCGAACAAAAACCTAAGATGAATCGGTCCAAAATCATGAGTTTTTGCGGATGGATTGAGCCTAGATTCTCACCGAATGGATGTTATGAGATGATGAAACTTGTAATGGAACTAGAAATCAGATTGGAACACACGAGTTTTTTGAGAAATTTTGCAAAGGGAAAAAATCAGTTTGAATGCGATGAAAAACTCAGAAAATTTCTAAGTCCCATATTTATCCTATTTATACAAGACCTGATGCCTGCGCACTTAGCAAGTGCGCAGGGCAAAATGCTCTTGCATACCTAACAAGTACGTAAATGTATTCTTGCGTACTTGCTAAGTACGCAGGAGCTTTCTCCTGCGCACATACAAGTGCTCTGTAGGATCGTGAGATTACAAGGTGATTCTATTCTAGTTGATATTGGCGGAAACAATAACAACTACACAAATGTAATCGAACAGACAGAAAGAATACTAGTAAGATCACTGTTGTATTAAGCTTAGTGAATAAACGATTACAGATGAAAACTCTGAGAAGAAGCACACTTACAATGAAGTGGTTACACAGTATTTATAGTAACTCAGAATCAAGACAAACCCTTGATTCTGAGGATCAGATCGAACACAGACCGTTGATCTTGTTTATTAATCTAAATTATACGCAAAGGCTAATCTAGATAACTTTATTGAAGCGTCTTCTTAGGCATCATTGTTTGCATGCTTGGAGACGCGCAACAAGGTCCTTTATTGGTTGCACCACTGAGGTTCCTTCTGCTTGGAGTGTGGCAGTTGCTTTTGCAGAAAGTTGTCAGAGACGCTTGGCATGGATAGTCAGCTGCAACGTTTGGTCTTCAGTGAATAAAGCTATCAGCAGCAAAGTTGAGAATACTGCTGCTGATAAGCCCATCAGCAGCAACTTGTGTTGAAGGCTGCTGATAAGCCTATCAGCAGCAACTTGTGTTGAAGGCTGCTGATAAGCCTATCAGCAGCAACAAGTGTTGAATGCTGCTGATAAGCCTATCAGCAGCAACAAGTGTTGACTGCTGCTGATAAGCCTATCAGCAGCAATTGTACTTAGAATAATTTGGTAGCAATCAGTCTTTGGTTCTACAAACTCCCCCTAGACTGATGCAACCAAAATTCTTCTAATCACTTTGCCGCTGAAGCTTTTGCATGTGTCTGACTATCCTTTCAACCTCATATCCTCTTGGATCCTTGCTGGGATTGTTCAGTGGAAGTTCAGACAGAGTCTTGATGTCTTTGGGTTGCATTTTGAAGATTGCTTTGCTTGAACATCTCATCTGCTGCTTCTTGGCATCAGTTAGTGTGAACTCATCCAAGTCAGCATTGTAGGACCAAGATACAAATGGAGAGTGGGACTTGAGTGGTTTGATATCCATGACCACATCTTTGCTAGGGTTGAAGTAATGTCTGATTGCTAGCATAAGATGTTTCCCTCTCTCATTTGCAGGCTCATGAGCTTCACCCAGCTCCAAAATTCTTCTTAGGTCTGAATCTGGTAGTTGCAGAACCTCATCAACAGACCTGTATGTAGATCTTCTTCTTTCAGTTCTCCCCCTGAAGATCTCAAACCTTTGACCCTGTGGATTGTAGACCCATTCAACAATGTCTCTTGAGTCTTCAGGTTTAGATGAGGATTTTGATTTCTTCAAGGGAGGCTGTTGATGAGTGGGAGCTGGGTGGGATGATTTGGACTTGTTGGGTGGAGGAGTGGAAGGTTTGGGGAGGAGAGTGGAAGGATGATGGACTGAGGAAGAGGTAGGTGAGGGAGAAGGCTTGGGTTTCTTTGTCTTTGGTTTTTCTTCTTCTTTGATAAGTACCCTTTTCTTGGAGCCTTTCTTCCCTAGTCTTTCTTCCTCATCCTTTTTATCCTTGAAGTAGAGGGCTTGCAGGTTCATGAAATTCATTGGACCTAGCCTCCTTCCACTGTCTCCTCTAGCCTTAAGGAAGTCAATCATGACCTTCCTTTCTTCATGGGTTCTTTTATTCAGTGCAATGGTCTTCTTGGACTGTAGCTTGGCTTTTTCTTCTTCTTCAGCCTTTTTCTTGCTAGCCAATTGACCCTGCTGACCCATGAAGGCTCTGTAAATCTCTTTGTTTGAAAGTTTCTCAAGGTAGTCTGCATCCTCACCTTGAGAGATCAGAGCTTCAGTCCACTCTTCTCTTAATTCTTTTGCTAATTTAGAATCAGTGATTCTAAACTTAGCATCTTCCTTCTTCTTCTTTTCATTCTCTTCTTCTTCTTCCTTGGCAAACTTTTTCTGCAGCTGTCTGGCAAGTTTTTCATCTTCCTCAACTTGAGACCCTGCATGGATTTTAACTTTCATCTCATCCAGCTGTTTGGCATACAGCTGGATTGTTTGTTGTCTTAGGAGTAAGGCTGTCTTTCTTTCTTGATGCTTCGTTTGATAAGCCATCTCTTCAGCCATCTCTTCTTCTTCTCTCTTTCTTCTCCTTTCTTCTTTCTCCTTCTTTTCTTTTAGCAATCTCTCTTCATCCTCTTTAGTCATAGTGCCCTTTCCTTTATCAAAATTGGATGCCTCTGCTCTGGCTTCACTGATCACAGCAACAGTTGATTGTGGAACTGTTGGAATCTCAGCCTCGGCTTCATCGGCATCTTCGGAGATTGACAAGGAAAGCACATTTGGTTGGTTGGTTTGGGACTCATGATCTGTTATCTCTCTTAGTTGATCCTTAATTGATGATCTTAACCCATAGGCTGCAGAATTAATGTCAACTCTGGGAGAAGATGAGTTGGAGTCAGTGTCAGAGTTTGACACAGACTCATACCCCTCAATCCAACCTTCATTTACAAGATGGGCTCTGACAGTTTGCATCATTCCCTGACTCTCTGATGAATTGATGTTGCAGATGTTGAATCTTAGTTGGTAGATCTTTAGTAGAAAGTCTGAGGGTAGCTGAAGAATGTCCCTGGTGTTGATGGTGAGAGAGGTGCTGTTGCTTAGAAGAAGATTATGGTCAAAGGACTTATTGCTAGACCATCCAACCACATCTAAGTCCTTGACCATTGTCTTGTACAGGAGTCTTTTCAGGCTCAGAACTTCTTCTTCATTGAGAAGACTGCTCCTTGTGATTTGAAGATTGTTGGGAGACAGTCTTCTTTCTGCAGCCTGAGATGACTCAGGAGACTCTACCCGTTTTAGTTCTTTGATTAGTCTTATGAAGTTGGGTAGGTTGTCCTCCATCAAGTCATAGAACAAGTCAATGGAAAGGTCTGCTGAGAGGTCTGATGAGTTGTTGATGCAGATGAGATCATATAGGTCAAGGATTTCAAATGGATGAATTAAATCCCAGTCTAGCTCTTCTACTCCGCTAAACTCCCGACCTATCCAAAACCTCTCAGTTTTCCCATCGTACCCCCAAGCTAGTATAATATTAAACTCTAGCTGTGTGGATGTCAGTGGGAAGTGGGGGGCAGATGTATGACTTATGATGGCTGCTGCTTGTGGAAGGATGCTGAATGATGCATTTGTTTGTTCTGTGTCTTCAGCATCATTCAGCATTTCATCGACAGCCCTGACGACCAACTGCCAGTCTTCAGATATCTCTTCGTCTTCGTTATCTGGGGCTGGCAAGTCATGAACTTGGACAAAAGCTGGCTTGTATTGTGAGCTTTGAAGAACAAACTGCTCTTGAATCCAGTCGTCCAGACTGTCTGTATCTTCTTCCATAGAAACCATCTCCCCCTTTTTGGTTGCATCAGCAGACAGGTAAGCATCCGTTTGGGTGCCTACTGATACAAGAGAGGGAGTGGCTAGAGTTGGGCATTTATGGGCTGCATGCATAGCGACTTGGTGTCTTAGTTTGGACATTTCAGCCTCTAGCATAGCCACCCTGGCCGTCAATTCCAAGTTATGAAGTTTCAGTCTGTCCTCATCCACAGTTGTGGAATCCTTGGACCTAGATGGGGCCGTAGGCCTAGCCTCAGCATCCCCATCACCCATGGTTTCTTGGCGCCTGGGATTCCTCTCAGTGAAGGGAGTTTCCAAGGAAACACCCTCACCATGAGTTGCCGTGGTTGAGGTCTTAATGATGTTGTCACTGTCCTCCTGGTCAGTTGATGGACCAGCAGTAGTGACAGCCTCGTCCACATCCACTCTTTCAATACTCCCAGAGTGGACCTCCAAGGGTGAAGAACTTGGGTTGGGTGTTTTGGAAGCAAGACCAATCAGTACCTCCTGAATAGTGGTAGTTGGAGAAGGTACATCACTTTGGTCAGGTTCCTCAACACTTAAGTTCAAGGAAGATAGGAATGGCTCAAAGGGCTGATCTATGGATCCGGGAAGTGATCCTAATCCTAATAGAGAGACTTCCGAAGGAGTCTCTCTAACAATGTGGCATTCCCTTATGATATTCTCACTAGAATGTTGTGATTCTGAGTGAGGGATGTTGGCTTGGGTTTGGGCCTTGGAGGCAAGAGAAGAAGGAGTTCTCTTGCCCCTCTTTCTTGTATACTTGGCTGCAACTGGGGCCCTGTGTTCCAGTTGAGCAATCAAACTGTGGGAGAGTGATGTATGTGCCTGTGCATCCTCAGTAGAATGCACAGGGGTTCGATCAAAGGAAACAGTAGTTTGAATTTGTGGCAGTGAGGAGGAGGGTGTGGGATCAGTATCAGCTGGGTTTGCTGAACTGTCACCCTGGGCACTTTGCGTGTTCAACATTGTAGATAACAATGGAACATCGGCCCCTGAGAACTTTGATGAAACTGTTCTCATGCTCTGAAAAATGTTGTTCTTATGTCCCAGTATTGAGTAGATTCTTGCAGTTTTTGAAAGATCTTGGTGCTCAATATTGAACACTTCCTGCAAGAATCTTGGGTACATGAAGAACTGTGCTTTCACCCCTTCTTGAAGGTTGTATCTCAAACCTTCAAGAATGAGGTGGGAAAAATTGAAACCTGCCCCTGTTATCATACCGTGAACTGCCGACGCAAGTCCGGAGCTAAGTTGGTTCCAGCCACTCCTCTTCTGGGATATGCATTGGAGAAGAGTGTGGCAGAGATACTTCCATTTGGGACCCATGAGTGCCTTCTCTATTGTATACTCTGTTTGATTTCCAGTGTACCCTATGGATACAAAGGTCCTCATGTATACGTCTCTTGGGTAAGAGATGGCGTCCCCTTCATCCTGAAGCTTGAGGTGTTGGCGGAGCTTGGCTTCAGTGATGATTATCTCCTTGCCGTCTACTGTGCCTTTGATTTGAGGAGTGCCCTGTTCAGTGGAATACACGGCTGAGCTCCAAAAATTTTCCATGTGGGAAGTGTAGATGGTTGGGTTGACTGTTAGGGCATGGCGGATTTTGGACCGACAAAGGAAGTCGATCATATCATCGAATCCTTCGGATTTCTTGCCCTTGATTAGGTATGCAGTTAGGTTGTGATATGGGGAAAACTTGTCGTTGGGGTTGTTTATGTCCGCGCCTGCCATTGTTATGGATTTGGAGGGAAGAGGGAAGGGTGTTTGAATGGTGGTTAAGTATGGAGGGCTTGGAATGCTGTGGGGACGGGAGAGAAAGTGATGGAAGTTAGGTTTGAAATTGAATATGAAGAGGTTGTGGGGACGTTTGGGATTTTGATATAACGGCAGACGAGGGAAAAAGCAAATTTTCTTGTACAGTACAACCCTTTTTACTTTTCACTGTTACAGCTGTAAAACACTCGAGCAGTCATGGTAAAGACTGAGAGTAGTTTTTACCGTGGGTAAAAGTTAATGTAGACTTGTTTTACCCATCAGCAGCAAACTTGGTTGCTGCTGATGGTGAGCTATCCGCTGCAAACTTGGTTGCTGCGGATAGTTAAGTCTTTCAGCAGCAGATTTGGTAGCTGCTGATGGATGTATTCATCCGCAGCAAAGATGTTGCTGCTGACCGCCTTAAAGCTATCCGCAGGAAACTTGTTCCTGCTGATAACTTAAAGAGATCAGTGGCAAAGGCTTTGCTGCTGAAGAGTAAACCTGTCAGCAGTGAAAAAGTTCTGCTGATATTAACATTTTATTAAGAACAAAGACATAGACATATTTACAAGGAAAGATAAAAATTAGAGACATGTCTTATTCAAAGTTCATCATGCCAATTGATTCAACTAGATATCGAAATCTTGCTTCATCAAAAGGTTTAGTGAACAAATCAGCATATTGCTCATTTGTGTGAACCTTGGATAGGACAATTCTCTTTTTCTCAGCTTGATCCCTGATAAAGTGATACCTGATGTCGATGTGCTTAGTCTTGGAATGCTGGACTGGATTATTCGTGATGGAGATAGCACTCATGTTGTCAATGTGAATTGGAGTCTGCATGAAGGTCATTCCATAGTCAAGCATTTGATTTTGGATCCAGATGACCTGTGCACAGCAGCTTGAAGCTGCAATGTATTCTGCTTCAGCTGTTGAAGTAGAGACACATGTTTGCTTTTTGCATTGCCATGAGATGAGCCTTCCTCCAAGAAATTGACATCCCCCAGATGTGGACTTTTTGTCCAAGTTACAACCCCCATAGTCACTGTCAGTGTAGGCATAGAGATTGACATTTCCATTCTTTGGATACCATAGCCCAAGTTTTGGAGCTCCCTTTAGGTATCTAAAGATCCTTTTGACAGCTTGAAGATGAGACACTTTTGGAGCTGCTTGAAATCTTGCACAGAGACAAACTGCAAACATGATATCTGGTCGTGAGGCAGTGAGATACATAAGAGACCCTATCATTGCTCGGTACTGATGTTGATCAGTGTCCTGTCCTTCTTTGTCCGGAGATAATTGATGGTGCACTTGCATAGGAGTTCTTGCAGCAGAGCAGTCAGCCATTTTGAACCTCTCCAAGATGCTTTTGACATACTTGGATTGACTTATGAAGATTCCATTTGGTACCTGTTTGACTTGAAGTCCTAAAAAGAAATTTAGTTCACCCATTGAACTCATTTCAAATTTGGAATGCATCAGAACTTCAAAGTCTTTGCAGAGCTTCTTTCTTGTAGATCCAAAGATAATGTCATCAACATAAATCTGGACCAACAAAATTTCTCCCCCTTCATCTTTGATGAATAATGTCTGATCAATGGCCCCTCTTCTGAAGTTGTTGCTAAGTAGATATCCAGATAAAGTTTCATACCAGGCTCTTGGGGCTTGGTGTAAGCCATAGAGAGCTTTGTCCAGTTTTAAGACCTTATTTGGATGTGCAGGATCTACAAAGCCTGGAGGCTGTTTGACATAGACCTCTTCACCAATCTTGCCATACAAAAAGGCACTCTTCACATCCATTTGATATACCATAAAGCTTTTGGATGCTGCATATGCCAGAAAGATTCTGATGGCTTCCAGACGGGCAACAGGAGCAAAAACTTCATCATAGTCAATGCCTTCTTCTTGAGTGTAACCTTGAGCTACCAGTCTGGCTTTGTTTTTGACCACGATGCCCCTTTCATCTTGTTTGTTTCTGAAGACCCATCTTGTTCCAATGACTGTTTGACCAGGTGGAAGATCAACAAGCTTCCAAACATCTTGTCTTTCGAATTGCAGCAATTCTTCCTGCATTGCTTCAATCCAGCTGTTGTGTTTGAGAGCTTCATCAATCCTTTTGGGTTCTACCTGAGATAGAAAACAAGAGAACAAACAAATGTTGGCTTCATGAGACTTACTTCTTGTCTGGATACCTGTGTGGATTTGGCCAATGATGTTTTCCAGAGGATGCTCTTTGTTTATTTTCTGTGCTGGTATCACATCCAGCCGTATTCCCTCTTCAAGATTACTTTGGTTTAGATCAGGATTGTCTTCAGTTGTGAGGAGAGGAGCCTGGAGGTTCTGGTTATTGTGTTCCACATGGTCAGCAGTAGTAGCATCAGAGGCCTCTTCAGTATGAATTGAGGAGGCTTCATTATAGATTTCTTGGTTAGAGAGATTGCTTCTTGTGGTGTTGGAAGTGCCGGCTTCACCTGTACTGGCTTCAATAGCTTCTGCCACTGATGGAGGATCAATGGATGGCCTTTTCATCCTGATGTAGGGACTGGGAAAATCCAGTCTGTAGTCAGAAGAAGAGGTTGAGGCAGAAGATGTTGATTTTGAAGAAGAAAACTCCATATTTGAGAAAATGAGGGGCTCAAATATCTGGGTGAAGGAGTCTATATCAAAGAGCCAGTTAGGACCTTTGCCTTGTTCACAGACAACATGTTCCCTGCATTCCACATTGGCAGATTCTTCCACAATCCGAGTCCTAGAATTGAATACTCGGTAGGCCTTTGATTGAGAGGAGTAACCCACAAAGTAACCTTCATCAGACTTTGCACCGAATTTAGGAAGAACCCCATTTGTGATGAGGATGGTACATGGACATCCAAAAGGCTTTAGGAAGCCAATGTAGGGAACTCTTTTGAGCCATAGTTCGTAGGGTGTTTTCTGGAGAGGCTTAACAATAAGGACTCTATTCTGCACATAACAAGCTGTGCTTACTGCTTCCGCCCAGAAAGTAAGGGGCAGCTTTGAGTCAGCCAGCATAGATCTTGCTGATTCAATTAGAGTCCTATTTCTTCTTTCAGCAACCCCATTTTGTTGAGGGGTTCTTGGAGCACTGTATTGCCTTTCAATTCCCTTGCTCTCACAGAAACTGTTCAGAGTGTGATTTTTGAACTCTGTTCCCTGATCACACCTTATGATCTTTACCTTCAGATTGCTTTGATTCTCTACCCTGAGAATATAGGTTTTGAGAATCTCAGCAGTTTCATCCTTTGTTCTTAGGAAGAATACCCATGAGAATCTGGAGAAGTCATCAGTTATCACCAGACAATATGACTTTTTGCCCATTGACATGACATTCGTAGGACCGAAGAGATCCATATGCAGTAGCTGGAGAGGGGTGTCATTTGTGTTTAATGTCTTGGGCTTGTGGGAACTCTTGTGTTGTTTTCCCTTCAAGCAGGCAATGCAGTGATCATCTAGCTGGAATTCTTTGTCAGGAAGTCCTCTGACAAGATTGTCCTTCACTAATTTATTAATTGTTTTGATGTTAACATGGCTTAACCTCCTGTGCCAGAGAGCGGATTCATCAACTGATGCCTTTGACAGAAAACATGAAACACTACCAGAAGGAGTGACTTCATTCATGTCAAGCACATATAAGTTGTCCTTTCTATTAGCAGTTAGGAGAATCTTCTCTGCAGGGGGTTTAGATAGGCCAGGGGCTAACACGAAACACTCTTTGTCAGTGAAGAGCATCCAATGCTTTTGATCACATACTTGGGAAACACTCATGAGATTGAAGTCAAGTTCTTTAACATAGTTGACTCTTTCAATACTCATTCTTTCATTTGACACAGTTCCTTGTCCAGTGATAGATCCACCCTTTGAGTCACTCCCAAAGGCAACATATCCTCCATTGAAAAGTCTGAAGTTAGAGAGGATGGACCTGTTGCCTGTCATGTGCCTGGAACAGCCGCTATCTACCACCCAAGTGTTGTGTTTGTTGCCTAGCTGTCCCTGCACATGGGAGATATCTAATTAGTGGGAGGAACATTGTAGCTTGCAGCATTGTAGATAATCGTTGCTAATTTGCCATTGTCAGCAAGCTTGCAGTCAATGGAATCACTTGTTATGCTTGGAGATTGTTTGACCCTCCATTGCTGTGCTGGTGGTCTTCTAGCTTTCTTTACATTGTCGGCAGAAGATTTTGTTGCTAACAATTTTGGCTTATTTGCAGCCGATTTTGTTGCTGCTGATGCAGTTGTTTTTGATTTTCCTTTGTCAGCAGCAGAGACTTTTGCTGCTGAAGGCTTTGCTGGAGCAGTGGCAGTCTTTGCTTCTTGATGCTTTGTTTTGGATTTTGCTTTGTCAGCATCAGACACTTTTGCTGCTGATGTCGTTGTTTTTGATTTTCCTTTGTCAGCAGCAGAGACTTTTGCTGCTGAAGGCTTTGCTTTTGGTTTCCTGGACTTTACTTTATCAGCAGCGATTTTGTTTGCTGCTGATGGGCTGAACACAGATGGACGATTTGCAACTTGATTAAAAGGGTTGAACTTGCATGTTGCAGCAAAGTGGTTTGATTCCCCACATATGATGCAAGTTTGTTGAGGTTTCTGCATCTTCACTCTTTGAGGGGATAGAGACTTCCTGAACTTTGTTACCTTTGCATCATAGCTTCTTACCTGTTTGTTTCTGTTTGTTTTCTCAAAGGCATGCTGCTTTGAGTTTCTTTGGTGATCAAGGTAGTGAAAGCAGGTGCTGGCTGTGTGATTGTATTTGCCACACACAAAGCAAGATAGTGCTATCTTGTCCCTGTGAAAGTGCACATAGTCCTTTCTTTGAAACAAATCTTTGAAGTTCCAGGGATGAGCTTTGTTATGTTCAAAAGTGGCTTCTTCTAGTGTCTTTTGAACATAAGGAACCTTTTCTCCAGGTGCATGAAAGATATCAAACACCCTTCTCTTTGTGATTGGCTTTGACTGAGACTTTGGGTTGGTGAAACCTGATGTCTCTCCCTTTTCAATGTTTAGCTTTCTTCCACCTGGAGGATAGCTAATCTTGATTTGTTTGAATGGGATTGGTGCTGGAATAGCTGGAGTAACAACAGGAAATTCAGCTTTGTTTAGAACAGCTTCAGAGATAGGAGCAGATGGGACTGCACTAGTTTCACAATTGTCTGAGCAGGTTGACTCAGATTCTGAAGAGGTGGAGCAGTTTTCCACAACACATGCATCCATTAAAGGATCAAGGGTTTGGTTTGCCATGTCAAGGTTTGCAGTATTGAAGCTTGGTTGGTGAATGGCAACATAATCAGCAGGAGGAGGAACTGTCTGGTACTCGTCACTATGATATCCAAGCCCAGTTCTTACTCTTTCATGGACTTGAATATCTAACAATCTTTGTAGTTTTTTAGATGAAAATTCATATTTTTCAACATGAACTTTCTGTTCAGCCAGTTCAGCTCTGGTAGCTTTAAGTTTTACTAATAGATCATCAATCTGAGTTTCTAGATTAGTTTGTTCGTGTTTTAATGAAGAAATCTCTTTCTTAAGACAGTTAATTTTTTCTTTGTAAGTATCTTCGACCTTTTTGAATTCAGACTTCATTTGATGAAACTCTTCATTTTGATCTATCAGATTTTGGTTATGCTTTCTATAACCTAAAACTTTGTCAATGCAAGCTTGAGAGCAAAGATGTTCAAATACCTGAGGTGGTATCTCTGCATTGTCTGCCATAAGTGCTTGGTTGGAGGCAGAAACATCTTCATATTGAAAACTCCAGTCAAAGTCTGTAGTTCCAACATTTGAACATGCTGCAGTTTGTGCTGGAGGAGTTCCTTGCTGCTGCTGCTGCTGCCTGGGCTGTCCTTGATAGGCTTGCTGCTGATAGGCTTGTTTTTGATGGCTGGCACCCTGATTGGCTTTTGGTGCCTTGCACTCCCTGGCAAAGTGACCCATTTGGTTACAGTTGTAACACCGGATCTTGCTTTTATCCAAACCAACTCTGGTGTTTGAGTTGTTGTTTGGAACAGATCTTCCGGTTCTAGAGTAGAACCTTTTTGCTCTGAGGGAGAGCATTGCATAAGAGTGCTGAATATCCATTTCTTCCAGATCATCTGGATGAAAGCATTCCAAATCCTCCTTAATGAAGTACATGCTGCTTAAGCTGTCAGAGACAAAGGCAGTAGAGGTTGACTGTTGAGGAGGCGCTTCTAGAAGAAATGGAGATGAGTTGGATTGTGAAACAGTTGGTGTTTGAGGATGAGTGACAATGGGAGGATGGTAGTTGCTTGCACTAGGACCAGAATGATCAGAGTGAAGTGCTGAGGTGTTGGTGGAGGAAGTGGTGGCTGATTGATAACTGGAGCTCCTTTCTTTAGCCTGAATCATTTCTAATTCATAGGTTTTAAGCATGCCAAAGAGCTCAGTCATCTGGAGAGTCTTTAGATTCTCCGTTCTTCTGATGGACACAGTGTATAGTGTCCAACAGGTGGGAAGAGATCTTATGAACTTCTTCAGAATGTCTTCATTTTCCAGGGTCACCTTGGAGCACTGCAGTTCTCCTACCAGATACGTGTACCTGTTATATAAAACTGTTAGTGACTCACCTTCCTTCCAGGCGAAGTTCTCATACTGTTGCTTGAGGATGTCACGTCTGTTTTCTTTGACCTCCTCAGATCCAGCAAACATCTTCTCCAGGGCTTCCCATAACTCCTTTGCGGTTTTGTAAGCCCTGAAGTTGTGAAAAACTTCATTTGGAAGGCACATTTGGATAGCTCCTAATGCCTTGAAGTCCACCTCCATTTTCTTGATGTCTTCTTCAGAATACTTGGAGGGTTC
Organism: Smallanthus sonchifolius; assembly: GCA_023525975.1. Lineage (NCBI taxonomy): Eukaryota > Viridiplantae > Streptophyta > Magnoliopsida > Asterales > Asteraceae > Smallanthus > Smallanthus sonchifolius. Next base: position 33,895,724 of record CM042030.1, on the reverse strand, counting down.
CTTCGGGACTAGTGGTCCTCCAGAGTCAGCCGAGGCCACCATGGGGATATAAGGTCCATCCCTTATGGATTTCCACATTCCGTATTCTTGGTAGCAGAAGAAGCTTTCCATACGGTTTTTCCACATATCATAGTCCTCCCCAGACACCAACCTCGGTGGTCGGTTGATACTGCCGATGTCTTCAAATCCATTACTTTGTGCCATTTCTGTTTTGTGTGACTTGATTAAGAATAGAGTTTAGAATAGAATCAGAAAGTGATTAAACAAATGTTAGTTTGTTTAATCTTGAGCCAAAGCTCTGATACCACTTGTAGGATCGTGAGATTACAAGGTGATTCTATTCTAGTTGATATTGGCGGAAACAATAACAACTACACAAATGTAATCGAACAGACAGAAAGAATACTAGTAAGATCACTGTTGTATTAAGCTTAGTGAATAAACGATTACAGATGAAAACTCTGAGAAGAAGCACACTTACAATGAAGTGGTTACACAGTATTTATAGTAACTCAGAATCAAGACAAACCCTTGATTCTGAGGATCAGATCGAACACAGACCGTTGATCTTGTTTATTAATCTAAATTATACGCAAAGGCTAATCTAGATAACTTTATTGAAGCGTCTTCTTAGGCATCATTGTTTGCATGCTTGGAGACGCGCAACAAGGTCCTTTATTGGTTGCACCACTGAGGTTCCTTCTGCTTGGAGTGTGGCAGTTGCTTTTGCAGAAAGTTGTCAGAGACGCTTGGCATGGATAGTCAGCTGCAACGTTTGGTCTTCAGTGAATAAAGCTATCAGCAGCAAAGTTGAGAATACTGCTGCTGATAAGCCCATCAGCAGCAACTTGTGTTGAAGGCTGCTGATAAGCCTATCAGCAGCAACTTGTGTTGAAGGCTGCTGATAAGCCTATCAGCAGCAACAAGTGTTGAATGCTGCTGATAAGCCTATCAGCAGCAACAAGTGTTGACTGCTGCTGATAAGCCTATCAGCAGCAATTGTACTTAGAATAATTTGGTAGCAATCAGTCTTTGGTTCTACATGCTCAAAACACTTAGAGAAAAATGCAACATTCAATATGTAAAAGTAAATACAACTCGATAAACTAATACATAAAGACTCTTACATACAAAGACAATTACAAACATGAGAATACAAACTAAGACTCTATCCAGAGTGTTTGTCATAGGAAAGTGCTTCAACAAACTCCCCCTTGACAACAACTCTGGATTATCATCGTCTTCGGTCTTCATTCTTCAGTCTTCACATCTTCAGTGTTCACAGCACTTGATCTTTAGCTTCCATCTTTTTCTTGTATTCAAGGCAGAACTTAATCACCTTGTCATATTTAGAAGCAAGGAGCTTTGTCCATTCATTAGTGTACACACAATACCTGTCTGCTAGTGCCTCCAGATCTTTCATAGAAAAGTTGATGAAGCAGACTTCATCAAAGATTCTGATCAGTTCCTTTGGCACTATGTTCCCACTCTCTGAACGTACCTTACCCATGATCACAGTCTTGCCCCTCTTTGGATCTACGTACCAGTACCACATGTCACCAATAATATCCTGACATAACTTGCTCAAGGGAATCTTAGTTTCACATCGCACTGGCTTGTATACCATTTTCTTTAAGTGCTTCTTAGTCACAGGATGTCTAGCGTGCTTATCCTTGACCCTCTTGGGCACTTGAGGCTTGAACATCTCGAATTTCCCAGATCTTGCTTCCCGCTGCAGAACCACCAACAAACCCATCGCCACTACATGATTAGAATGACCCAGCAGCTCTCGGTTTGCTAGGTTCACAAGGTCGTATTTGGGTAAGGAGCTGACCGCTTCACTAATGGGTTTCAAGTATTGAACCCCGCCAGATCTTTTGATTGCGAACAACTGCTTATCCTCCTCGAACCTTACAGCCAAGATCATCCTAGGTCCCTCGGGTGTGGCGGATCGTCACATGCAAGTGGGTCTACTAGTCGGACCGGGTGCGGAATACCCGTGACTAGGTGGAGAGTTAAACAACACAAAGTAAACCAACAAGAGAATCACTTTAAACGTTCTTTCAATTATAAACACTTGAAGGTTACAGAGAGAAGTACTGAGATTACAATTTGCGTATTTGCTACTGTGACTGCCTATGTCTGCGTACTTAACTTCTGTCAACCTATCCTATTTATACAAGACCTGATGCCTGCGCACTTAGCAAGTGCGCAGGGCAAAATGCTCTTGCGTAATTAACAAGTACGCAAATGTATTCTTGCGTACTTGCTAAGTACGCAGGAGCTTTCTCCTGCGCAGATACAAGTGCGCAAAACACTTAGAGAAAAGTGCAACATTCAGTATGTAAAAGTAAATACAACTCGATAAACTAATACATAAAGACTTTTACATACAAAGACAATTACAAACATGAGAATACAAACTAAGACTCTATCCAGAGTGTTTGTCACAGGAAAATGCTTCAACATACATCATGAGCATACATAGGTTTTGGCACAACAAGTGTTATCAAGAGTTTGTGTACAATTCATATGAACGTGGTTTAATAAGACAATTACGGAGAACCACTATAGTTTAAACCGGGGCAGAAAATCAAACCTTGTGACTTCACAAAATGTTATCCCAAATGTAATACCGGCAACAATCACCCTACCTAGGTGGGTTTGTGAGACATAATAGATCTATCATTGTTGTCATCAGCTTGTACAAAGTTAATGATTGCACTCGCACTATGCACTAAAGTATGTAAATGTAGTTTGAAACTTATAGTGTTCAAGCATAAGGCACAAATTGCACACATGATCATAATGTTTGAATTGTATAAATTGTAAATAGTTTGAATGTAATCATGTTTCACCCCAAAGATGTAAAAATAAAAAAGGGGCTATGTAAACTCACCTTGCAAATGAGTAGTTGGATATCACACAATATGTCATTATTGTTGCACAAATGATTTGGCTAATCTCAAGATTAACCTATGATTTAATAGTATAAGTGTATCAATAATAGGTTCACAAGATTTAAAGGAGGTCCTAATGTATAAAGGGGTTGGGTGTGTACTTAGTGAAGTAGGAGGGTACTTGTTTGAGTCTCAAAGGGTGCTTATGAAATTCCTTGTATAAAGTTTGTGTATATGAACATGGGGTTTTTTTTTGTTTTGCAAACATTGTGGAATAATGTATTAATTTATTAGTGCTCTTTTATTTATAAGTAAGTAATTAGGTAAGTAATTTGCTCTTGCTTGTAAATAAATGAATAAGTAATTGAGAAATAATAAGTTGAATAAATAGATAATTAGATACATAAATAAAAACCTTTTATTTATTTATTTAGTAAAAATATTAACGGTCTAACTATTTAATAATTAAACCAAGGCTTAAATAGTTTAATGACGTAAATAAATAAAAACCAAATTTTGAAATATAAAGTTCTAATTTGAATAGTTAAATAAGCCATAATTAATTTTTGAATGAAAGGATAAATTATGTGTTTAAAGTTTTATAAAATAAGTTGTAATAAAAAGTTATTAAATTTCTTAACGAGGTAAAGGGTTTATAAATAATTAAGTCCATGTACAATTTATGTTTTATAAATTTTGAGTTTTGATTATACATATATATGTATATTTTTTTAACTAAAAGTTTATTAGTTTTTAACCCTAAAAAAATAATTAATAAAATGGTTTCTTTTGAAAATAGAATACTTTAATTTGTTAAAACCATTTTGAGTTTTAGGGGTTTTATAAAATAATTTTTATAAAAAATTTGGATTAAAAATCAATTTTAAAACTAGAAAACAAAAGAAATGGTCCAAAACAGGTCTGACCGGGATCGAACCCGCGACCTGTTGTGTGAGGGGTAAGAGCTTTAACCGGTGGATTTGGGCAAGTGCCTTGGTCAATGACTGATGCGTTTAAACTACAAGCCCCAACCTCCTTTTTCCCCAAATTGTGTAACCTGTAACCCTAGTTCCACAACTGATCTGATTAAGCAACGAATCGTCACCCAAACTATGGGGCTTTTGTTCTATGAATTAACACGAGTTAATTGATACCAAATTTACCTGGAATGAGTGTGTGAGGAGAGCAATCGACTGAGGTACGCAGACCCGAGTTCTTCGACTGTGTTTGGTGTTCCAGGGATGAAATGAGATGCGTTTGAGAGTTCAGGATGATTCAAGAGGGTGTCGCGATGATGATGGACTGAGTTTTATGCTCCAATTTCATCCTAAACATGCCAATGATATTTGAGTAAAGAGGTCGGTTACGAGTCGTGATTAGGAGTTAATACCTTTGATTACACTTTAATTGGCTCGTTAAAATCATTAAGGATGAGCCGATTAACATTCTGGTATGATTAGGTGGTGTTAATTCACACGAATTCGACGGTTTTTAAATCGATATGGGACTGTTGACTTTCCTGGGTCAAAGATGACCGGGTGGGGGGGGGGGGTTCAACATTAGGGAAAAGTCCAACTTGGGGAGGGGGGGTGGTTCACATTAAGGGTTCAATTGAATTGGAGGGGTTCAATGCAAAATAAATGGGGTTTAAACTCATTTTACTTGATTTTATTCATTTTAAATGTTTATAAAAATGTTTTATAAGTTTTATAAAAACTCAAATTACTATTGGTTAATATATATAAAGGAGTAAATTTTATTTTTATAAAATCTCATAATGATTTATTTAATCAAAAATCAATTATATATATATCTACATATTTATTAATAAAATAGATATACGTATATATTTTAAAGGATGTAAATACATGATTTAGGCTCATAAGTTTATTTTTGATTTAATTGTTATAATAGAGTATATATATATATATATAAATATATATATATATATATATATTTATCTTTATAAATGTATAAACATGTGTTATAGAAATTAACATGCAAATGCAAGGTTTAAATTTTGGATTGAAATATTAATTAAAATACTAGTTATTGTGACTTAATGTGTTCGAACAAGTACAAGATTGAAATGGGATGTCATCATTGTATATTTGTATTAAATAAAATAAAATAGTACTTGAAAATCATGGATGACCACTCCTCCGGCGATAACACCACAAACGACTCCTCCGGTGATTCAAACCACAAACCATTCCTCCGGCGATAACACCAGGCACGAGAGGGTTTTGAAGCGACCACATACCCTCTGGTGGTCCCGCCATTGCCCCATTTTCCATTTCTCAACTTGCTGCAATGATTCATACCTAATCCAAAATCCTACATCGACCTCTGTATCTGCTCAGGTACACCATGAATTGCATCGCCACTCAGCTATATAAACGCCGATCAAGCTCATCACCCTCCTTTGTAACACCTTGAAATTTCCTGGAAGAATTTAAGAGCTAAAAATGTTAGAAAATAAAAGTCCAGGGGTTAAAACGTAACTAGAGCAAAGTTAGAGGATCAAAAGTAAAAATTTAGATTTTTGGACGGTAACGGATCGTCACGGATCATAACAGTCTGTCACGGGTTGAGTAAGGAATCGCGCAGAAGATGACACGTGTCCGGATGACTTAGCCCTAATTTGGGTTCGTAACGGACCGTCACCAAGGGAAACGGTCCGTCACGCTACAATGTGATTAGAGGCCACCACGTCACCAAACCATAACAGTCCGTTATGGCGAGGCGATGATGAACCGTCACCTAGCATAACGGTCCGTCACGATGGCAGAATTTGCCTATAAATAGATTTCGATGGCAGATCGTTTTAGACACAATTCACACACAAAAACCCCATAAAAAACTCACACTTAGCCTAGGGTATCGTGCCAAAGTCATGGTACGCGTTTGGAAGTCGAGGTGCTGTCTGAGGTATTTGAAATAGCCGTAGATAGTTCCAAGGTAAGGTTCTGGTACTTTGGTTACTTACCATTAAGCTTTGATTATATAATATTATAGATCTTAATTAAGAAATAATAGCAGTCGAGGTGCTGTCTGAGGTATTTGATATATTATCAATACAATAAACTTAAATACAGCCCAGGTGAGTTCTTCTGAACTTAATGTGTATTGTTACACAGTTGTTATTTGAAATAGTCACCCTATTCCATGTAAGGTGGGATAATTTATTCAGATTATACTGGTGTGGGAGGACCAGTCGTAGAAAGGTTGCCAATTATATATTATACTAAAAAGGTCACATGCATTGTGGCATGGGGTGGGATGTGGGAATGATGATGATTAAATAACAACCATTTCTGGTAAAGGTTCATGAACTCACCAACTTATGTTGACTCAGTTACTTTTAAAGTTGTTGTAGGTGGATTTATTAGGGGCATTATAGGTAACTAATAGATATGGATAGCCGTCTAGTTGGTAAGAGAATTGTGATGGTTGGAGGCACGTTGAGTAGAGATGTCATGTAGATATTTTGAGTTCCGTGCAAGGAACTGACGTTTGTTGGTTTGGTTAATTTGTAATAGAAGTTTATTTTATTATGTAAAACAATTTAGTTATTAATAAAAGAGGTTTATGGTTTAGCTTCCATTGTGTGTTTTTGGTATCAACTTCACATTGACTAGAAGGCGACCTTGTGACCAGTATGTAGTTATCTGACGAACGAAATGTTCAGTCTAGGAAAGGACGGTGTATAAATGTTTTGTTTAACGTATTAATCTAGTGATATGTTTATGACTTTAATTATTCACTCTTGAAACCACCTTCTAGGTGGGCTTTTTATTATTATCTAAACTTGTCTTTACACTTGTGAGTGTTCTTGATTTTAAAGCTTAAGACTGTAAAACCTTTTTAATCAAACTTCTCTTGAAACTTGTGAGTCTTTATACAAGCAGATTTTCATAAGCCAAGGCTTGGTTAATATTGAAAAGGTTGTACGTCTTTATACTAACTTGTTATGAGACCAAGAATTGGTGTACTCACCTTGGGAACGTTACGTCTTTATACATGGTCCCATTGTTGCACCACCTCCCGGTGAACAAAGTCTAATCACTCTTTTAATAATATTAATTAAGCATTTTAGTTTGATGTCTTAAACCAACTTGAAGATAGAATTCAAAAGGTTGAGGGTAACGATGGTCCTTGCTGGGAATCTTCCCATTTTATTATTAAAAAACATAATTTGTGACCCAAATGTTGTGAGAATGAGGCTCTAGCGGTTCACACATTTGTATTAGTCATACCACCAGATTAGTCAACATAACATTATCATATACCAAGCAGATTCAAAGCCCAAAGCAATACTCTTCGTGACCTGATCATCTTCGAGATATTTACTTTCTTGCTATTTACATTTCTGTTACACACTTCACGCACATTTTTACTTTTCTGTCATTACTTTACCGTTATTTACTTTTCTGTCATTTACTTTTCTACTTCTTAAGCACACAAAACCCAGTCACTAATTAAACCGGCTAAACGATAACAAAAGTTGAGCATTGGAACTCGACCGTGTCCATTGGTTCGATACTTGGTTCTTACGTAAACTATATTACGCTGTGATAGGTACACTTGCCTATTGTGTGTGTGTTTTAAGTTAAAGTAACTATCATTTTATAAATTTAAAACCTGATCTCATGAAACCAATAATATCTCTAAATATATTATTATATAATATGTTTATCACATCTACACGCACGCATCGGGTATATAACCACAATTTCCCACAGGACCTCGTCCTGCACATTCACACAAACTGCAATACACCTATTGCACTTTGAACATCACCTAAATATTAGCACTTAGTTGACACTATCATAAGACCGTAGACACAGACAAATTCAAAACTCATGTCTATACAAGTCTACTTATACAATCTACTCAACCATGCTCTAGCATCACAACAGACGTCGTTAAAAAGGTAATCACATAATCACACAATATCGCCCAAAATTTAACACTGCACCAACAATAGTATGCTATCACAGACACAACTATCACTAATCATGCTCAAATCATCCCACGACATAACCCATTGTCAATGTCATATTTAAGTAATAGAAACCCAAAAATAAGGATCTCGCAACAAAAGTGTCTAAACAACCACTGCTCAAAGCACTCAAATTCTCCCGTGGCAACGACCACTGCTCTAATCATTGAACAAGTCAAAGTTATCGCCCACTTGTTCCTCCTCATCAAACTCTTCCAGGCATTCATTTCCCGATCCCAAATCATGCCTCGAAGAATGATGCCTAACCACAAATTCTTTCCTCCCTCGCCAGCCACCTCTCCTTTAGAAGGAGCTACTGATGTGATACCCGGCAAATTCAGGTTAATATCCATACCCGACTATTACTTGAATTCACATGATTACACTTGCATCATACTTAATTATAGAGTAATTAAGTACATATTTCATATAGCAAGTCCATTCATTTCATTTCATTACATGCATCGGTAATTGGGCGGATTACCGGGTCACGCACGCGTCTAGTCACACGAACGTTGGTGAATTTTAGAAATAATATTTAGACATATACTTGGTGTGCAAAAATTATATGTAATACTGTGATTTAATATTTCATGCTTATATGAATTTTTTTGGAATTTTTAGAGCAACTTTTATTTTAACGCTTTTTAAGCGGATACGCGATATGTGCCAACAACTTTAAATGAGTTTTATAAAGATGATTTATTTAAATAATTGGGCTAAATAAATTCAGCACTTTTAGTTACTAATCCTAATTAGAAGCCCAAACCTCAAGAAAAAGCCCTTAAAAACCCAAGAAGCCCAAACCCATTTCACTAAAACACTCCCTTACACTCTCACACTCCACACTTTACCCTAAACCTACTTGCAAACCCTCCCTCCCTCTCTCTAAACTCAGCCGCCACCACCATCCTCTAGCCACCATCCATTTCGATATTCTTCATCCAAATCAAGAGTTCTAGGTGCAATCCAAGGTGTTTGCAAGAGATTGAAGCTAGTACAACCTTCATTCCACCAACATACTTGAATTTTGTAAGTGGTTACCCTTTTCTTTTTATTATTTTCGGCCACATGGTGGTACCACACCCATCCAAACGAATTTACAAGATACAATGTCTCTAAATCCATGTTTTAATCAATAGTTTTCATAAAATAAAGTTGTTGATACACATATGAATAGTTTATTGTTTGAAATGCTTGTTTATGTTGATTTTTGCTCGTTTCTATTTATAGAAACTTTATTGATTGAGTTTTTGTAGAAATGTGTATATGATATGTTTGATGGTTTGGATGATACTCATAATAGTAGAATAAGTAGGAAATATAATTTTTTTGGTTGAAATGTCGTTTTTCACTAGGTTATGGTGACTTACTATTTAAGGAAACTTTAATTTTGCATATTTTGTGTTATGAGTTTCTATTGGATAAAAACTTGATATTATGGTTCTATAATATATATTAAAGTAGTAAAAAGAGTTATTTGAGGTTACACATGTGCAATAGGGTCGTTTGGACCACTTTCCTAAAAAGGAAACTTTAATTGTTCATAATTTGTATGTGTAGGCTATAAATGTTTAAAGTAGGTTATATGGCCTTATTACAATATGAATAGATGACTTATGAAAGAATATGTGATTTGGAATGGTGTAATGACATGTTTTGGTGAACCTTGCTAAATAACGAAACTTTATTTGTTGAGAAACTTCATAATTGCTTGAAATAGAAAGTAAATGCATAGAATCATGTTACTAATATGTTACTATTATAATTTCATGTATAACTTGTTTGTTTGGGCTATGGCACCTCAAGTGCACTAAAACCCTAATTGTCAAAAATGGAAACTTTATTATGTTAAGAGTTATGGAATTTTGCAATGACATATTATGCTACTTGTTTGAAAGTGTTGAAATGATACTAATAGGTTATTAATATGATGACATGAATTATGTGTATGAAATGTGCCATAAAGATGTGCAAATGCTATGTCACTTATCACATGTTAGTTTCTTATACAACTAGTTGAAGCTTGTATGTTATGTCACAAGGGGTTACTTATACATTACTTAGGTACAACTTATATGTTCTTTATGTGTCACACATGTACAACTTATATGCTACTTGAGTGCTACACATGTATAACTTGTATGATGCTTATGTGTTACATGTTTACAACTTATATGTTACTTGTGTGTTGTTTATACATGACTTCAATATGAGTCAACATTGGTCAACATTAGTCAACATTGGTCAAACTTGGTCAACATTGGTCAACACTAGTCAACATTGGTCAACATTAGTCAACATTAGTCAAACTTGTTCAAAGTTGGTCAAACCTTTTCAAAACGTCAATGTAACCTTTCAACGTTGAGTCGTTTGGATGAATGTGGTTACATAAGCCATGTTTACTTTCATAGACCTTATAGCCTTATTAATTCTTAGGGCTCGGTTAGGTCGGTTACCCGGAGTTACTCGATTCCTCTCGTTACTCCCATTTCTCATTACCGCATTTCCAGGTGAGTTTTCACGGCCCCATTTTACTTACTTTTCCATTTGGGGGAGATACATGCTAAACCATTTTCTTACTTGGTCGTATGACAATTATTTTGATTTCGCTTTAATTTATATAAGTGGGTGCATTTCCCGCACATAAAGTCCTCTCATATTCGAACCGTTAATTATTACACAAAGCGAGGTGATTCATGAATAGTACTATTGGGTTTAACAACCCCCACCCGGGTTAGTCGCGCTAACTCTGACTGGGAGTCAAACGGGTGCATAATTGACCTAATCCATTGCGTGCTGGGCACGTAAGAGGCAAAATGCTAGTTTCTGCATTCCTTCGTTGAGCTTCGGTTTCGGTGTTGCTTATATAGTTAATGTTTATTGTCTGATCAACAATCGAATCAATAGTATACATGCGTACTGTTACACTGTTTTCATTTCTGTTTCTGTTACTTAAACCTGTGAACTCACCAACCCTGTGTTGACACTTTAAGCATGTTTATCTCAGGTCGCTAAGCATTCATGCACGGACTAGGATTGCACTCCAAGAGTCCCACAGCATGTTTTCATTTAGAAGCTTAGGTTTATGGGAACCTAATTTGTCATGCTTCTGTATTTTGCAACATTACTTTTGCTTCCGCACTTTACATTCCGCATTTTCAAACTCTGTATTACTATTTAATTTTGTATGATGTTCAAACGGAATGTCTTTTCGAAAACCAGTTAGAGGTCGTTCGAAATGACCGGGACTGATGATCCTTGACAGTCACAACCCGCGGGTAACCCGCTGTGGAATTTCAGGGTGTGACAGATTGGTATCAGAGCCCTGGTTATAGAGAACTAAGTTGCATTTAGTATACTTAGACTATAACTGTAGGCTCACATAGTTCACATCGCATCATACATGCATTTTCATACATGAATACAATGGATTACTGGATATTGACTTGTTACAGGATGTCGACCTCATCGGACCCCATTGTGATCTCGGACTCTGAGGAGTACACACCAGCTACCCCATCATCATCAGTGGAGCCACTCACCCCACCTTCATCACCCCACTCATCCACGGATGAGGAGCAGACACATGACTCAGTGGATTTTGTAGAGTTGGATTCTGAAGAGGATCCTGAGGAGGATCCTGAGGAGGACCCGAAGGAGGATCCTGAGGAGGATCTAGAGGAGGAGGAAGACGACGCACCAGCCCCCGGAGGTGACGGAGACGCCGGCGAGGGGAGCGACTCGGGCGAGACGGTGCCCTACTCCGTACTACACGGGCACTCATCGTCCGACGACGGCTCCATACTACCTTCACCACCTCGTCTGGCGGACCCGACGCCGCCATCACCATTACTTGCACCGGTGGGAGCGAAGACCAAACTCACAGCTCGGAAGAAGAACATTCGCAGAGGAAAGCGACCAGCCCACTCCCCTGACATTGCTGGACCATCGGCCAAAAGGGCCCGGATTGCATCATCGGACACTTCATCTACGGGAGAGTTAACTGGACCATCCTATCCACCACCCTATTGGCTCCGGCCTACCCGGGAGGTACTACCGATACTTGCGACGCACAGCAGGTTACATGACGCTGACATATCATCCCTCCAGGATGAGTTGGCACTGACAGACCAGGCACTACCGATAGTACGAGACCGGATCGAGGCCGCGGAGGAAAAGGCTCGGGAGGCCACGGCGGAAGCAGAGGTATAGTACAAACCGGAAATAGTATATACTGCAAGTAACATAGCCCTACCTCGGGAAAATTTAACCTAATTACGCTCTATCATCGACACACAGGAACTGGGCATGGAACAAAGGCTTGCACCTACAAATCCTTTATGGATTGCAAGCCGCATACATTTACCGGGACGGAAGGAGCAGTGGGACTGCTACGATGGATAGAAAAGATTGAATCGGTCTTCAGTATGAGCCAATGCACAATGGAGAACAGAGTCATGTACGGAGCTGGGACTCTCGAGGGCCAAGCCCTCTCCTGGTGGAACTCTTATATCCAGACTCTGGGCCTGGATAATGCGAACGCCATTCCTTGGGAGGAATTCAAGGAAATGTTGAAAGAGGAGTACTGTCCTCGTAACGAACTCCAAAAGTTGGAACAGGAGTTTTGGAACCTAAGGATGGAGGGTGCTGACATCGCGGGATATACCGCAAGATTCCACGATTTAGCAAGACTACTACCGCACATGGTTACACCGGAGTACAAACGAATTGAGCGGTACATTTGGGGTTTGGCACCTCAAATACAAAGCATGGTTACTTCTGCAGAACCCACAATTATCCACAACACAGTGAGGCTGGCTCATAATCTTACGGATCAGGCAGTCCGTCAGGGACTGTTCAACAAGAAAGAAAGTTTTGTGAAAACCTTTGACAATAAGAGAAAGTGGGAAAATGCTCCTGCCAAGTCCTATGTGCCTAGTAACCAGAAGAAGCAGGAACCGGCCCGGGTGTTTGTGGCTAACCAACCGGATAAAAGGCCAAGAGGGACATACACTGGAACCCTACCTAAGTGCAACAAGTGCCAGTTTCACCACAATGGTACTTGTGAAGATTCTCGGTGCCAGAAGTGTAAACGTTTTGGACACACTGCCCAGAGCTGCCGATCAGTTGAACAAGCCCCGGCTGGCGGGGGAAACCGCGGATGTTTCGGGTGCGGTGATCCCGGACATTTCCGCAAAGACTGCCCAAAGAACCGGAAAACTGGAAATACAAACACTCGGGGCAGAGCATTTGTTATTGGAGCCGGCGAGGCTAGGCAGGATCCCAACATTGTTACTGGTACGTTTCTCGTAAACAACTGCTATGCTTCTATCTTATTTGACACGGGTGCCGATAAGAGTTTTGTATCCACTAAGTTTAGCTCATTACTTGGGATTACTCCCATCGCCCTAGATTGCTTATACACGGTAGAGCTAGCAGATGGTAAGCTAATAGAGACAGAACAAGTAATTCCAGGTTGTGTCTTAACACTAGCCGATCATCCTTTCACTATAGACCTATTGCCAGTGACGTTCGGAAGCTTCGACATAGTAGTCGGTATGGACTGGTTGTCCAAGAACCGAGCCGATATCGTCTGTCACGAGAAGATAGTCCGCATTCCACTGTCGGACGGAGAAACACTGACCATTCAAGGAGAACAGAGTGGTGCTACGTTAAGAATCATTACCTGCATGAAAGCCCGAAAGTACTTGCGGAAGGGTTATCACGCAATCCTAGCACACGTGACGGAAAAGAAAGAAGAAGAAAATAAGATTAAAGACATACCGATCGTCCGAGACTATCCGGAAGTATTTCCCGACGACTTGCCCGGACTTCCACCGCAGCGACAAGTCGAGTTCCGGATTGATCTCACACCCGGAGCTGCTCCGATAGCAAGGTCACCTTACCGACTGGCGCCATCGGAAATGCATGAATTGTCTAACCAATTACAGGAACTGTTAGACAAAGGCTTCATCAGACCAAGCTTCTCGCCTTGGGGAGCACCAGTCTTGTTCGTTAAGAAGAAGGACGGATCATTCCGTATGTGTATCGATTACAGAGAACTGAACAAGGTAACGATCAAGAACCGATATCCACTACCAAGGATCGATGACCTGTTCGATCAATTGCAAGGGTCGAGCTATTACTCAAAGATCGATCTACGGTCGGGATACCACCAGCTAAGGATTCAGGAAGACGATATTCCAAAGACCGCCTTCCGAACTCGTTACGGTCACTACGAGTTCATGGTCATGCCATTTGGGTTAACCAATGCACCGGCGGTATTCATGGACCTCATGAACCGAGTGTGCAAGCCCTACTTGGACAAGTTTGTGATTGTGTTCATAGACGATATCCTGATATACTCACAGAACAAAGAGGAACATGCCGAGCATTTGAAGTTAATTATGGAGTTACTGAAAGCCGAGAAATTGTACGCCAAGTTCTCGAAATGCGACTTCTGGATTCGCGAAGTACAGTTCCTTGGACACGTGGTCAACGAGAAAGGCATACATGTTGACCCATCCAAAATCGAGGCGATTAAGAATTGGGAAGCACCAAAGACTCCGACTGAGGTACGACAGTTCTTAGGCCTTGCGGGCTACTATCGACGATTCATCGAAAATTTCTCTAAGATAGCCCAACCTCTCACCACACTGACACACAAGGATAAGAAATACGAATGGAATGACAAGGCAGAAACCGCTTTTCAATTACTCAAACAGAAACTTTGCAGCGCGCCGATCCTATCGTTACCAGAAGGAACAGACGATTTCATGGTGTACTGCGATGCGTCACATCAAGGGCTCGGGTGCGTGTTAATGCAAAGGGAGAAGGTCATAGCCTATGCTTCTCGACAACTGAAAGTGCACGAGAAAAACTACACTACCCACGATTTGGAGCTGGGAGCGGTAGTATTTGCACTCAAGATCTGGAGGCACTACTTGTATGGCACGAAGTGCACAATTTTCACCGATCACAAAAGCCTTCAACACATCTTCGATCAGAAGGAACTTAACATGAGGCAACGTCGATGGGTCGAATTGCTAAACGACTACGACTGCGCTATCCGTTACCATCCTGGAAAGGCAAACGTCGTGGCTGATGCCTTGAGCAGGAAGGATCAACCCAAACCGCGACGAGTGCGGGCGTTACAGTTGACCATCCACACGAACTTACCCATGCAAATCCGCGACGCCCAACTCGAAGCAATCAAGGAGGTAAACCTATGCCATGAGTCCTTACGTGGTATGGACAAGCAGTTTGAGGTCAAATCCGATGACATCCGTTATTTCATGGATCGGATTTTGGTACCAAGCTTTGGGGATCTAGGGGATCTAAGGGATCTGGTGATGGACGAGGCACACAAGTCCAGGTACTCGATCCACCCCGGTGCTGACAAGATGTACCATGACCTCAAGGAACATTATTGGTGGCCTAACATGAAAGCCGAAATTGCTACCTACGTCAGTAAATGCTTGACCTGTGCTAAGGTCAAGGTAGAGTATCAGAAACCATGAGGGTTACTCCAACAACCAGAGATCCCACAGTGGAAGTGGGAACAAATTTCAATGGACTTCATCACGAAATTGCCCAGGGCCTCTAATGGCTGTGACACAATCTGGGTAATTGTCGACAGACTAACCAAATCTGCGCACTTCCTTCCCATTAAAGAAACAGACAAGATGGAGAAACTAACCAGAACTTACTTAAAGGAAGTAGTCACAAGACATGGAGTGCCAATCTCCATCATTTCAAATAGGGATAGTCGATTCACATCCCGATTCTGGCAATCCTTACAGAAAGCCTTGGGTACTCGGCTAGATATGAGTACTGCATACCACCCCCAGACGGACGGTCAAAGTGAAAGGACCATCCAGACCCTGGAGGACATGCTCAGAGCTTGTGTGGTTGACTTCGGGAACGGATGGGATGCCCATCTACCGTTGGTCGAATTTTCATACAACAACAGCTACCACACTAGCATTAAGGCCGCACCATTCGAAGCACTTTACGGACGAAAGTGTAGATCGCCGATTTGCTGGACAGAAGTGGGAGATAGCCAACTCACAGGTCCAGAAGTTATTCATGAAACTACAGAGAAGATTGTACAGATACGCGAACGCATCAAGGCCGCGCGTGATCGTCAAAAGAGTTACGCTGACGTGAGACGCAAACCATTAGAATTTCAAGTGGGAGACAAGGTACTACTGAAAGTCTCGCCATGGAAAGGAGTGATACGTTTCGGCAAGCGTGGAAAGCTTAATCCTCGTTACATTGGACCTTTCGAGATTCTGAAAAGGATTGGTCCTGTTGCTTACAAACTCAACCTACTAGAAACCCTAAGTGGCGTTCAGGACGTGTTTCACGTGTCAAATCTGAAGAAGTGCTTGTCAGATGAGACACTAGTCATACCATTGGAGGAAATTCAAATAGATGATCAGCTTCACTTCGTCGAAGAACCAGTCGAGATCATGGACCGCGAGGTCAAACAGTTAAAACAAAGCCGCATTCCCATAGTTAAGGTTCGTTGGAATTCTAGACGTGGACCAGAGTTCACTTGGGAGCGCGAGGATCAATTCAAGCGTAAATACCCTCACTTGTTCAAAACTACACCGTCTACCAGTGACGCGAACTGAATTTCGGGACGAAATTCCTTTTAACAGGGGGAGTATGTGATACCCGGCAAATTCAGGTTAATATCCATACCCGACTATTACTTGAATTCACATGATTACACTTGCATCATACTTAATTATAGAGTAATTAAGTACATATTTCATATAGCAAGTCCATTCGTTTCATTTCATTACATGCATCGGTAATTGGGCGGATTACCGGGTCACGCACGCGTCTAGTCACACGAACGTTGGTGAATTTTAGAAATAATATTTAGACATATACTTGGTGTGCAAAAATTATATGTAATACTGTGATTTAATATTTCATGCTTATATGAATTTTTTTGGAATTTTTAGAGCAACTTTTATTTTAACGCTTTTTAAGCGGATACGCGATATGTGCCAACAACTTTAAATGAGTTTTATAAAGATGATTTATTTAAATAATTGGGCTAAATAAATTCAGCACTTTTAGTTACTAATCCTAATTAGAAGCCCAAACCTCAAGAAAAAGCCCTTAAAAACCCAAGAAGCCCAAACCCATTTCACTAAAACACTCCCTTACACTCTCACACTCCACACTTTACCCTAAACCTACTTGCAAACCCTCCCTCCCTCTCTCTAAACTCAGCCGCCACCACCATCCTCTAGCCACCATCCATTTCGATATTCTTCATCCAAATCAAGAGTTCTAGGTGCAATCCAAGGTGTTTGCAAGAGATTGAAGCTAGTACAACCTTCATTCCACCAACATACTTGAATTTTGTAAGTGGTTACCCTTTTCTTTTTATTATTTTCGGCCACATGGTGGTACCACACCCATCCAAACGAATTTGCAAGATACAATGTCTCTAAATCCATGTTTTAATCAATAGTTTTCATAAAATAAAGTTGTTGATACACATATGAATAGTTTATTGTTTGAAATGCTTGTTTATGTTGATTTTTGCTCGTTTCTATTTATAGAAACTTTATTGATTGAGTTTTTGTAGAAATGTGTATATGATATGTTTGATGGTTTGGATGATACTCATAATAGTAGAATAAGTAGGAAATATAATTTTTTTGGTTGAAATGTCGTTTTTCACTAGGTTATGGTGACTTACTATTTAAGGAAACTTTAATTTTGCATATTTTGTGTTATGAGTTTCTATTGGATAAAAACTTGATATTATGGTTCTATAATATATATTAAAGTAGTAAAAAGAGTTATTTGAGGTTACACATGTGCAATAGGGTCGTTTGGACCACTTTCCTAAAAAGGAAACTTTAATTGTTCATAATTTGTATGTGTAGGCTATAAATGTTTAAAGTAGGTTATATGGCCTTATTACAATATGAATAGATGACTTATGAAAGAATATGTGATTTGGAATGGTGTAATGACATGTTTTGGTGAACCTTGCTAAATAACGAAACTTTATTTGTTGAGAAACTTCATAATTGCTTGAAATAGAAAGTAAATGCATAGAATCATGTTACTAATATGTTACTATTATAATTTCATGTATAACTTGTTTGTTTGGGCTATGGCACCTCAAGTGCACTAAAACCCTAATTGTCAAAAATGGAAACTTTATTATGTTAAGAGTTATGGAATTTTGCAATGACATATTATGCTACTTGATTGAAAGTGTTGAAATGATACTAATAGGTTATTAATATGATGACATGAATTATGTGTATGAAATGTGCCATAAAGATTTGCAAATGCTATGTCACTTATCACATGTTAGTTTCTTATACAACTAGTTGAAGCTTGTATGTTATGTCACAAGGGGTTACTTATACATTACTTAGGTACAACTTATATGTTCTTTATGTGTCACACATGTACAACTTATATGCTACTTGAGTGCTACACATGTATAACTTGTATGATGCTTATGTGTTACATGTTTACAACTTATATGTTACTTGTGTGTTGTTTATACATGACTTCAATATGAGTCAACATTGGTCAACATTAGTCAACATTGGTCAAACTTGGTCAACATTGGTCAACACTAGTCAACATTGGTCAACATTAGTCAACATTAGTCAAACTTGTTCAAAGTTGGTCAAACCTTTTCAAAACGTCAATGTAACCTTTCAACGTTGAGTCGTTTGGATGAATGTGGTTACATAAGCCATGTTTACTTTCATAGACCTTATAGCCTTATTAATTCTTAGGGCTCGGTTAGGTCGGTTACCCGGAGTTACTCGATTCCTCTCGTTACTCCCATTTCTCATTACCGCATTTCCAGGTGAGTTTTCACGGCCCCATTTTACTTACTTTTCCATTTGGGGGAGATACATGCTAAACCATTTTCTTACTTGGTCGTATGACAATTACTTTGATTTCGCTTTAATTTATATAAGTGGGTGCATTTCCCGCACATAAAGTCCTCTCATATTCGAACCGTTAATTATTACACAAAGCGAGGTGATTCATGAATAGTACTATTGGGTTTAACAACCCCCACCCGGGTTAGTCGCGCTAACTCTGACTGGGAGTCAAACGGGTGCATAATTGACCTAATCCATTGCGTGCTGGGCACGTAAGAGGCAAAATGCTAGTTTCTGCATTCCTTCGTTGAGCTTCGGTTTCGGTGTTGCTTATATAGTTAATGTTTATTGTCTGATCAACAATCGAATCAATAGTATACATGCGTACTGTTACACTGTTTTCATTTCTGTTTCTGTTACTTAAACCTGTGAACTCACCAACCCTGTGTTGACACTTTAAGCATGTTTATCTCAGGTCGCTAAGCATTCATGCACGGACTAGGATTGCACTCCAAGAGTCCCACAGCATGTTTTCATTTAGAAGCTTAGGTTTATGGGAACCTAATTTGTCATGCTTCTGTATTTTGCAACATTATTTTTTCTTCCGCACTTTACATTCCGCATTTTCAAACTCTGTATTACTATTTAATTTTGTATGATGTTCAAACGGAATGTCTTTTCGAAAACCAGTTAGAGGTCGTTCGAAATGACCGGGACTGATGATCCTTGACAGTCACAACCCGCGGGTAACCCGCTGTGGAATTTCAGGGTGTGACAACTGAGTCCCCCTCTCATAGTTGCCCTAGTAGTACTATGGGCATTAGGCTCCAGAAGCGCCAAAATTACCTCCTGTGTCGGTAGCTCCTGCTCATCCTCAGCCTCCGGTGGAACCATTATTAGTGGAACATGTGCTAAGATCCGTCTCCTCCCAATGGTAATCGTGCGAACGACAGTCGCACACCTAGCCCGACGCTCTGCTAGCCTCCTGACATGAGCTCCCCGCCTAATCCACCTCGTCCTAACTGTGACAGCCATCAGTACCTACACAAGATAGAACGTTGGAGTGATTATTACGGGCAACAAATTAAGAATATGAGAGTAATCATAGACTGCCTAATCACGGTGATTAAAGGTGATTGGTGGTCCATGTTACTGCTCGGATTCTAAACTTTCCCATCATATTCACACTAGCTTTCTACCTTTACACACACCGGATGCACATGCATCCCACACAATCCACATAACACAACGCAATACTACAACGTAGTAAAATGTATGACAATTACACACCACATAGTTCACAACACATGATTACACACGAATCATTAAACCACACCAATACACCTAACAACTCTACCTAGTGTTACCTCTTGGCTTGTGGTTACTCGTGGTGGCATTTGTTTCACCCTCGTCCCATTTTCAGATTAAGTTAAGGTATTTTATTTTAATAAAAACACCGATTTTCTCTAAAACCATGGCTTTGATACCAACTTGTAAGGCCCCAAACCGGGCACCCTACAGCTGGTTGTCATCACTGGGTATTCTCTTTAAAACATTTACTTTATTATAAAAACATACAACGGAAGTCTCAATCAAAATAGTAATTATCTTTCAATAACGTTATTAAAAATTACCTTACTAAACGAATGCATGCTCACCAACCAGAGTAGCACCGCTCCTAAGCCAAGATACGTCAACCCCGAGCTCACCTGCAAAACAATCTAACATACATACAAAGTCAGCTAAGCTGAGTGAGTTCTAATAGTTTAATTTAAGTAAAAACCATCTCATCACAAAAGGTTTGTTTATCTCCACTCAGGACACCCCGGTCCTTAATAAAATAGTGTTGTCATTTATTGAAAAGTAGATAACCCCTGTTATCTTACAATATCCCATAAAAGTGCACCACCCAAGACTCATCCCAAAATTAATGACCCAGTAAGTCTCACAGATAGGGATCAAGCTTACTACACAAACAACTCATAATCTACCACGCGTATTAACTCAAAACCAGGTTAACACAACCAACCCCTAGACACTGACTTAACTAGCCCTTACCCAAACACTCACAAGTCAACTGACACAACAGTTGTAAACACAACGTCATCCTTCTGACACAACATTAAATCCAATACGCAACACCACAGCAATATCATCTCATGAGCAATAAATATAACTCTGCACTTGCATGCAAATTCAACACATATAAATGCATACAAACACATACCTCGTCACATGCACCCTCATTAGGACGTTCAACACACCCCGAGCTCATCACTGTCCTGTTGGACATTGTCACCTTTGGTGACCTCCCGAAGGACTTTGTCCTCCACAATCCCGTTTGCCAGGTCACAAAGACAATGATGCAAACGCAATAACAAGCATATAACACATAACATCACATATCATTTACCTGACTAGTTAACTAGACCTGCACCCCACACCTTCACAGGATAACATATCCTACACATACAAAATCATAAGCATCTAGCTCATATCCGACTCACCCCGACTAACTTATAACACGACACACAACATTCATCCTCTTACCACTAGCTCACATAATCACAAGGACACCATATAGACCCGTCAGCCTCATTATTGAATGTTTTAGTTTATAAACACATCAGGTTAAACCCAAAACTCTTAACACGTTTAACATAATAAACATCTCTTGTAAGTATGTACGATATCCCCAAAAACAGTAAAACATTTAAAATAGGGGATTAGAAACTCACTGGTTGAGTGGCAATTAAATTCCTTATTATGCAACATGCTCGTTCATGCTCGAACCCAAACCTGCAAGACATATGATCACACGATTAGAATATGTGCTAAACACACGTCGAATACACATAAATATAAATGAACCCTGACACCCGTCTTCTTTGCTCGTCATTCTTTCTCTACAAAACCCTAGCCCCACGGGTTTACGTATTACATTGACCTCGATCCGCTTAGGATTCGTGTGTCCGAACCCAAGTTTCCATACACGCACGTACACATGCCCATGCAAACCCTATCTCAAGAAACACGTGTGCGCGAGCTGGGTTTCACATATGTACGCATGCCATGCAAACGGAACCCTAAACATGCGTCACTCCGGTTTCCCCCTCTCCACCGTGCACCGTCACTACCATGCGCCACACCTTCCTCGTCGGGCAAAACCCTATCCGGGCCCTCAGTTGCGTTCATACAAGTCCACCATTCTCCCCGTCTTCGTCCTATTTATCTTGTTGAACACTAGCCGGAACACCACCAACCTTCTCCACTGCCCCATGCCATCGCAGCGCCACCGTGGTTGCTGTCACAGAAGCTCTCCGCCATCGGCTCTATTGAGTCCGTCATCTCTGGCTACACCCGAGGTCACCACCTCTGCCATCGTCCCCCGCCCCTTGCTGCGCCACCCTCTCCAATCCGTCGCCTTTTCCTCACCTGCATGCTACCACCCGTAGCAGCCGTCGCTGCCACTCGCCACCCTGTAGACCTATCCATTCACCGCCTCTGTCACCACCGTCGATAGTCACCACCACCCTTGCTGATGTCACAGGCGTTGGATCAAAACCATAATCAGAACCTTTAACAAGAATTGGTAATAAACATAACCAGAATTACAACGAGGATTACCGTAGCAAAGTTTGAAAGCCGTAGCCGCAGTCCTGTCGTCGAACCACCTCCGTCCACCGTGTCCGGCCTCTTCCCCCTTCCCAGGTCTTTCTCCTTCTGTCGTCGCAAACACACCTAGGCCTAATGGCCTACGATTTGTGTTAAGGTTGATATTTAAACCTTCCCGGTTTACATCCGGGTCCCCGAGCTTCTCTCTTGCATGTAATGATTCCAAACCGTTTGTAATTCAGCTAACCGAGTCTTTTAATTCCATGAATAGGGCTTTACGTAACACTCCCTACAATCCACGTCATTTAAAAGAGACTATGTTTTACTCATCTACTTGTCCCGTTAGTTTACGAAATTCTGGGATGTTACACATAGGGTTTCCATGAGTCTGCTAGTTAGCTGACATGTGTCATTCCCTCTATGATTGCCGTGGTCAATCCGTAACGGACCGTTATGCTATGTGACGGTCCGTCAACGTCCGTAACGGATCGTTACCCATCTGTGACGGTCCGTCACATGTCTAAAACTCCAATTTTTCATTTTTGTTCCTTGAATTCTCATCTATTTACATTCTACCCCCTTGCGGTTTCTTTTATTGACTATTTTAGTCCCTCTAGTCATATGTCTTATAAAAATTGGGGTGTTGCATAAACTAACCACATACTACTATGGTAGAAGCAGACCCTAAATCGATGCACGACTGCATAAATAGTTCGAGTGGGAAACGGATGCCATAGGGCAGACGGGCGAATATGACGAACTACGACGGTAGGACGGTTTTAGATAGACGGTCGAAGGTTTGCCGACGGTATGATATGACAGACGGTTTCTAGTGCCGGAAGATTTATGAAATGGGCTACGAAGGTAGTTAGAGAACATTTGTCTTTGTGACTTACGTAATCAATGACGGGTTGATCACCCATATGTGTAAGACCAATGAATGTCCAGTAGAATGCAAAGGTGTATGTACTTATATACGTACTCACACATGAATGATATACGAAAGCCGTAAATGTCGTGTACAAATATACATACATATATATATATATATATTTATACTCACAAGAATATGATAAGAATAATGTTTATGTCTACTTGCTTTAAACTAGAACTCACCAGCGTTAGCTGACTTTTAGTATACACTTCAGGTAACAAGAAGAAAGGGCGTGCAAAGGCGTGATGGCTACCTGGCATGAGACTGACATCCCATTTTATATGAATTTATGTTAAGACAATGTTCCTTTTTATGATAAGACTTCCGTTGTTATGTAACTGAACGATGTATGCTTTCGCTACGATTGTATGTTTTTAATTTAAGTCCAGCATTTTGAGGACTATGTTTATGAGTAAATCCAACAAGTGAAGTCTCCCGGGTTGAGGCATTACATGGACGGCGCAAGGTCGGCGGCTGCAGACGGCCAGAGCGGCGGTGTTGATGGCGGTGGCTAGTTGGTGGTCCAAGAGGAGTAGAGACAATTAGGGTTTTAACCTATTAAACCTGATTAATTGTTTGTCTCATTTAGTCTCCTCAAAGCCTCCTTTTTGTAAGAGCCTCCTAACTTGCTCTCAAAGTTAGGGTTTATGGAGGCTCCTTAATTACAGTTTAGACCCATGTAATTACCAACTAATTTCATTTATAGATCTCATTTATTTAATTGTTTAACTAACAAACAGTTAGTTAATAAAATATAATTATATCCAATATAAGTATAATCATAATTAAATAACATCGTAATTAATAATAATGTCCCAAACATATTTCCACCGGTTCATTATTAATCAAGTTAATAACGATGACGATTATTTCATAAGTAATCGTCGTGTCCAACCGTATCCGTTCTTCCTGATAGTTATTTCATAAATAACTATCTTGCATTTCGTTATATTCATGTAATGGACTATACTAACATATCCAATGATCGTAATCATTGCGCAAAGTGTAACCCTTTGGATGTTACCTTGTTAGAAGTATTGTCAAATGTCGTTACTTAGGCATACTTGTCCAACACTAAGATTCAATCTTCATTATTTATTATGTCTCTAAGTTTCATGATCTTGTTGATGAAACTCTTATGGAAACCCTTTGGAACTCTTTCCATAACTTAGTGAATTGATCCTATCAACTCATGATTACATTCATTTAGACATACTTCTAATTAGACTTTCATACTGCTCTTGAAGCCACCTATGTACTGAAACATTCCACTTGGTACTCCATACTTCTATCCGTGATACATGTTTAATTAATTAGTTAATTAACTAATTTAAAGCTTGTAATTTGTTTCTTTTCTAAGAAACTCGAAATCGAATTCCTTTGTTATCAACTATTGATAATCTATCAAGCTTTTAGTATGAATAATCCATGTACTGTTACTAAAAAAATTTCTAGTTTTATGAATCACATTCATATTGTAGTCTGATCAAGTCTCACTTATTCAGATATGGATTATGCGTCTAAGTCATCATGAAATGATATCCTTCACAGACCTTTTGTGATCAAATGTAGATGACTTGCTAGGATTTTTTTGCATTTCATCTTGAAAGATCTCTATCTTTTTGGATATGATTTCATATGTCTATATGTGTTATGCGTCAGAATATTCCAAATATCAGAACTTAAGCAACTCTTTGCTTATTGTCCAAGAACCGGGTATACCTTTTGTCAAGGATTGATTTATTCCATCTT
The DNA here is from genome assembly GCA_023525975.1 of Smallanthus sonchifolius. Taxonomy (NCBI): domain Eukaryota; kingdom Viridiplantae; phylum Streptophyta; class Magnoliopsida; order Asterales; family Asteraceae; genus Smallanthus; species Smallanthus sonchifolius. Next base: position 33,870,626 of record CM042030.1, on the reverse strand, counting down.
ACTCTTAAGATTCATAAAGCATCCATGACTTGTAGGAAGTGTTTTGAAACCTGGACCGGACCTAGAATCGGAGTCTTGGCCGGTCCGGTTATATGTGTCGAAACGTTCCTGTAGCGACCCGACTGTCGGACCAGAAACTAGTTGGTCGAACCGGAAAACCGGTGGTCGAACCGGTTGTCTATATGTATATATATATGAATATATACATATATATTATCTATTTAAGTCTCTTGGATTCATATTTCGTAGCTAATTGTTAGTTTAAGATTATTAGATTTGACTTGTTGGTGGTTTTTGAAGGATTAATGATTGTTTGGATTGATTTATTTTTATAATATTTATGACGTCGTACGGTTCTTAAATCCGGTCCGACAAGTGGACCAGTAAGGAGACCGGTTTGACGTTCGGTCTGGTTATGGAAGCATTACTTTTAAGGAAAAATAAAAAAAACTCTTTTCGTATAGGAGTTTTTCATCTCATGAACAACTTCATATCTTTCCTTAATTGTTTATAGGACTTTTCTTATTTGATATCCAATATGGTGTGGGTAACCTGTTCTATATGAACCTTTAGTTCTAGGCTAATGTTTGTGCTTTTAGACTTGTTAACCGGGATAGCTGATTTCTTTCTCTTATGACCTGACAAGATACAAAAGATCCTCGTCTAATAACCTTGTCGTAGAGTAACAATAACTACTATCGTTCTTTATCTTATCTCATAAGATGATTGTAACACCAGTCCAGAAATTGTCCAAATTTGTTAAGAAATAAACTCTAAGGACTAATTATGCAATTATCTCTAAGTTCAAGAGCTAAAAAGACAAAGAATCCAACTTCAAGGTCAGTGACGGACCGTCACCGACCGTAATGGTCTGTTACAGCCTGAGGAAGGAATTACCCGGAAGCTGCCACGTGCCTGGTGACTAATGATGTGATTTTGACGATTGTAACCCTATAATGGACCATCATCCCTAGTGACGGTCCGTCACGCCGCAATTCACTCAGAGGTTGACACGTGGATGATGCCTTGCAAACCCTAAAGCGGTGATGAACAGTCACCAGCCATATTGGTTCATCTTGAAAAAGTGGTGACGGTCCGTCACGGAGCTGGCATTTGCCTATAAATTGAAATCAGTTCCTGGCCATTTCCACACTAAACCAAAAACATAATTCCACTTCCAAAAATCCCATTCTACTTCATGAAACGCCCCACACTCCTGAAAAATACCTGGTACTTGCTTAAACGCCGCACGGTTAACGAGAAGCTGTGAAGAACTGCTGAATTCTTAGGAACTGACCTAAGGTGATAGAGCTCTAGTACCACATCCTAGGAAGTTACCAAACCTAGCTGCTATTTTCTTCATTCAGGTGATTACATTTATTGCTTTCAAAACTTTGAAACTGTTTACTTTTACAAAAATGGCAAAGCATGCATTAAATACTTTAATGGTTGAAGGGATTGCTATTGCATTGGCATTCGGGTTACAAGTATACGTAAAACTTGATCAAGTGATACACACTTTATGGGTGAAATTCCCATAAGGGGGCTGGCACCGAATCTGTACGTGATGTAAGACGAGGTGGTATCCCACGCAGTAAGTCAGCCTAGGGCAGTGGCCCTAGCAATCACATTATAGATGGGTGTTATCAGTGTATACCGTGGTTGCATCATCAGATTAGTTAAGGCCTAACTAATATGCCTGATGTGTAGTATTGCTCAATCTGAATATCATGATTAAAAGCTTTAATAGTGTTCATGCCAAAATATTTTGGTGTTCTGATAAATGTAATCGCCAGCGTTCGCGCTGACGTTTTATTTTCAAATGTTTTTAGGTAATCATTAAATTATCTTTAGAGGCTGATCCGGAGGGACAGTCTTCCGTATGCATGTAAATATGTTTTTGACAGGGTTATGTGCTGAAGGAAGTCGATTCCCTAAGCACAGGAGATAGCCCTAAAGTTATATTTACAAGGATAGGTGCTAAAAGCATATACTTCTTAGGCATGTATACCTACCTTGTGGCTCAGTAATACCTGCGGGTCACAGGAGAGTTATGCAATGGTTTTTGGAAACCATATCTTGTAAACAATTGGGTATTTAAATCCCAGTTCTATAAAATGTTATTTTATTCCAATGCATTGGAATTGTTTAATATCAACCCTCAGGTTGAGGATTTATTAACAGATCGATCCAAGTCATTTTCCGCTGTAAAATACTCTGATCTATAAATATTAATGAAATTTTGTTATGTATTATTCCCTACCAGAAATCCGTAGACACATGATATGATGTAAATTATAGATGTTTTGCATGCATAATTATCCCCGAATTCATCACAATTAGAAACAATATGATAATAATTGGTACTTAATCTATTCATATTGTTTCGCAACAGGATAATTACCCTAGATATACAAAAACTTGAAGAAATAACTCAAAATCAAGAAGAAATCAGCATTCGGAAGTCAATTGGACGAAACCGGACGCAGAAAGTCAAATATGGATGTCAAAAAGTCAACAGGGAGCAAAAGTGCCCAATGATCGGGCGTGCATTCCAATGCACGGCCGTGCATTTGGGGTTTTGCCTCCCTGTACCTCCTAAAGCTACCAAGATTCCCCACGTGCCAGAAAAGGGTACTTTGCACGGCCGTGCATTACCAAAATCTTAGCCTATAAATAACAAACTCATTCTATTGTTTTAGGTGTCCAAGATTAAGGTGTGTGAAGGCCTTAGTGCTCTGCTAAGAGCCGGAACTCTTTTAGTTTTGGTCCGTTTTATCTTTTCTTTGTTTATTTTCCTTTTTAAAGTATTGTAATATGAAATATTTCTTCTGATTTGAGTAAACAAGAGGCAACCTATACCCACTCTCCCTTGGTTTTGGAACACTTCCACACAATGCCTAAGGGTTAGTGGAGTCACTTGTATGGTCATTTATGACTAGTCCTCTTGTGTTGCTCGGGTTAGTCGAACTTTAAGTATTTTTAGTAAGTTATATTCTTGAAGTCTTTCTTATAGTTTATCTTTAAAAGACCAGAATAAGTGATCTTTAAACCAACTTAATAATCTTAAATCTTGTAAGTTACTTAAGCAAGTCTTCTTGTTTGAGAAGCTTATTCAGGTTTGTACGGTCTATATACAATCATGGTGCTAGCAACAACCGAGTTAGCATAGATTTAATATTATGGGTTGATTGGAGGTTTGGGTATTCAACGGGTCATTCGAGTCCTGACTGGACCTTACGAAACTTGTTAGTATTTCTTTACTTCTCTTGTGTTAGCTTGCAGAGGACTTCTAGCGGGAGCCATGGGGCTTGATCTTGAGTATGAAAGTTATATTTATTTAAAATATTATTATAAGTAAAGACAATTATTTTAAGAATATAATTTGTTAGGTCCGAGCGTTCATAAAATACCTTTGGAGGAAGTTGCGCATTCCGACTTACTGAAAGAAGTTACAAGGCATGATGGACGTCAGTCAAAGGACAATCTCAGTCCGAATAATGAATCACGGGATAGCCGGCGCACTTGAGTCCCCGTTTAGGGTCCCGAGATTCATTAGGAATAGTTGACCGACCGTATGCACTGTTCCGTTACGAAATACTATCTCCCCCATCGAAAGGGTTAGTACTAGTAACTATGACCAGCCTTACTTTAAATATAATGTTAATTAACAAGTGATAACAGCCGGAGTAACATCTTGAACGAGATCATTATATTTCTTACTATTTTTACTATCTTTTAAACAAAACTCATCTTCCAACTTATTATCCTAGTTAGACAATAGCAAGGGTTGAGTACGGGATCCATGTCCATGGCTCGATACTTGGTTTTTACCTAAACTATACTATGTTGCGATAGGTAGACTTGCCTATCGTGTGTCTGTTTACTTGAATTAGTTATCATTTTAATTTATAAATTAAAAACCTAATTTTGTGTAACTCTAAACGAAATATATTTATTACACTAAAAGCACGCTATCAAGTTTTTGGCTTCGTTTGTGAATCCCACTGATCTTGTGATAATCAAGCATATAATCTGCACAATACCCCTAGAGAGGCGGAAACAATCCAGAATCCGATAACGATCGAATAAACTGAATCAAGCGAGAATAATAACGAAAAGCGCCACATTAACGAGATGAAACATCAAATATGTAGATTCCATTAATAAACTTGTAATTACACTTGACTAAATTGAGAGAATACAAGAGATTACAATCAGTTCAGATCTAAGCACACTTGCACAAAAATGACTAATCTCTTACAAAAGGTTCAAACAAACAACTACAGTTAAAAGATTTCGATCAAAATCTTTTACCGAAAACGTTTTTGACCGAAAACAACGTTTTCGACCGAAGGAGTTTTTGACCGAAAAATTTTAACTTATAAAATTTAATATTAACTTGATTTCTATAGACTACTAGGTTCCAACAATCTCCCCCTAGTCTATTGAACATCAAGTCTTCAGTTGTTGTCTGTTGCCGGCTTGGTTTCAACTTTTACACGCTTAGCTTCCAGATCTGCTAATCTTTTCTTGAACATCTTCGCTTCATATCGCATCGAGAGACATATTGCAACCACACACATGTATAATTTTGCTTCACTCTTTATCATAATACTCATGTCCCACTGGATTGGATTGTGATAAAGAATTTTCAGATCTTCATCGGAGAAACTGAACAGATCCATCAGATCGAAGATTCTAACTTCATGTAATTCTTTCTGTGTGATAACCGCTTCATGAATTAAACTGTCATACTCCCATAGAATCAAAGCTTTGATAAAACATTCTTGTCTTGCTGGAATGTACACAGTCGTCACCGTATCAGCTGGATTGACTATGTATCTGAACTTTCTTTGAGCAGTTAATCTGTACTTTCTCTTTATCTTTTCACACTTAGGAACTTATGGATAGAAAGAAGTAAATCTATCTTGCTCACACTGATGCCTTAATAATGTTTCAAATGCAGAAGCAATAGTGCAATTTGTTAGATTTATAAAGTTTAGGTGACTTAATTCTTTGATATCCCATTTTGGCAATGTCTGCAGCTTATGACTTGTAGCAAAATATTGAATATCCCTATCAACCCTCTTGATAACATACATCTTTTTCTCATTATCATACATCCAATTAAGTATTTGTCCAGTCAATGCTTTCTATGGATTACGAATCTTTTGAGTAACCTGTTTGACAATAGATGGTTTCTCTCTAATATTCCACCACAAACTTTTGTCACTAACATTGGTCTTTGGTGGTTCAGTTGATTTATCTTCATCATCAGGAACATCAAATGATTCAGTATTTCTAACAATATTATCAATCCTTCCAATCACCGAGCCATCATTTTCAACATACGTTTGCTTCTCTTCATATTCATACTTTTCATAAACTTTGTTCAAATCATTTTCATCACTTGAAGCATTATCACTTGATCCACCACCAATGTTAGCAGTACCATCACTGCTACTATCATCGTCATCTGATGGCTTGTCATCGTCTTTCTTTTCCCCAGTAATAACTACTTCCTCCTCTTCTACTTTCTCTTTCTCTTTATCATCATCTTCAGCATCTTTGTTTTGACTATCAGATATTTCCATTCCTTCACCTTGATTATTAAGTAGACAATCAACATCAAACATATCTTGTGATCCATGTATAGTTACTTCATTTACAGGAGATGAAACACTATGTGGTTCTGCTGTAGATGGTCTTTCCTAATTCACATCACTTTGATTCATAGGGTTGGTTGGAGGGATGACATTATCTGATTTTGGCTGCAGGCCAAGATTCCTAAGTATATCTTGTACAACATTCTGCAACTGATTTATTTGAACTTGTTGCTATTCAATTATTATCTGTAACATCCCAAAAATAAAAAGACGAGTTATAATAATGGGATTAAACGCGATACGAAAATAATAAATGAACGAGGTATGATGGGACAGGTCGGATGGGCCGACAAACATAAGGGTGGCGATCAAGGGACATGAGCCGCCCTATATATAGCCAAAACCCTCCTCATTTATCTCATTTTGTAATCCTAGAGAGTGAAACCGTAGAGAGAGAAAGTTGACGGATTGGTTCGAGAAGCTAGCATCTTGTTCCTACACTACTCATGAGCAGAACCTCCTATTCAGAAGCTCGAAAGAGGTAACAAGTCGACCTAGAATTGGGTTTTTAGTTTTTGTTGGGTTTCTCGGGTTTTTGGATAAAAGATGGCATTTTTACGTATTAAACATGGAAATAAACATAGATCTAGCATCTAGAGTGGAAAACAAACGTTTTGAACGTAAAAAGTTCCAAACTTGACGAACCAATTGATCCCGATCTGAATCCATGCAAAAACACGGTTTTTGGGAAGTTCACGTTTTTAGGAAATTCACGGTTTGTGAAGTTCACGGTTTGTGAAGTTCACGGTTGAGTGAAGTTCATGGCTGATGAAGTTCACGACTGATGAAGTTTGTGGTTGGGTAAAGTTTACGGTAGGGTGAAGTTTGTGGATGTATAAAGTTCACGGTTGGGAGAAGTTTGTGGTTTGGGTGAAGTTCACGGTTGGGTGAAGTTCACGGCTGGGTGAAGTTCACGGCTGGGTGAAGTTCACGGTTTGGGTAAAGTTTGCGGTTGGGTGAAGTTTGCGGTTAGGAATGAAATGTAATGAGTTGTATGAGAAGCTAAAACTAGATTGCGTACGTACAAGTTAGAAGATCCTTTAGAGACCTTTGACCCTGTTTATCTAAGGTGAGTTCTAGAAGCTCTCTTCTAAATGTTTTGAATAATATTTTTGGGCTGGTGTGCATACGTAACGATTTGACTATTTTATAAAACGATGTTTATGAATGATGTATGTAACATTTTATAAAATGATGTTTATGAACGATGATTTGGAAGAAAAGGTTATGAAAGAAGTGTTTATGAAATATTTTGCCAAAAGAAGTTTACGAAGTGTTTATGAATGAATGAATGATTTTTAATAAAACGTACGAATGCTTTAACTGAAGTTTTGAAGTAAAAGAAGTGAATGTTTACGAAAGTCACAAACGAACGAATCTGCCATTATTCCGTAGGGAATAAAGGTTATGGGTATGGGAAGTATGTTATGGGCCTTTACCTTTTAGGGGCCTTTGTGGCTGGCTAACTGATGTACAACTGGGGTGATGACGGTCACCATGGGGATTACCATGATCCTTGAAGTTGGTACGATTTACCATGCAGGGTAATCGTGCTTGAAGTTAGGTACGACTACTCCACGGAGTATCGTGCTGGAAGTTTGCTACGTGTCATCCTTATGATGTCGTACTTGAAGTTTGGTATGGATGCCCTATGTGGTATCATACTTGAAGTTTGGTATGGATGCCCTATGTGGTATTGTACTTGAAGTTTGGAATTGACGGTTATGAGAAGGCGCAGATTCGATATGTTCGTTGACTTATGTTTATGATGTTATGTTATGTTATTGCATGTTTTCGTACGCTTTTATTAATGAAGTTATGTTGAAGCACTTTCTTGTGACAAACACTCTGGATAGATAGAGTCTTAGTTTTGTACTTTCATAAATGTATTTGTCTTTGTGTTGTAAGTGTCTGTATGTATTAGTTATCGAGTTGTATTTACTTTTACATATTGACTGTTGCAGATTTCTCTAAGTGTTTTGCGCACTTGTATGTGCGCAGGAGATAGTTCCTGCGTACTTAGCAAGTACGAAAGAATACCTTTGCGTACTTGCTAAGTACGCATGAGCAAGTGGCCCTGCGCACTTGCTAACTGCGCAGGCATCAGGTCGTGTATAAATAGGAATGGTTGACAGTAGATAAGTACGCAATCTCAGACGCATTCATAGTAGCAAATACGCAGAACTTGTAATCTCAGTATTTCTCTCTGTAACCTTCAAGTGTTTATAATAGACGAAAGTTTAAAGTGATTCTCCTGTCGGTTTACTTTGTGTTGTAAGACTATCCACCTGGTCACGGGTATTCCGCACCCTGTCCGACTAGTAGACCCACTTGCATGTGACGATCTGCCACACCCGAGGGACCTATAAGTGGTATCAGAGCTTTGCTCTTGATTTCGAGTGTTTTGAGTGAGTTTGGAGAGTTTGCTGCAGAGTTTTACAAGCAAAAGGAGGTGTTTTTGTTGATTTTTGTGATAAAATAGGGGTAGCTCTTGAGCACTATTTTAGAAGCAAAAATCACTCAAAAACCGACTTTTGTTGTGTATTTTGAGTGTTTTGAGCATCAAAGGTTGGTTAGAAACAAGTTTCTGACCCTTTGGCTCATTTTGATTGTTCATACGTCCGATTTTTGCCATCTCCGGTGTGTTTCCAGTGACCGGAATAGTTTGGTGAGAGTTGGTGAAAAGGTGTTCTGCGTACTTACCATATCTGGCAAAAAGTACAGTCTTGCTGCATACTTACTAAATACGCAAGACTAATCTCTTGCGTATTTACTAAATACGCAAGACTAATCTTGTGCGTACTTAAGTTATATCCCGCGTCCTTATCAATTACTCCTGCGTACTTATCAAGTACGCAAGAGCAAATCTTAAATACACAAGACCATTCCTCTAAGTGCGAAAGGCCAATATCAAGTGCACAAGTGTCTCTAATTTTTCTGAAATTTGACCAAGTGTTCACCATGTCGAATCTTCAGAACCTTGGAAACCTTTAAAACTATGACAATGAGATCGGTACTCCTCAGAAACCGCCAAAGCTGCTAAATGTAAATGACTATTCTAACTGGAAGGCACGCTTTGAGCATTACATTTCATACACTGATTCTTATTTATGGATACCAATCCTAGAAGGATATAAGCATCCCACACACATTTATCTTGATGATGAACTGCCTAAGCCTATCTCTAAACTCGATGAAGAAGAAAAGAAAGCTTATGATCGAGAGAAGAAGGCTCTTGGTTCAATCACTATGGCATTAACCCGGGAGTTGTTCCACAGCTTCAGAGGTTATGACAACTCTAAGGATCTTTGGAAGGCGTTACAGAAAAGATTCGAGGGGAATAGTGATATCAAGAAGAGTAAACGGGATCTACTCAGGAAGCAGTATGAATGCTTCAGATTTTTGGAGAATGACTCTTTAGATGACCTCATCTCTAGATTCTATCATTTGCAGACAGAATTGAAAGCTTTTGAGCTCAAGTATCCCGGTGAAGAGTTGGTGGAAAAGTTTATGGATGCTTTGCCACCCAGGTTTGAAATGTACACAACCCTGATGAGAGAGAATCCAAAATTCTATGAACTGACAGTGGAGGAGGTAATTGGAAAGGTTCAAGGTCATAACATGAAACTTAGAATGAAGGAGAGCTCAGGAAGACCTCTGATACAAGACCCTTCTATGTATCATGGGACGTCTTCTACAACCAAATCTTCGGGCTCTGGAATTGCCCTTTTCTTTGGAAACTCTACTGAAGAAGACCACTCAAATGGTTGTGGTGGTCATGCATGCTATGCATCTGGATCAGGTTCTGGATCTCATCAACAACACACCTCAAGAAATCCTCCCGTTACAACTTCAGCTAACCAATCAGCTATAGCCAAAATAGCTGAAGATCATGTAGCACTATTTTCATCTTGTATGCTGGCCTACGAGAACTTCATAGGTGGCAAGCTTATTGATCCCGAGACAATTGAAGAAGATTTTAATCAAGTGGATCCTGATGACATGGATATTCAATGGAATATGGCCATGATCTTGAGGAGAGCCAAGCATTTCCTGAACAGAACAGGAAGAAAGTTCATTGGCGGGCATTCTAATGCCAAGGTTGGTTTTGACAAATCCAAGGCCAAATGCTATAAGTGTCTAAACTTTGGACACTTTTTTCGTGAATGTCAAAAAGACAGAGCACCGGCTTCGGGTTTCACCAGATCTAGCCAAGGAAACAGCCATGGCTACAACAACACAAACAACCACAATCAAAGCCACGGTGGTTCGTCCAATGCACTGGTAGCTCAACAGGACGACAACTTTGATTGAGGTGTTCATCTGGAAGATGCCATCATTACACAAACTCATGTTGGTCTCATGGCTGAGATCATGGAGATAATGGAAGCTGAGAAAAGGGAAGCTGAAGAAAAGGAAACTTCTGTAGCTGATCAAGAGGAATCTACTACTGCTGTTGCTCTCATGGCTATTGGAGAGGCAACAAGTTCATCAACTGAGGTAGATTCTAATCCTTTTTCTGTTATTTCTTGTTCCAAATGTGTAGGCTTAAAAATTGAAAATTCTAAGCTTCAAGACATGGTCGAACCCCTTCGTATTGCAGCGTTAAGCTACAAAGGAAAAGAAAAATGATTTAAAGATTCAATTGAAACGTTGAAAAAGGAAAAACGTGATTATTCACTAAAAATGAGCGATCAACAGCTTCACTTGGATATTGCATATAAGGGGTTGGAGAAAAGGAACAATGAAATTAACAAGCTGCAAAATGAAATCTTGCAATTGAAATGTTCTAATGAGAAGTTGAAAAACTCTCGTTTTATGGTGGAACGCTACGAATCTGTAGTGAGGCAAATGAATGGCATAGGGCTGGGTACTAATGCCATTCCTCCACCAGTTAGCGGGAAGTTTGTCAACAGCTTAGTAGACATTGATCTAACTTGTCTTGATGAGTCCTCAGGAAAGGATGATTCCTCTAAAAAGGATGATTCCTCAACTAAGGCTAACTCTACATCTAATGAGGAGTTCTTTACTGCTTCTGATGATGGGTCGGTTAACACTTGCCCTGAAGGAGTAGTATCTGAGGAGTTGTTATCTGAACAGAAAGTCAAGAAAAACATTATCACTAATAGTGATAACTGTATTTTTACTGAACCCGATATCATTGAATCTAATGATAAATTAAAGGTAATGCTTTATGGGGGGGTATAAAAATCTTAATCAAGTAAAGAAAAAGGCTTTTTCAGCTCACTATGGGCTTGGTTACAAAGAAAATTTTCAAAAATACTATACTCCCAAGAACAAATTTGTATCAAGTCAAACTCCTGTTCAAAAACCAACCCCTCCTGCTCATAATGCTGAGTCATCTAATGCTAGATCTAATGAGCCTTATAGGAGGACTTACACAGACAAGAGGACTTGCTTTCACTGTGGCTTGGTTGGTCACATTTTTGTGAAGTGTCCTTCAAAGAACCAAGGGAAACGGCCTATTGTTTCACAACCGGCTGTCATCCCTGAGTCGCCATCAGTGAAACTTCCCAAATGTCCAAAACAAAATGTGGTGAAACGACCAGTTAAACCGATGGCAAAGCCAAAGATCAAATCTAAGGCCAAACCATCTGTTTCAAGAAAGGTAAAGCAACCTGCTATACCTTGTGTATCTACCTCTGGTAGTACACGTACTGGTGAGAAACCTGTGCTGAAACTCTCTAAGCCACATAGAAGGAGAAGGACTAAGAGGTTGAGAAAGCTAGAACAGTTGACTGGAGTTCAATCAGGTGAAGCTTCCACTAGTTCATCTACTGTTGTTGAACATAAGTCTATTGTTCCGGTTAAGAAAAAGAAGAGGTCCTGGACTATCAAATCTAAAAATTCTCAATCTCCTAGTCCTAATTCTTTTAAAGATTCATCCATTTTGAACAGTCATCACGACTGTGAGTTAAAAGAGGTAGTTTATTTTGAAAAGGATGGACTACCCAAGACCATTATGGCTTGGGTCTCCAAATCTAACTAATTCTTTTTGTGACTCATGCAGGGACGTCCGAAGGGTACTATTTTTAACCGCTGGTATGTAGATAGTGGATGCTCCCGGCACATGACAGGAAACATGGCCTTGCTTCAAGACGTGAAACCATTCAGAGGCAGCTATGTGGCCTTTGCTGGAGAGAAAGGCGGCAGTATCACGTGTCAAGGCGTGGTATCAAATGGTTGTGTCAGTTTTTACAATGTCAACTTTTGAGAGCAGCTGAAGCATAACCTGCCGAGTGTCTCCCAAATGTGTGACAAGGAGTACTCGGTGATGTTTGATAAGAATGAATGCTTGATTCTCAAGCCTGGTTTTGAAGTTCCTAAAGACTGGATTCTGATGAGAGCGCCAAGGACAAACGACACCTATCAGATTGATATGAGCGTGGCAACAACCACCTCATCAGTTGCTACTTGTTTGCTTACCAAAGCGACAGAGCTTGGCTCTATCTTATGGCATAGGAAACTCGGACATATTTCTTATCTTAAAATGAATCATCTTGTCCGAAATGGTTTGGTAACCGGGGTTCCTAAGCTGAGATTTACCATTGCAGATGACTGTATGCCTTGTAAAAAGGGCAAACAGCAGCGGAAGTCTCACAAGCCCAAGCTCCAAAACTCCATTAATACCCCTTTGGAGCTATTACACATGGATCTGTTTGGCCCCATAAGTATCAGGAGTATTGGAGGTAAGTCGTTCAGTCTGGTTGTAACTGATGATTTCTCACGTTTTTCTTGGGTGCATTTTTTAGGTACAAAGGACGAGACTGCTGATATTCTTCAATACCTGATCCTGAGCTTGGAATCTCTTTGCAAGCTGAAGGTTAGAAGAATAAGGAGTGACAACGGAACTGAGTTCAAGAATAATTTGATGGAACTTTTATGTCTCAAGAAGGGGATCTGTCACGAATTCAGCGACCCGTACACACCTCAGCAGAATGGAGTTGCAGAACGGAAGAACAGAACATTGATTGAGATTGCAAGGACTATGCTGTTGGATGCAAAGCTTCCTGTCACGTTCTGGGCAGAAGCAGTTAATACAGCTTGTCACGTCTTAAACAGAGTTCTGGTTGTGAAGAGGCACAACAAGACTTGTTACGAGTTGATCAACAATCGACTTCCCAATCTTGATTACCTAGTTCCTTTTGGTATTCCATGTTCCTTATTGCTACAATACAAAGACCGCCAGTCTAAGTTTCATGCAAAAGCGGTGGAAGGCATCATCTTAGGATATGTTGCCAACTCGCCTTGTAAGAGAGTGTACAATATAGGAACTCGTACTGTCGAGGAATGATTTGAAGTGGATTGCAGTAAAAATAGCATTCCACCAGAACCAACAGGTCCCTCTTGGGGTTTTGATTATGATGCGCTATTCAAGTCATTCAATCTTCCTGATCTATCTGCAGTTGACGCCGCAAATGTTTATGAATTATTGGGTGGCGGCGATGACTCCAGTTTCTCTACTCATGCTACTGTACCGATTGTAACTCCTGATTCCAATGCTGCATCTGCATCTGGAAATCATGACAGTGATAACATTGAAGATGTTCATGTTGATGGAGATGACGCTCAAGCTAATCCTAACACAACTGCAGGAAATGAAGCTCCAGCTGATCCAATTAACATTGAATCTACTTCTTCTGGAACACATGAAATGGGGGAATTAAGCACGAATCTCAATTCAGAAATTCAGGAACCGAATGTACCAGAGACGAGAGTGCATAAGAATCATCCAATCGACAACATTATTGGTGATCCTCATGACGGTGTTCAGACTCGTCATCGAACCATTACAGAGAACACTAGTCTTTACTCGGAGATACTTGACACTGGTGTCATGGAAACATGTTTGCATGCTGCATTCGTGTCCCAGTTAGAGCAAAAGAATGTGATGGAGGCTCTCGCGGATAACTGCTGGATTGAGGCGATGCAAGATGAATTGTCTCAATTCCAAAAGTTGCACGTGTGGGATTTGGTTGACTTGCCAAAAGGCTTTCAGCCAATTGGAACCAGATGGGTGTCCAAATGCAAGACGGATGATCGTCATGTGGTTGTGAAGAACAAAGCAAGATTGGTTGTTCAGGGTTTTAATCAACAAGAGGGCTTGGATTACACGGAAGTATATGCCCCAGTTGCTAGAATTGAGGCCATTCGACTGTTCTTGGCTTATGCCACATATGTCGGCTTCAAGGTCTATCAACTTGATGTGAAGAGTGCTTTCCTATATGGAAAAGTACATGAAGAGGTCTATGTCACTCAACCTCCCGGCTTTGAAGATCCGCATAATATCAATAAAGTGTATAAGCTCGACAAAGCACTTTATGGTCTTCATCAAGCACCGCGGGCATGGTATGAGACATTATCTAAGCATCTATTGTCTAATGGTTTCGACCGTGGACAGATTGACTCGACCCTCTTCATTAGGAAAGCAGGAGGTGACATTCTTCTTGTACAATTATATGTCGAAGACATTATATTTGGATCTACCAATGAAGGGATGTGTTGGGAATTCGAGCAGGTGATGAAGTCCAAGTTTGAAATGAGTAACATGGGTGAATTTTCGTTCTTCCTGGGTCTGCAAGTCAGTCAAAGAGAGGATGACATTTATCTACATCAAACTAAGTATGTGCAGGACATCTTGTCAAAATACAAGATGAATGATAGCAGTACTTATGGCACACCTATCCCAGTCAATCATGGTCTGCATCCTGACAAAGATGGAAAGGATGTGGATTGCAGATTGTACCGTGGGATGATCGGATCACTTATGTATCTCACAGCTTTAAGACCCGATATAATGTTCGCTGTGTGCTTGTGCTCAAGGTTTCAGTCTCAACCGAAGGAGTCACATATGATAGCCGTGAGGAGAATTTTCATATACTTGAAAGGGAAACCTCAATTGGGTATTTGGTACTCTAAGCAGCAGTCATTCGACTTCAAAGCCTACACTGATTCAGACTATGGCGGGTGTAACGTTGACAGAAAGTCAACTTCTGGTGGATGTCAATTCTTAGGAGATAGACTGGTTTCCTGGCAGTGTAAGAAGCAGTTAACGGTTTCTGTCTCAACTTGTGAAGCAGGATACATTGCTGCGGCGAGCGGTTGTTCTAAGATATTGTGGATTCAGCAGCAATTGAGAGACTACGACTTAAACTTCACCGGAAATCCTTTGTTCATTGACAACAATGCCACAATGTCCATCACAAATAACCCAATGAAACATTCCAAAACTAAACATATATAAATTCTTCATCATTTCATCCGTGATTGTGCTGAAAAGCATTTAATTGAACTTGTTAAAGTTCACACGGATGACAATCTTGCTGACCTTTTCACAAAGGCATTTGATCGATCCCGTTTTGAGCATCTTGTCAACTTGATAGGAATGTTCAATCCTGACTGAAAACTTGTTTTTCTTAAATCAATTCAATTCATGAAAGTTAAAATTTTATTTTCTTTTAAGTTTTCTGTATAGTTCTTTTAACTTTCAAAAACATTTTACAAAATCAAAAACAAAATAGAAAATGAAGAAAATTTCAAAGTTAACTTGAGAAAATAGGAAATGATAGTACATCAGAAACGATCTAAACGTCACAGACTGCTCATATGGGAAATGATTGAGTCATGCTTACTTAATTGTGTAAATTATTATGGTTTTAATCTGCTTATTTATAAGTAATTTGAATTGTCAGTAGGCTGTATGCGTCTTTGAATCACTAGTAGTGTGGAAACTTAATCTAAAATTACAACTGTGATTTGAACCCATGTTTGCTAGTGTGTGTTCGTAAAAGAATAGAAAAGATCATTATCAAATAAAGGATGTTAGATTTTGGCAATAATTTTCTTTTGAGGTCAGTTTCGGGTTATGTCGTTAGCACAATTAATGCGGTTCATCACACTGCCCATACTCACAAGTATACAAGGAGAGTTTGAATCAAGACATGTCTCTACATCAACCGTTGAGCATGTATTGACCCTTGAATCACTCCTGATTCATTGAAATCAAATTCAGATAAAAGTTGGATTCCCTTACCTTATTCAAACACCATATTCATTATCTCGAATCATCATACCGATATTCAATGAAGAAATCAAATGAAACCAAGACAAATGAATCACTCAATTCTGAATCTTATGATTCTTGATAATCCTAATGGATTCTGCTTGATTTTTCCTGTGCTAATTGATGTAGCTTCATTCTGAAAATTTAGAAAATCATTCGGAAAATCTTAGATGCCTTGAGATAGTGCAATTTACATTATTGTAGCATATCAGTGGGGTACACGTTGTATATCTTATAATTAATACCTTAATACACAAGAACGTGATACAAAGATGCTTATAGTTTCAAATCTTATAATATTGTCAACATGAATTACTTGTTTATGTGCTTATTATGTATGAATAAATAGTAATCCATGACATGATCCCATATTCTTTGATGTTTATATTGTATCGTTTTTGCTATAAGTTAGCCTGATATGATCCTCTGCTCGTGTCTTTGATCATAAATAGTTTGTGTAAATACGTGTATATTTCTATCTAGAAAAGATCAAAAATATTTTAAGTTTGTGTATAGTTCAATCTTAATCAGAAAAACCAAAAATATTTGTATTTAACCTTCCTGAATTGAGTTTGAATCCTCTTGATTGAATGTTGTTTATCTTGTTTGTTATTTGACTTGAAAAACCTTCATAATTTGAGTTGAAAGTTTGCGCACTTAAGGGTTTCTGCGTACTTGACAAGTGCGTATGAAGTAAGCCCTGCGTACTTAACAAGTACACAAGAGTTAAGTCCTGCGCACTTATAAGTACGCAGGAGTTAATGCTTGCGCACTTAGCAAGTACGCAAGACTGTTTTGTGTTGGGTATAAATATGGCACTTAGAAAATTTTTAGAGTTTTATCATTCAAACTCAAAAGCCTGTTCAATTCCCTCCGCAAATTTCCTCACAAATTCTGAGTGTTCCAACTGATTTTTTGTCTCGTTACTAGTATCATCTTTGTACTACAATCCATTGGTGAGAATCTAGACTCAATCCATCCACAAAATCGCGATTATGGACCGATTCAGAAACTTAAAAAATTTAGGGTTTAATCCATGATTTTAGACAAATTATTGGTTGTTTTGTTAATTCATGATAACTAAAACTTGCTTAGAATCATTAATCAACTCTTAATCAGCTCTTAATCGTCCGATTAATCCTTTGATTTTGACCTTGGGCTTGGATTTGACCGTCGGTTCGAATGGTCGTCGTTTAGGTCAAAATTGGACCAATATAGCAGTGATTTGGTGTTGATGTTGGTTCCATGGGTCGTAATCACTGATTCCGACCTTGTGGTGACCTAATCTACCCAATTCTTGAGCTTCAGTGGATTTCTTAGACTTCTGGAATTTTGAACAAGTACGTTTCTTACGCACTTAGCAAGTACGCAAGAAGTAATTCTTCCGTACTTGTTAGGTACGCAAGAGGAAATTCCTGCGTACTTGCTAAGTACGCAGGACCAACACTTGGGAAAATTTCTAAGTCTGGAAATTCAGTTCAAAGAGTAACTGCTATACTGAGTCATGTTTATTCAATTCCAATGAAACTTGTTGTTCTGATTATGTTTTCTGTGTGTTTTTGTAGATTATGGCTCGTGCGTTTACGAATGAGTTCAATCTTCTAGCTCATAATCAACCTGAATGGAAGGGTGCAGCACTTCAGTATCGAGAGATAGTTGATTTCTTAAACCGTTCAAGAATCAGCTATGCTATTTCAGCTGACCCTATCGTTTCAAGACCTTATCTCGAGCAATTTTGGTAGACCGCGGAGCATGATTGCACGGTAACCCCCAATGTTATAAGGGCTACCGTTGCAGGTCATGATATCGCCTTTTCTGAAGACACTATTTGACGGGTCATGCAATTCAGAGACCTTTCCACCGACCCGACAGCCTATCCTGACTACTTTGTGGATGGCTGTTGGAGGCAACGAATGGGGTATGTCGGTGCGAGAGACTACGCTTCTTATAAGAAAATGTGGGTGCTTGATCAATGGAGATATTTTGCCCACATCATGATCATGTGCATCTCCTCAAGAAAAGCTGGAAAGGATGCAATGGGTCATGACCTTGCTGGTGCCATGGTTGGCTTATCTCTCAATAAGGGCTACAACTTCTCACGATACATATTCAAAGCCATCAATGATCAGATTAACACGACTGAGAGGTTCAGGTTCTTATTATACCCAAGGTTTGTGCAACTTCCGATTGATGATGCGTTGCCAAACCTACCTCCAACTGGGGAGAGATTGCAAGTTAAAAGGGTGGACAAAAGAGTGTTTGCATAGTTTTTAAAGCGAGGCAGTGTAGATCCTACCCTAGAGCATACAACACTTTTTGGCCACCTAATAAACGAAGCATATGCGGCACCGGCTGATTGGAGATGGTATAGCCACAATTAGGAGCCGAAGAGGAGGAGGAGGTTGAAAGTGTAGATGCATCATCGGAAAATGGAGACGAAGAAGAAGGTCATGATGGTGCTGAGGGATCCGACTCGGAAGATACAGAGTCTGATTCTTCTGATTCCGATGATGCACCATCGCAGGCTCACCCGAGGAGAATGATGAAGATAACCCTACCTGAGTCATCCTCTAAGAGAAAGTGACAAGCTTCAAGCAGTGAATATGAGCCAGATTCTAACTCTGACGCTGCTATACAGAGACAGAGGCATGAAAGTGCTAACAAGAACAGAGGGGATAGGCAGCAACTTGCTATTCCCAGTGAGGTGGAGGTTACTACTCTGCAGCAAGTACAAGTTCCAGCTGCAAGTACTGACTCAGCCTCTACCCCACCTTCACAGTAATTATACCAAAGACAGAGGAGGAGGCCACAGGTACAACCTGAGGTGGCAGTCACTTCAATCACAGAGGAGGTTCCTGTGATAGTGACCCGTCCCTGTCATATCTGTCCAGGTGGCGGTGATTACTCCAATTCTTACGGAGTCAGTCACCATCACCCCTTCCATAACACCTACAACCGTCATCACATCCTCAATCCCAACAACCACCATTGAACCGCTAAGTCAACCCTTCAACTACGGAGAATTTACTCAAGGGTTTGACTTCGATATTATCTTCTCCTCCCCAATTCACAATGCTGAAGCATCGACCTCCAGACATCCTGATCCTAATGAAGAAAGGATAGCAATTATGGAAACCCAAGTTGCTGGTTTGTTGGAAACTATTCAGAAGTCAAAGGAGGAATCTGATGCTCAACAAGCACAGATTAATTCGTTGGTGGACGAAGTTAGAATTCTACGAAGCCAGAGAACGGGGACAGATGAGAGACTGAAGAACATAATGGCCCAGAATGAGCTTCTAATCCAGACAAACAACATGATTTTGGGGCACCGGTTATCTCTTGAGCTGAGGTTTGATATGCAGAAGAAGGAGCATGAGCTGATGGTCAAACTAATTGTTGATCTGACCAAGAAGCTTGATGCTCAGGGGGAGAAAGATAAGGAGAAGGAGAAGGAGAAAGAGAAAGAAAGACACCTACTGGTGATGAGCCTTGTCATCCTGTCGACTTGACAAAGGATGATGACAAAGACAAGGATCCCTAAGTCGGTCCTAGTGGAGGTGAGCACCAAGCTTTAGAAATTGTGCCCATCTCTGCTATTCCAATGGCTCAGGGGGAGTCTTCTCATCAGGAGGGTGGTGATACTTCTGGTGGTGGTGGTGACTAATCCTTAGATTAATTTGATTTATACCCCAGGGTATCAAACTCTGTAAACGAGCTTCTTCTTTCACAAAACGATCCAGTTGTTCTAATAACATTAGAAAACAAGGACTTCATCTAACTGATCATCAGTTGAACGCGAATACTTAAACAGACGTCCTATCCCTTGTACTCCTAATATATACATCTCATTAAAATCTTTCCTACATGTGAACCTCTTAGCCTTTGTGTTGACCAATGCTTACCTCATAAGCGCGGGTCTCATTAGAAGTATCATCGTGACCTCTTAATTTTCTGCTGGTAAAGTCGTACACCAACTCTATTGGATATTTAGTACACTAAAACTTAAAATATTTAGAGATGTAAACTAAAATTGACTGGTCATAAGTTTGACATTGACCTCACGCCAATTACACTTGACAGCTTTTACATAATTGCCGGTATGGATTGGTTATCTAAGAACCAAGCCAAGATTATCTGTCATAAGACAATTGTTCTCCTTCCTCTCCCGAGTAAAGAAACCCTTTGTGCCTAAGGCAAGAGGAGTGATGCAGTCATGAACATCATATCCTTCGTGAAAAAACAGAAGTGCTTACGTAAAAGCCATCCCGCCATTCTGGCCCCCATTGCCGAGCATCCATCCGAGGGAAAGAAGATTGATGATATTCCGATTGTTCGTGATTATCCGGAAGTATTTCCCGAAGATATACCTAGTCTTCCACCTCACCGCCAAGACGAATCTCAAATTGATCTAGCACCCGGAGCAACACCTATTGCTTGGGTACCATATAGACTTGCACCCAGTGAGCTACCAGAACTATCCACACGACTGCCAAAGTTATTGGATGAAGGCTTCATCCGACCTAGCTCATCGCTTTGGAGAGCTCCAGTCCTATTTGCCAAGAAGAAAGACGGAACTTTCCGCATACTAAACATGGTGACCATCAAAAACCATTATCCTCTACCCCGCATCGATAATCGATTCGATCAACTCCAAGGATCAAGCTTCTATTCCAAGATAGATCTAATATCCGGTTATCATCAACCGAAAGTCCGAGACGGGGACGTCTCAAAGACTGCATTCAGGACTAGGTACGGCCATTACGGTCATGCCTTTCGGACTGACCAACGCACCCGCAATATTCATGGACCTCATGAACCGTGTGTGTAAACCGTATCTTGACCAATTTGTCATCTTGTTCATCAACAACATCCTCATTTATTCCAAGAACAAAGAAGAACATGAGGAACATCTATGTGACAATCCGGACTTTTAGTCTAACTCCATTAGGAATACAGTTAAAGTTAACCCTATCTCAAACTTCAAGGACTAATTCTGCCTATTTTCAAACTTAAACTACAGGGACTAGTTCTGTCATTTGCCCAAAATACAATTCTGTTGACTTTTAAAGTCAAACAGTCAAGTTCTTAACTCACCCAAACCTTGAGGACCAATTCTGCCACAATCCAAACTCTAATACATGAAACCAGATGGACCAATTCTGTAATTAACCATAAGTTGATTTCTGTTTGACTTTCTAAAGTCAAACTCACTGTATTCAATCCAAATCAATCCCACGATCGTTTATACGTAAATGTTGAAACTGATTACACACGTCTAATGCATTAACGGTCATAACTAGCGGATTAATCATCATCAATTATTCGAATTAACTCCAATTATGAGGAGTAAACAAGAAACCGTCAACTTCCGCTATGACCTCATCAAATTCGGCTAATGCTTGTATTATTTCCACAAATTGAACCCCTGCATACCTTAATCGATCCCTATCGAAACTGTCTCACGAGCCAATTCGATCAGAAGTGGAACCAGACTCGCCGGAGACCAAGCCAACCGAAGCCGCGTACCAATTTGGTCGGGAACCACCAATTCGGTATCCATTATGGTAATTGAACACACCCTCAGTCTCCTTTTAGTCTAGTGATTGAAAGCCCTATCGTTTTCAGGGCTCTCAACATCAAATAGATTATGAACCAGATTCTAGGGTTCATACGAATCTGGTTTAGTCGAAATCCATCTTACACTCAATCTAAATCCAATTAATTGGTATGGTTCGAATCAAAAGCTGATTCTCTATAATAGCCCCATGTTAATTCCATCAAGCAACATCGATTCGATCAAAATCTAAAACCTAGGGTTTTCTCGTTAAACGATTTGGGGGTTTGAACCTTAAACGTAATCTCAATCGAATTCAAACCTATAGTGATATTCGAAATCCTTTGTTAAGTAAAAGCCCTATGAAACCATCATCGTTCAACATCATAATCGAGCAAATTGACCCCTTGTTCTTGTTTTAGGGTACGGTTTTCTTGAACCTGGTTTAACGATCCAAAACCATTCGTTTTTGAAATTAAATACACCCTCAGACTCGAAACTAAACAATTAACAAAACCCCTATGCTTTTGAATCAAATCGTAATCGAGATCAATGGATTTGGGACTGGGTTGGCTTCGGGACGCGCAAGGGGGAAGAACCCACTGGAATCGTTGATTAAAACCATTTGAATCTGAAACATGTTGCGATGACCCTAGCGGGTGGACTGGTTAAACTCATGTGCAAACAGGGAGGAGACCCGGGTTTGAGTCTCCCTCCCCCCTGTTTTGTTTTAATGTTTATTTTTAAGTATTAATTAATTATAAAACCTTTTCCTATATTATTATATTTATATATTAAGGTGTTTTAACCCGGAAAACAACCCATAGGCTCGGGTTTAATTTATTAATCCATTTTATTATCTTTCCCACTTTTATAAATAATATATTTATGTTATTATCGAATAAAAATAATATATTTATATTATTTTCAAACCGTAACTTCGTATAAAATAATATGTTTATATTATTTTCAAACCGTGACTAATCTTATTAAATAATATATATGTGTTTATTATTTTGTATCGTTTTATACCTCGTGTGACGTTTCAAACCAATTAATAATATAATTGTTATATTATTTACCCACGTTTATATTCTAAATTAAAAATAATATATTTATTATTTTTCCACACAAATGACTATTTAGTTAATCCTTTGAACCTAAAAATAATATATTAAATTATATTATTTTCCTAACTTTTGTAAACGACTTTAACGTACGAATGTATTTATTTATTTATTATTCGTTATTAACGTACGACACGTAACGCTTTTTCCTTAATGATTTTATTAAGAAATTTATCTAATTCCGTAGACACGTTCGTATACTCTTTAGTCCTTAGAATACGTTAAGACGTTCAATCTTTCGTGTCGTTGTCACAAATCCCAATGCATCCCTAACTGTTATATTTGTATCTCTAGGGCATACGTAAGCCGTGCAAGCTAACACTCGTGTACCAAATCTCTTACATGTGTGATACTACCTCCTACGCAATGCAGGTGAGTTTCACAGCCCCTTTTAGTGTTTTCATTTGGGGGAGAAAACATGTCACAACCTTTTTGGTTTATTGTAATTAATATGATATCACTGTTGAGGCTAAGCGTAACACACTATCATGAAAAGTCCTCACACACATCGGACCGTTAATATGGTATGAACGAGGTAATTTTGGTAGTACTACTAGGTTTGACAAACCCCACCCGTGTTAGTCGCGCTAACTCGATTGGAGGTCGAACGGGTGTTATATTGACCTTAACACATTAGTCAGAGTTGATAGACCTGACTGGAGGCAAACAAACAAACACACTGTCAGTTTCGGTTGTGAGCGCTTTAGCAAAACATGAATATAGGCATGCAACCTAATGATATGCATATTGAATGTACATAATCCGCAAATGCTTTATTTGAAATGATTGAAACATGTGAACTCACCAACCTAGTGTTGACTCGTTTTCTTACATGTTTTCTCAGGTTGGTACTTAGGATCACGTTAAGTCATGCATGTGTCTTGGACTACAATTGAAATAATTATCTATTGAATAATCTTTATGTTTCGTTTGTATTTGGATTTGGGCGCGTTGTTTTGCGCATTTACTTTCGTTTAACGCTTCCACAAATACACTCTAAACCTTTATCTTTTATGTTATTACATTTCAAGTCCCATATAGTGTCGTTCGAAGTAACTGATGTCTGAGATCCTGGTTGGTCACCCTTCAAAACGGTAAAACTCCGTTAGTGGAATTTGGGGGTGTGACAGATTGGTATCAGAGCCATTGGTTATAGAGAACTAGGACTGCATTCTAGACTATAGCCACACACATTAGTTACTTGGCATAGACACTTACTCCTTATGTTTCAGGAATTATGTCTACACCACCATCTTCACCACCTACCAATCAGGAACATGACATTCCTGCCATTGCATCACCGGAGCCCAAGAGGCGTAGGCTTGAGCCCATTGATAACTCTATTGTGTATGGAGAGCCCATGCATATCCGGAATGGGAGTGACTGGGATTGGTACCCCGGTTTACTGAGCAAATGGGTTAGACAGGAACGAGTTCCATCACCGTACTTTGGAGCTTCATCATCATCAGGACCACGTTTACCATTACTACCTTGCCACTTCGAGCAAGCCTTTGTAGCATTTGTAGCAACTATGGATTGAGAGATTCGGAATATGAGAGATGCAGCAGGAGCGATCACATGTCTGTTAAGAGGAGAGAAACAAACGGATCACATGATAGATCTGCTAGTAGCAGAATTGGCAAGCACTGACCGCTTGCATAATGCATTAGTGGACGAGGTTAGGGCGTTGAAGGCTAGAGTGAATGCACTCGAGGAGGCTGAAGTAGAATCTCAGGAAAGAATTGGAGAGTTAGAGATACAACTTGCAGCAGCTTTAGAGCCAGCTGAAGTACCCGATTTTGAGCCTGAGGATGAGCCCGAGGAAGTAGAGGAGGATGATGCTGAATCAGTCATCTCATCCGCCGGCAGTGGAGCTTGATATTCCATTCTATTCTATCTTATCTTATTTTGTCATTTCTTTATGTTTCAAATAAAAACCTAAATGGGTAAGGATGTTCCCGTTCCAATAAAATCTTAGTGAACGGTTTGAGTTGAACTATTTATTCTATGGCCTTATGATTTAAGTTAGCCTTGTACTAAAATCATAAACCTGCATGTCTTTACACATCTCCTTCTGTTTTCTTACACTTGAATGATGTTAATATGCGATATATTTACTCATTTCTTGTGTTTATGAATATGAAGAATCATGGCCAGACGTGGACGTGGCGGTCACAACGGTGGTCGTGGAAATATAAACCTGACACCAGCCGAACTGGTTGCGTTAATTAATGACAGTGTTGCTGAAGCCTTAGCAGCACACGTTGCAGGCAAACCTGTTAACCGTTAACTCTAGACAACCAATGGTACACATTTATTCCACTCTTTCCTAAACCCAACCTTCTCTTTCCAATCCAGGGCAAGCAAACCATCCACAGAACAATCAGCATGTCTGTACCTTCAAGACATTTATGGACTGCAAGCCCCACACATTCAATGGAGCTGAGGGAGCTGTCGGATTACTCCGATGGTTTGAAAAGATTGAATCTGTGTTCTCCTTGTGTAACTGCCCTGTGGCCGACCGAGTTAAATTTGCATCGGGAACTCTAGAGGGTCCTGTCCTCACATGGTGGAATGCACAGGTCCAGATGCTAGGTCTGGACATGGCCAATGCATCACCATGGGAAGATTTCAAGATCCTGATGAAGGAAGAGTACTGTCCCAGGGATGAAATTCAGAAACTCGAGGGAGAATTCTAGAATCTGAAAATGGAGGGTTCTGAAATAGAACTCTACACCACTCGCTCGCATGAACTAGCGGGGATGTGTCCTCACATGGTCACACCACCCTACAAGAGAATCGAAATGTTCATCAGTGGATTAGTACCACAAATCCAGAGCATGGTTACTTCATCCAACCCCACTACCATTCAACAAACCATCCGTCTTGCTCACAAACTGACGGACCAAGCCGTTACCCAAGGGACATTACCTCCCAGGAAGTCAGCATCCAAGTCTACTGACAACAACAAGAGGAAGTTTGACAGTAGCAATAACAACATGGGATTTCAGTCAAATCAGCCACAGCAACAACAACAACGTAGGTTTGAACCTACGAAGAACTTCAACCAGTCGACCTCTTTGGGTCAGCATCAAAGTGGTTATATTGGGACACACCCCAGGTGTAACAAATGTAATTACCACCACCTCGGTTCTTGTGAGAAAAATCGTTGCCAGCGGTGTGGCAAGGTGGGCCATGCTGCCAAAGACTGCAGAGGGGAATTACAAGTCAAGCAGCCCTTCCAACAACTAGGTTTTACCAAAGGTTGTTTTGAATGTGGAAAAGAGGGACACTTCCGAAAGGATTGTCCATAATTAAAGAAGGGTGACATCGACAACCACCACCAAAGCAATAATAACAACCAGGGCAATAATACAGGGGATGGTGCAAAGGGGCGAGCCTTTGTGCTAGAATCCGGAAAAGCTCGTTATGACCACAACGTGGTTACCGGTAAATTCCTTATTAAACAACTATTTTGCTTCTGTACTATTTGACACTAGTGCTGATAGGAATTCCATGACTAATAAACTTAGCAACCTACTAAGAAAAACCCCAACCCTGTTAGAAAACAGATACACCATAGAAATAACCAACGGACAAATAATAGAAGCAACCCATGATCTTAAGGGTTGTAAACTTGAACTGACTAGTCATAAATTTGACTTTGATCTCATGACGGTCACACTCGGTAGTTTCGACGTAATTGGCGGAATGGGCTGATTATCTAAGAACCAAGCTGAGATTATCTGTTGCGAGAAAATCGTTCGCCTTCCTCTTCCTAATGGAGAAACCCTCTCCGTCCAAGGCGAAAGGAGTGGTGCTGTTATGGGCATCATATCCTTCATGAAGACACAAATAAGAGTCTCACTTACCTCTAGTGGAGTTCTTCTACATTAATAGTTATCACACTATCATCAAGGCGGCACCATTCGAGGCATTGTACGGACGTAAATGCCGATCTCCTATCTGTTGGACTGGAGTTGGGGATAGCCAACTTACAGGTCCTGAACTTATATTCGAAACCTCTGAAAAGATCGTTCAAATCCGAAACCGTATGGCGGCAGCTCGTGATCGTCAAAAGCGCTATGCCGATAAGCGTCGTGAACCGTTAGAGTTTCAAGTAGGCGACATGGTTCTACTCAAAGTCTCACCTTGGAAAGGTGTAATTCGCTTCGGGAAGCGAGGTAAACTGAATCCTCGTTATGTTGGACCATTCAAGATAGTTAAGAGAATTGGCCCAGTAGCGTACCAGCTGGACCTACCTGAAGGACTTAGTGGTGTACACGATGCCTTTCATGTCTCGAACTTGAAGAAATGTCTAGCAGACAAAATACTCGCGGTTCCTCTTGAGGAACTACACATCGATGAACAACTGCGGTTCGTTGAAGAACCGGTGGAAATTATGGATAGGGAAATCAAAACGTTAAAACACAGTAAAATCCCTATTGTCTGAGTTCGTTGGAACTCGAAACGCGGACCGAAATTCACGTGGGAGCGTGAGGATCAGATGATACGCAAGTATCCGTATCTGTTCAAGCAATCCACTTCAAACTCTTAAGGTACTATTCTAATTTTCGGGACGAAAATTCTTTCAACTAGGGGATGATGTGACACCTCTAAATTTTATTTTTATTTTAATTTTTGGGACGAAAATTCTTTCAACTAGGGGATGATGTGACAATCCGGACTTTTTGTCTAACTCCATTAGGAATACAGTTAAAGTTAACCCTATCTCAAACTTCAAGGACTAATTCTGCCTATTTTCAAACTTAAACTACAGGACTAGTTCTGTCATTTGCCCAAAATACAATTATGTTGACTTTTAAAGTCAAACAGTCAAGTTCTTAACTCACCCAAACCTTGAGGACCAATTCTGCCACAATCCAAACTCTAATACATGAAACCAGAGGGACCAATTCTGTAATTAACCATAAGTTGATTTATGTTTGACTTTCTAAAGTCAAACTCACTGTATTCAATCCAAATCAATCCCATGATCGTTTATACGTAAATGTTGAAACTGATTACACACGTCTAATGCATTAACGGTCATAACTAGCGGATTAATCATCATCAATTATTCGAATTAACTCCAATTATGAGGAGTAAACAAGAAACCGTCGACTTCCGCTATGAACTCATCAAATTCGGCTAATGCTTGTATTATTTCCACAAATTGAACCCCTGCATACCTTAATCGATCCCTATCGAAACTGTCTCACGAGCCAATTCGATCAGAAGTGGAACCAGACTCGCCGGAGACCAAGCCAACCGAAGCCACGTACCAATTTGGTCGGGAACCATCAATTCGGTATCCATTATGGTAATTGAACACACCCTCAGTCTCGTTTTAGTCTAGTGATTGAAAGCTCTATCGTTTTCAGGGCTCTCAACATCAAATAGATTATGAACCAGATTCTAGGGTTCATACGAATCTGGTTTAGTCGAAATCCATCTTACACTCAATCTAAATCCAATTAATTGGTATGGTTCGAATCGAAAGCTGATTCTCTATAATAGCCCCATGTTAATTCCATCAAGCAACATCGATTCGATCAAAATCTAAAACCTAGGGTTTTCTCGTTAAACGATTTGGGGGTTTGAACCTTAAACGTAATCTCAATCGAATTCAAACCTATAGTGATATTCGAAATCCTTTGTTAAGTAAAAGCCCTATGAAACCATCATCGTTCAACATCAGAATCGAGCAAATCGATCCCTTGTTCTTGTTTTAGGGTACGGTTTTCTTGAACCTGGTTTAACGATCCAAAACCATTCGTTTTTGAAATTAAATACACCTTCAAACTCGAAACTAAACAATTAACAAAACCCCTATGCTTTTGAATTAAATCGTATTCGATGGATTTGGGACTGGGTTGGCTTCGGTTCGCGCAAGGGGGAAGAACCCACTGGAATCGTTGATTAAAACCATTTGAATCTGAAACATGTTGCGATGACCCTAGCGGGTGGACTGGTTAAACTCATGTGCAAACAGGGAGGAGACCCGGGTTTGAGTCTCCCTCCCCCCTGTTTTGTTTTAATGTTTATTTTTAAGTATTAATTAATTATAAAACCTTTTCCTATATTATTATATTTATATATTAAGGTGTTTTAACCCGGAAAACAACCCATATGCTCGGGTTTAATTTATTAATCCATTTTATTATCTTTCCTACTTTTATAAATAATATATTTATGTTATTATCGAACAAAAATAATATATTTATATTATTTTCAAACCGTAACTTCGTATAAAATAATATGTTTATATTATTTTCAAACCGTGACTAATCTTATTAAATAATATATATGTCTATATTATTTTGTATCGTTTTATACCTCGTGTGACGTTTCAAACCAATTAATAATATAATTGTTATATTATTTACCCACGTTTATATACTCAATTAAAATTAATATATTTATTATTTTTCCACACAAATGACTATTTAGTTAATCCTTTGAACCTAAAAATAATATATTAAATTATATTATTTTCCTAACTTTTGTAGACGACTTTAACGTACGAATGTATTTATTTATTTATTATTCGTTATTAACGTACGACACGTAACGCTTTTTCCTTAATGATTTTTTTAAGAAATTTATCTAATTCCGTAGACACGTTCGTATACTCTTTAGTCCTTAGAATACGTTAAGACGTTCAATCTTCCGTGTCGTCGTCACAAATCCCAATGCATCCCTAACTGTTATATTTGTATCTCTAGGGCATACGTAAGCCGTGCAGGCTAACACTCGTGTACCAAATCTCTTACTTGTGTGATACTACCTTCTACGCAACGCAGGTGAGTTTCACGGCCCCTTTTACTGTTTTTATTTGGGGGAGAAAACATGTCACAACCTTTTTGGTTTATTGTAATTAATATGATATCACGGTTGAGGCTAAGCGTAACACACTATCATGAAAAGTCCTCACACACATCGGCCCGTTAATATGGTATGAACGAGGTAATTTTGGTAGTACTAGTAGGTTTGACAAACCCCACCCGTGTTAGTCGCGCTAACTCGATTGGAGGTCGAACGAGTGTTATATTGACCTTAACACATTAGTCAGAGTTGATAGACCTGACTGGAGGCAAACAAACAAACACACTGTCAGTTTCGGTTGCGAGCGCTTTAGCAAAACATGAATATAGGCATGCAACCTATTGGTATGCATATTGAATGTACATAATCCGCAAATGCTTTATTTGAAACCTGTGAACTCACCAACCTAGTGTTGACTCGTTTTCTTACATGTTTTCTCAGGTTGGTACTCAGGATCACGTTAAGTCATGCATGTGTCTTGGACTACAATTGAAATAATTATCTATTGAATAATCTTTATGTTTCGTTTGTATTTGGATTTGGGCGCGTTGTTTTGCGCATTTACTTTCGTTTAACGCTTCCGCATATACACTCTGAACCTTTATCTTTTATGTTATTACATTTCAAGTCCCATATAGTGTCGTTCGAAGTAACTGATGTCTGAGATCCTGGTTGGTCACCGTCCAAAACGGTAAAACTTCGTTAGTGGAATTTGGGGGTGTGACAATCTACGCCTAATTTTGGAATTACTTAAGCAAGAGCAACTGTATGCTAAGTTTTCCAAGTGTGAATTTTGGATCCGGGAAGTTCAGTTTCCAGGACATGTGGTTAACAAGAAAGGAATACATGTCGATCCATCAAAGATAGAAGCCATCAAGAATTAGGCAGGGTGTGAAAATTTCTGGGATTGGCTGGTTAATACCGTCGATTCATCGAAGGGTTTTCAAAGATTGCACAACCTCTCACTGCCTTAAATCAAAGGGGTAAAGCCTATAACTGGGGCAATAACCAAGAGTCAGCATTCCAACATCTTAAACAGAAACTTTGCAGTGCACCTATTCTAGCTCTTCCGGAAGGAACGGATGATTTTGTGGTGTATTGTGACGAGTCTATTCAGGGTCTTGGTTGTGTGTTAATGCAACGAGAAAAGGGGATCGCGTATGCTTCGCGTCAACTAAAGGATCACGAGAAAAACTACACCACTCATGACTTAGAGTTGGGAGGTGTAGTTTTCGCACTTAAGATATGGAGACATTACTTGTACGGTACCAAACGCACCATCTACACCGATCACAAGAGTCTTCAGCTTGTAACATCCCAAAAATAGTAATTTAGTAAACAATAACGCAATAGAGGCTTAATCGTCTTAAAACAAAAGAAAAACGGATGAGCTTGGGCTCGGCTCCAACGGGCCGATGAAAGCCCAGTTATATAAGGGGCAAGGCAGCCCACTTCACCATTTCATCTTCATTTCATCATTCTAGAGAGAGAAATGGGAGCTCGGGTCTAGAGAGAGAAAATGAACGGATCGACACGAGATTTAAGGAGCATGTTACCGCTGAGCTCGTGAGTAAAACCTCCGAATCAGAAGTCCAATCCAGGTAACGATTCGACCTTAAACTGAGTTTTTCTTCGTTTTGGGATTTTTTGGGTTTTAGCTAAATCGGAGACGTTTTTATGGATGAAACTTGAAAATAAGCTTAGAACTAGCATTTAGAGTAAAAACCGCACCTTTTGATCAAAGAAAGTTGTAAGATTAGCATGATCAGATTAACATGCAAAATTTCGGACTTTTCCAGAAAACAGGTGCTGCGTACTTATCAAGTACGCAGTAGGGACGTCCTGTGTACTTACCAAGTACGCAGGTACGCAGGAGAAAGATCCTACGTACTTACCAAGTACGCAGGTACGCAAGAGAAAGATCATGCGTACTTACCAAGTACACAGGAGAAAGATTATGCGTACTTACCAAGTACGCAAGAAGAATGCTCTGCGCACTTGTCAAGTACGCATGAGCAAGGCCCTGCGCACTTACTAAGTGCGCAGGCAGCAGACCAGTAAGTAAAGTCAGAATGTTTAAAATGATTAAACCGCTAGAGTCGGGGTTAGGTCTGATGTGTATTTAAACTACCTAATTCAGATCGTACGTGACGTTGTTGGACCTTTGTTTAGGATAACCAAGACTAGCTTTTCAGGACAACAAAGGTTGACAGACGGATTTAATGAATGAACGGACGGTCTTCTAGAGCCGGACGGTTAATGAAATGGGCTACGACGGTAGTTCACACTGCGATGTCTTTGTGACACTCGCGACAAGTGTGATGGGTTGATCTCCCTTAAGATTATGGCCAATAACTGTTCTCCCCCCCAAACTAAGTATGTATGTACATATGTATTGTAAAAGTACGAATATTACGTATGTTATGTATATATATATAATATTCATGATAAGATAAGTATTATGTATGATTGTCCTTAAACTAGAACTCACCAGCGTTAGCTGACTTTTAGTATACATTTCAGGTAAAGGAAGAAAGGGACGTGCGATGGCATGAAGGTTACCCGGCACAAGACTGAAATCCCACATTTATTTATATTAAGACAATGTTATGTATTTAATCGTTAAGACTTCCGCTGTTATGTCATGTAATTTGAATGATGTTTGCTTCCGCTACTTCTGAATGTTTTAAATTTAAGTTCAGTATTTATGACTATGTTTATGAGTAAATCCAACAAGTGAGGTTACCCGAGAATGGGGCCTTACAAGTTGGTATCAGAGCCAGGTTTGAGAGATTCAGACATCCCTAAATGTATGGACTCAAACAGATTATGGAACCAACGCACGGATGTCAGTATGGGTAACCAACGCCAACGCCAACACGGTAAGTAAGTACTAGAGTTAATACACTTGGATAAGAATAGATACCTTAACTTAGAACAAATAGATGTCAATGTCATAACCAAATTGAAGAGTTTTGAACTCGAAAAGCAATGCAAATTAGTAATCACAAACCGGTCACTGTAATTAAAAATTTACCTTGTTCGTACTGTTCTAAACTATGATCTGAAGGAATGGCATTGATGTATTCCCTTATAACTATCAGGAAACTAGGAACTATGGCTGGTGGAGGAAGAACAGGATGCCGAGGCGGTCGCACTGGCCGAGTAGGTAGACCTCCGTTGAATCAAAGACTAGAAGAAGAAGAGAGTGTGCACGCAGAACACACCGAGAGTGTGCACGAAACAGAAGTGACCCCAACTGGAGACGACAATCCAGGGCCGATACAGTTGGAACCCGAAGTCAGGGATGCTATTTCCCGTGAAGTCGTGCTCACTCTGAAGAAAGTATTACCTGATCTACTATCCGAGGCACTAAAGAAGAGTAGAGAGGAGGATGAAGGAGACCATGAAGAGAAAGTGTATGACAGTGATGGGGATGAAGTAAATGTGGGATCAAGCAACCGTGGGTGTACTTACAAAGGATTCAAAGACGGAGACCCAACCAAGTTCGATGGCAACAAGGATTCAGTGGCTACGTTCGAATGGATTGAGAGGATGAATGCTATAGTCAACATCAACGAGTGTCGACCGGACCAGGCTGTTAAGTATGTTGCCCATTCTTTCACCAATGAGGCACTAAGTTGGTGGAGGAACATTCAGAGGACAAAGTCGCCAAACGCTCTTGCCAGAATGACATGGGAAGATCTGAAGAAGCTGATAATCCAAAAGTTCTGCCCACAGAACGAGATTGATCGTGTGGAGAATGAGTTCCTAAACTTCAAGGCTGGCAACAAGACTCATCGCCAGTATACCTCAAGATTCAATGAGCTAGCCCAACTGGTACCCCACCTAGTGGAGACAGAAGAACGAATGATTAAGTACTATGTAAATGGCCTACCTCAAAGGGTCCGTGTTCATGTAAAATCTAATCTACCATCGACCTTCGAGTCGGTAGTCAACCTGTCTGGAATCGTCTACGACGATTATGCCAATGAGGACCCGACACCTGAGACACAAAAGAGAAAGTGGGAAAACCCGTCTAGAGGCACTGGAAAAGGGAATGTAACAACTGAAATTAAGAAACCAAGGTTGGATGAATATGAAACATGCAAGAAATGTGGAAGGCAACATCTTGGCGAGTGTCGAATCGGCACCACCATGTGTTATAAGTGCGGGTGGCCGGGGCACTACTCCCTAGATTGTTTGAAGGGCGTCAAGTGCCAAAGTTATGGAAGACATGGACACAAGACTAGAGATTGCAGGAAAACCAGACAATCTGGTTCAGGAAAGGAAAAGGAAGCTGAAAAGGAACAACCGCAGGCTAGGACTCGAGCCTATGCCCTGACTGAGGAGGAAGCAAGGGGAAACCCTGATGTTGTGTCAGGTACATTCCTAGTTAATAACGAACATGCTGCTATTTTATTTGACTCTGGTGCTAGTAAAAGTTTTACCTCCAATGCATTTAGCCGTAAACTAGGATGCAATATCAACACCATAGTAAAGGCTTTTAGCGTACAAACTGTCGTTGGTAAAAATTCGGCAGTATTTCAAGTAACAGAGGATTGCATCATAGAAATAGAGGGTAACAAGTTCCCTTCTAGATTATTCCTTCTTACCTTAGGAGGATTCGATATAGTATTGGGTATGGATTGGCTAGCTGCCAACGAAGCTCAAATCATATGTAAACGTAAGAGGATACACCTCAAAACTCCTAGCGGCAGTCCAATTACGGTTTATAGGGATTGGAATTGCACAATGCCGAACATCATCTAGATGATCAAGGCCGAAAGTTACATGAGGCGCGGTTGCGAAGCTTATTTGGCATATGTTATCGATGATAGAATGAAAATGAATGAACTCAAGAATGTACCCATGGTGTGCAACTTTCCGGAAGTATTCCCTGAGGATCTACCTGGGTTACCACCCGATCGGGAAATAGAATTTCAGATTGACTTATTGCCAGGAGCTGAGCCCGTTGCCAAAGCCCCCTACCGATTGGCTTCGTCTGAAATGAAAGAATTGATGTCTCAACTAGATGAATTAACAGAAAATGGATTTATTAGACCGAGCATCTCAACGTGGGGCGCTCCGATACTATTTGTAAAGAAGAAGGACGGCAGCATGCGCATGTGCATTGACTACCGCGAGTTGAACAAGAGGAAAATGAAGAACAAATACCCACTGCCTAGAATAGACGACCTTTTTGATCAACTGCAAGGTGCGATTTGGTTCTCAAAGATCGATCTTAGGTCGGGTTACCATCAGTTGAAAGTAAGAGAAGAAGACGTACCAAAGACCGCGTTTCGCACGTGTTATGGGCATTATGAGTTTCTCGTGATGTCCTTCGGATTGACCAACGCACCAGCAACGTTCATGGATTTGATGAATAGAGTATGTCGGCCCATGTTGGATCGATCAGTGATAGTTTTTATAGACAACATGCCAGTATATTGGAAAAGCGAGGGTGATCACCACTGTCACCTAAGAGAGGTTCTGGAGGTGCTGAAGCAGAAAAAATTGTACGCAAAATTCTCCAAATGCGCGTTCTGGCTTAGGGAAGTCCAATTCCTAGGTCATGTAATAAACCCAAACAGAATCATGGTGGATCCTGCAAAGATCGAGATGGTAAAGGAATGGAACATCCCAAAGACACCAACAGAGATAAGAAGTTTTCTGGGATTGGCAGGCTACTATCGAAGGTTCATTCAAAATTTTTCAAGAATAGCCTCGCCACTAACTAAGTTGACGCGGAAGGAAGTGAAATATGAATGGGGTCCAACCCAAAACAACGCGTTTTAGGAACTTAAGGCACGATTAACCCAAGCTCCAGTCTTGACACTACCTGAGAGAAATGAAGACTTAGTAGTCTACTCTGACGCTTCGGGTCAGGGTTTAGGTTGCGTACTTATGCAACGAGGGAAGGTAATTGCTTACGCCTCGCGACAACTAAAGATTCACGAGGTTAACTACCCAACACACGATCTAGAGTTAGCGGCAGTAGTTTTCACGTTGAAAATATGGAGGCACTATCTGTGTGGAGTTAAATGCACCATTTACTCCGATAACAAAAGCCTAAAGTGCTTTTTCGGGCAAAAGGAATTAAACATGAGGCAAAGGAGGTGGTTAGAGATACTGAAGGACTATGACTGTGAGATATTGTACCATCCAGGCAAAGCAAACGTGGTGGCTGATGCTTTAAGCAGAAAGGAAGAATCGGAACCTATACGGATCAAAGCGTGTCAGCTGATTATAACACCAGATTTGATGAGTGAAATATCAAAGGCACAAGACGAAGCACTATTAGAAGGAAATATAAAACGGAAAAGAATAGTAGGACAACAAGGGAATTTGGATGCAAATGCATACGGTGTACAAACTAGGTTTGGCCGAATGTGGATACCTAAGATTGGCGAGCTTAGAGCCAAAATACTCGATGAGGCCCATAAGTCTCGCTATTCTATCCACCCCGGGACAGACAAAATGTATCAAGAATTGAAGAAGGAGTACTGGTGGCCTGGCATGAAGAATGATGTGACAGAGTACGTGAGCAAGTGCTTGACGTGTTCACTAGTTAAGGCCGAGCACCAGAAACCATGCGGTAAAATGCAACCCTTACCAATACCGGAATGGAAGTGGGAGGAGACCACGATGGACTTCATTACCAAGCTACCGCGAACAGCTAAAGGCAATGATACCATTTGGGTGATCGTCGACCGCTTGACGAAAAGTGCTCACTTCTTGCCAATACGTGAGACTTCTTCGTCGCAGAGGTATTTATCAAGGAAGTTGTGAGCAGACATGGTATGCCACTGTCTATTGTGTTCGACAGGGATACTAGATTCACCTCAAGGTTTTGGAAGAAATTCAATGAAGCAATGGGCATTAGACTGAACATCAGCACCGCTTACCACCCCCAAACCGATGGACAATCGGAAAGGACTATTCTGACCTTGGAGGACATGCTCCGGACCTGTATCATTGACTTCAGTGGGAGCTGGGACAGCCATCTAACATTGGCAGAATTTTCATATAACAACAGCTATCACTCGACTATTGGCATGCCGCCATTTGAAATGTTGTATGGGAGGAAATGTAGGACCCCGGTTTGTTGGGGGGAAATTGGACAGAAGGATTTTGCAAGTCTCGAAGTGGTCAAAGCTACTTCCGACAAGTTTGATCAAATCAAGGCTCGAATGAAAGCTGCAAAAGACAGACAGAAATCATACGCGGATAAGAGAAGAAGAGATTTAGAGTTTCAAGTGGGGGACATGGTACTGTTAAAGGTATCACCATGGAAAGGAATCATCCTATTCAGAAGTCGTGGCAAACTAAGTCCAAGGTTTATCGGACCTTTCAAGATTTTAGCGAGAGTGGGTCAAGTTGCTTACAGACTCGACCTACCTGTTGAGCTTAGTGGAATACACCTTACGTTCAACGTGTCACACTTACGCAAGTGCCTAGCTGACGACACAGCTCACATACCTTACGACGAGATCGAAGTTGATGACAGACTAAATTATGTGGAGGAACCAATAGCCATTATTGACTGAGCTGAGAAACGACTACACAATAAGTCGATTCCTTTAGTCAAAATACAATGGAAGCACAGAAAAGGGTCAGAAGCTACATGGGAAAAAGAAGACGAGATGAGGGGACTATACCCTAAATTGTTTAACGTTTAAATAGTTTCGAGGACGAAACCTTTTTAAGGAGGGTAGACTTGTAACATCCCAAAAATAGTAATTTAGTAAACAATAACGCAATAGAAGCTTAATCGTCATAAAACAAAAGAAAAATGGATGGGCTTGGGCTCGGCTCCAACGGGTCGATGAAAGCCTAGGTATATAAGGGGCAAGGCAGCCCACTTCACCATTTCATCTTCATTTCATCATTCTAAAGAGAGAAAGGGGAGCTCGGGTCTAGAGAGAGAAAGTCAACGGATCGACACGAGATTGAAGGAGCACGTTACCGTTGTGAGTAAAACCACCGAATCAGAAGTCCATTCCAGGTAACAATTCGACCTTAAACTGAGTTTTTCTTCGTTTTGGTATTTTTCGGGTTTTAGCTAAATAGGAGACTTTTTTATGAACGAAACTTGAAATAAGCTTAGAACTAGCATCTAGATTGAAAACCGCACCTTTTGATCAAATAAAGTTGTAAGATTAGCATGATCGGATTAACATGCAAAATTTCGGACTTGTCCAGAAAACCGGTGCTGCGTACTTATCAAGTACGCAGTAGGGACGTCCTGCGTACTTACCAAGTATGCAGGTACGCAGGAGAAAGATCATGCGTACTTACCAAGTACGCAGGTACGCAGGAGAAAGATCATGCGTACTTACCAAGTACGCAAGAGAAAGATCATGCGTACTTACCAAGTACGCAGGAGAAAGATCATGCGTACTTACCAAGTACGCAAGAAGAATGCTCTGCGCACTTGTCAAGTACGCATGAGCAAGGCCCAACGCACTTACTAAGTGCGCAGGCAGCAGACCAGTAAGTAAAGTCATAATGTTTAGAATGATTAAACCGTTAGAGTCGAGGTTGGGTCTGATGTGTATTTAAACTACCTAATTCAGATCGTACGTGACGTTGTTGGACCTTTGTTTAGGACAACCAAGACTAGCTTTTCAGGTGAGTTCTATGTGCCCCCTTCTATGTTATGTGCAAATCATTTTAAACGTTTTGGGGCTGAAATGTATACACTAAATGAATAAATGCTATAAATGTCAATGTGAACATGCGTGGTATACAAATATGTATATATATATATATGCTTATATATGAAAATGAATTATGAACAAAGAATGAAACGTATGATTACAAAGAATGAATGAAAAAGAAGGACATAACGTAAATGAATGAAATCTTCATTTATATAATATATATTGCATGTTATGATATATATTGCATGTTATGAATGTATATAAACGTTATGAACCCTTCTATGGCAACGGCTACTTCGGTAGACGGACGACCACGTGACTATTTTGCAACCGGGACAAAAATGTTCCTTCGCAAGCTAGGACGTATATTAAGGCACTAATGGACGGTTGAAGCAATTGCTTTAACTAAAGTAGAAGTGTTGCATACATAATGGTCGCGTGGGAAACGGATGCCCTAGGGCAGACGGACAAAAGAACGGACTACGACGGTAGGACGGTTTAAGAGAGGACGGACAAAGGTTGGTGGACGTATTTAATGAATGAACGGACGGTCTTCTAGAGCCGGACGGTTAATGAAATGGGCTACGACGGTAGTTCTAACTGCGATGTCTTTGTGACACTCACGACAAGTGTGCTGGGTTGATCTCCCTTAAGATTATGGCTAATAACTGTTCTCCCCCCCCAAAGTAAGTATGTATGTACATATGTATATACTCAAAATGAATGATTATGTGAGAACAGTAAAGTAAGGAATATGTAAAAGTACGAATATTACGTATGTTATGTATATATATATAAAATATTCATGATAAGATAAGTATTATGTATGATTGTCCTTAAACTAGAACTCACCAGCGTTAGCTGACTTTTAGTATACGTTTTAGGTAAAGGAAGAAAGGGACGTGCGATGGCGTGAAGTTTACCCAGAACAAGACTGACATCCCACATTTATTTATAATAAGACAATGTTATGTATTTAATCGTTAAGACTTCTGCTGTTATGTCATTAAATTTGAATGATGTTTGCTTCCGCTACTTCTGAATGTTTTAAATTTAAGTTCAGTTTTTATGACTATGTTTATGAGTAAATCCAACAAGTGAGGTTACCCGGGAATGGGGCCTTACATCAGCACATCTTCGAACTGAAAGAGTTGAACATGCGACAGTGTCGTTGGGTCAAACTCTTGAATGATTATGACTGTGCGATCCGGTACCACCCGGGTAAAGCTAACGTTGTAACTGATGCCGTAAGTCGAAAGGAAATGAAACCCAAACGAGTTCGAGCATTACAGCTTACTATTCACCCCGGATTACCTGACAAAATCCGTAGTGCTCAACTCGAAGCCCTAAAAGAGGAAAACCTACCGCTGGAAGGTACACGCTGTATGGAAGCACAACTCGAGGAAAAATCTGACGGTATTCGCTACTTCGTCGAGTGAATATGGGTTCCAGTATTCGGAAACCTAAGGGAACTAGTCATGGATGAGGCTCATAAATCTTGTTACTCTATTCTTCCAGGTTCCGACAAATGTACCATGATCTAAAGATACTGTATTAGTGGCCAAAGATGAAGGTCGATATAGCTATCTATGTGAGCAAATGTCTGACATGCGCAAAGGTCAAAGTTGAATACTAAAAGCCTTCTGGTCTTCTCCAACAACCAGAAATTCCCATGTGGAAATGGGAACATATCTCCATGGACTTTATTACAAAATTGCCACGAACTCCTACCGGATGTGATACCATTTGGGTAATTGTTGATCGATAAACAAAGTCCGCTCACTTCTTAGCAATCAAGGAAATTGACAAAATGGATAAGCTTACTCGTACTTACTTGAAACAAAAATAATCTCTCGGCACGGGGTGCCAATCTCTATCATTTCGGATCGTGATGCACGATTCACCTCTCGTTTCTGGCAATCGTTACATAAAGCTTTAGGCACGCGTCTAGATATGAGCACATCATACCATCCTCAAACGGATGGCCAAACAGAACGTACTATTCAAATGCTGGAGGACATGCTAAGAGCTTGTGTGATTGATTTCGGTAACACTTGGGAGTCTCACCTACCATTGGTGGAGTTCTCCTACAACAACAGTTTTCACACTAGCATCAAGGCATCTCCATTTGAAGCACTATATGGACGGAAATGTCGTTCTCCTATTTGTTGGACTGAAGTTGGGGATAGTCAACTTACAGGTCCTAAACTTGTATTCAAAACTTCCAAAAAGATCGTTCAAATCCGAAAACGTATGGCGGCAGCTCGTGATCGTCAAAAGAGCTACGCCGACAAGCGTCGTAAACCCTTAGAGTTTCAAATAGGTGATATGGTCTTACTCAAAGTCTCACCTTGGAAGGGTGTCATTTGCTTCGGGAAGCGAGGCAAACTAAACCCTTGTTATGTTGGACCTTTCAAGATAGTAAAGAGAATTGGCCCAGTCGCATATCAACTGGACCTGCTGGAAGGACTTAGTGGTGTACACGATGTCTTTCACATCACAAATGTGAAGAAATGTCTAGCAGACGAGTCTCTCGCGGTTCCTCTTGAGGAACTACACATTGATGAACAGTTACGTTTCATCGAAGAACACGTGGAAATTATGGATAGGGAAATCAAAACGTTAAAGCACAGTAAAATCCCTATAGTCAGAGTTCGTTGGAACTCGAAATGCGGACCGGAATTCACGGGGGAGCGTGTGGATCAGATAATGCGCAAGTATCCTAATATGTTCAAACACTTCACGTCAAACTCTTAAGGTACTATTGTAATTTTTGGGACGAAAATTATTTCGACTATGGGATGATGTGACACGCAGAAATTTTTTTTATTTATCTTAATTTTCGGGACGAAAATTCCTTCAACTAGGGGATAATGTGACAATCCAAACTTTTCAGGTTAACCCCGTTAGTAAACCTAGTTAAATCTTAACCTAGTTCACTTAATTCAAACTCCAAGGACTAAATCTATCATTATCTAAACCCTATTACACTTGAAACTACAAGGACTAGTTGTGTAATTAACCCAAAACCAATTGTGTTGAATTTTAAAGTCAAAATTGAGTGAATTTAGCCTTGTTGACTTTTAAAAGTCAAACTGTGATTGTTCTTAACTTAAATTCAAGACTATAACTAAAATCCGTCCAAATTCGTAACTGATATGTGTAGTAATGATGATGTCAAGCATCATTGAGTATTTTTCCATACGTTTAACTCAGTTAATGATCACGAATTTAACCCCATTATACCCATTAAAGCCGAAACCATCACCATCATCACATATTCATCAAATTCTATCATTTCCATCATCGTACTCTGCAAATTAAACACCTGCACAT
The DNA here is from genome assembly GCA_023525975.1 of Smallanthus sonchifolius. Taxonomy (NCBI): domain Eukaryota; kingdom Viridiplantae; phylum Streptophyta; class Magnoliopsida; order Asterales; family Asteraceae; genus Smallanthus; species Smallanthus sonchifolius. The sequence continues at coordinate 33,829,362 of CM042030.1, read as the reverse complement.
CTCTATTTCACATCCCAGAAGCTTTTTCACACCTCAATTCGGCCGGAGTTGCAGCAGGAGACACCAAAAATCAAGAACGTGTAGTCGGACCGGCGTTTTGATCGAACACCATCAATTCTCACTCATTATGGTAATTGTTTACGTATGTAGCTTCGTATCTGTGTCTAGATTGAAAGCCCTATGTTAATTGGGGCTTACAACATCGAATCAATCTCAAATCGATTCCTAGGGTTCATTCGAATACGGTTTGGTCGAACCCTAACCTAATCACGATTTCAAATCAATTAAATCACATGGTTAGCTTCGTAAACCATCACTCATTGAAAGCCCTATGCTAATTTAATCATACAACATCGATTTGTTAAAGATCCGTAAGCTGGGGTTTATTCATATGATGATTTGGGGGTTTCGATCTTGGACTCAACCTCAACTCAATTAAACTTTTTGGTCAGATTCGCAAACCTCTAATCAGTAAAAGCCCTATAATTTCAACTCTAAACATTATCGGATTTGATCAATCTTAATCCGTGTTCTTAAAGCTAGGGTTCGGTTCATGAAACTGAAATTAAAGTCGTTAAACCCGATGTTTTTGCAATTAAATTAACCTCAGATTCGAAATACCTAGACTAACAAAACCCCTCAATCCTCTGGTTCAATCGAAACTCAAATCGATGGAATTTGGTTGGGTTTTTGGTTCGGATCGTGTAAAGGGGAATAACACTATGGGCGTGATCATTAAAAGCATTTTGATTCGACTCTGTATGCCAATACCTTGCTGGCTGTGATGGTTAAAGCGTTGGACTATTGGGGATGAGACCCGGGTTCGAGTCTCCTCACCCCCATTTTGTTTTTAAATTGATTTTCAAGCATTATTTTATTATAAAAACTACTCCACTTTTATTATGTTAATATATTAATGTGTTTTAACCCCGAAAACCACCCGTAGGCTCGGGTTTGGTTTGTAACTCATATTTATTGAAAATACCCACTTTTAATTATAATATATTTATATTATTCTCAAACCACGACTTCATATAAAATAATATATTTATATTATTTTCATCCCGTGACTACTATTATAAAATAATATATAATTATATTATTTCATCTCGTTTATAAATCTCGTGTAATATAAATATTTATATTATTTACTCACGTATATATTCTTGAATAAAAATAACATATTTATTATTTTTGTCACGTATATGATTATCGTATATTTCCTACGAGTTCAAAATAATATACTAATTATATTATTTTCCTAGCCATTATTTTAATGGTACAATATATTTATATATTAATATTAATCGTAATTAGAGACGTTCGACACGTAACATAATTATCTTAATAATTAAATTTAGAAACTTTTATTCCCGTGGACACGTTCGTCTACTCATTGATCCTTAGAATGTCTTAAGACGTTCAAATCTTTCATGTCGTCGTCACAAAACCCCATTGTATCCCTAACTCTTATGCTTATAATTTTAGGGCATACATAAGCAGTTCGTAGGCAAACTCTTGTGTTTCCTACTTGCATCCTTGTGTGGTGCTATCTGCAACTCGCACACAACTCAGGTGAGTTTCACGGCCCCTTTTTACTTGTTTTACAATTGGGGGAGAAACATACTTACACACAAACATATTTTACTTGTTTTTCTTGTTGAGGAGAAACAGACATGTACACAAACTATCATACTTTTACTTGTTTTTCCCGTGGGGGAGAAACAGGTACGCAGACAAACTTTAATTTACATGTTTTTCCCGTTGGGGGAGAAAACATGACACAACTATTTTAGATTATTGTAATTCATATGTTATTACTGTGAGGCTAAGCGTGACACGCTATCACAGAAAGTCCTCATCATACATCGAACCGTTAATATGGATCTTAGCGAGGTAATGTTTAGTAGTAGTACTGGGTTTGAAAAATCCCACCCGCGTTAGTCGCGCTAACTAGATTAGAGATCGAACGGGTGAAATGTTAGCCTACTCAAACCGCCAGTGTAGATAGACCTGGCAGGAGGCAAATAAACAAATAGTCAACTTCGGTTGCGATCGCTTGAGTTAAACATGAGCATAGGTTAGGTACCTATAGATACATACTGAATGAACATAAATATGGCAAACACTCTCTTATTGGAAACTTGAAACCTTTGAACTCACCAACCTTGTGTTGACACTTTTTCTTACATGTTTCTCAAGACGCTAAGGCACAGGTTTCACACTTAGGACATGCATGGAGTCCTACTGTCATATCATCCATTTCAAACATTTGAAACAGTTTACTTATTTACATTGATTGACGCCTATTGCGTGTATTACTTTTGATTTCATATTAACGTTTACGCTTCCGCATTAACTCTAAACTTTTATGTTATGACATTTCAAGTCCCATATAGTGTCGTTTGATGTAACTAATGACTGAGATCTTGGTGGGTCACCTTCCAAACGGTAAAACTCTGTTAGTGGAATTCGCGGGTGTGATAAATAGTCATCACACGACGATAGGCATGCCGCCTTATGAAATGTTGTATGGGAGAAGATGCAGGACCCCAGTCTGTTGGGGTGAGATTGGACAGAAGGAATTAGGAAGCCTTGAAGTCGTACGAGAAACATCGGAAAGGTTTGATCAAATCAAAGCGCGAATGAAGGCCGCCCAAGATCGTCAGAAATCCTACGCAGATAAACGACGAAGGCCTATTGAATTTGATGTTGGGGACAGAGTAATGTTGAAAGTGTTGCCCTGGAAGGGAATCATACGATTCAGAAAGAGAGGAAAGTTAAGTCCGAGGTTTGTCGGACAATTCAGAATAATGGCACGGGTTGGTAAAGTCGCTTATCGGTTGGAGTTGCCTGATGTGTTAAGTGAGATCCATCCTACCTTCCATGTATCACACTTACGAAAGTGTTTGGTGGATGAATCAACTCACATACCACTTACTGACATCGAGGTTGACAACAGCCTAAACTACATCGAAGAACCCGTGGCCATCCTAGACAGGAAGGAGAAACGTTTGCGTAACAAAGTTATCCAATTGGTTAAAGTCCATTGTAAGCACCGAAAGGGGTCGGAGGCTACATGGGAAATTGAGACGGAAATGAGGGAGTTGTACCCTCAACTATTTGATTTATGATAGGTTTTGGGGACGAAACCTATTGTAATGGGGGTAGACTTGTAACATCCCAAAAATAAAAAGACGAGTTATAATAATGGGATTAAACGCGAGATGAAAAGAATAAATGAACGAGGCATGATGGGGCGGGCCGGATGTGCCGGCAAACATAAGGGTGGCGATCAAGGGAGATGAGCCTCCCTATAAATAGCCAAAACCCTCCTCGTTTCTCTCATTTTACAATCCTAGTGAGAGAAACTATAGAGAGAGAAAGTTGACGGATCGGTCCGAGAAGCTAGCATCTTTTTCCCACACTACTCGTGAGCAGAACCTCCGATTCAGAAGCTCGAAAGAGGTAACAACTCGACCTAGAATTGGGTTATTAGTTTTTGTTGGGTTTCTCGGGTTTTTTAATAAAATATGGCACTTTTACGTGTGAAACTTGGAAATAAACATATATCTAGCATCTATAGTGGAAAACAAACATTTTGAATGTAAAAATTTCCAAACATGACTAACCAATCGATCCAGATCTGAATCCATGCAAAAACACGATTTTTGGAAAGTTCACGGTTTGGGAAGTTCACCGTTGAGTGAAGTTCACGGCTGATGAAGTTTGCGATTCGGTATAGTTTGCGGATGGGTAAAGTTCATGGTCGAGAGAAGTTTGCGGTTTGGGTGAAGTTCACAGTTGGGTGAAGTTCCCGGTTGGGTGAAGTTTGCGGTTTGGGTAAAGTTTGCAGTTGGGTGAAGTTTGTGGTTAGGAATGAAATGTAATGAGTTGTATGAGAAGTTAAAACTAGGTTGCGTACGTACAGGTTAGAAGATCCTTTAGAGACCTTTGACCCTGTTTATCTCTGGTGAGTTCTACAAGCCCTCTTTTAAATGTTTTGAATAATATTTTTGGGCTGGTGTGCATGCGTAACGATGTGACTATTTTATAAAACGATGTTTATGAATGATGTATGTGATGTTTTATAAAATGATGTTTATGAACGATGTTCTAGAAGAAAAGGTTATGAAAGAAGTGTTTATGAAATATTTTACCAAAAGAAGGTTACAAAGTGTTTATGAGTGAATGAATGATTTTTAATAAAACGTACGAATGCTTTAACTAAAGTTTTGAAGTAAAAGAAGTGAATGTTTACGAAAGTCACAAGCGAATGAATATGCCATTATTCCTTAGGGAATGAAGGTTATGGCTATGGGAAGTATGTTATGGACCTTTACCTTTTAGGGGACTTTGTGGCTGGCCAACTGTTGTACAACTGGGGTGATGACGGTCACCATGGGGATTACCGTGATCCTTGAAGTTGGTACGATTTACCTTGCGGGGTAATCGTGCTTGAAGTTAGGTACGACTACTCCACAGAATATCGTGTTGGAAGTTTGGTACGTGTCATCCTTGTGATGCTGTACTTGAAGTTTGGTATGGATGCCCTATGTGGTATCGTACTTGAAGTTTGGAATTGACGGTTATGAGAAGTCGTAGATTCGATATGTTCGTTGACTTATGTTTATGATGTTATGTTATGTTATTGCATGTTTTCATACGCTTCTATTAATGAAGTTAAATGATATATTTTTTGGCAAATATTTGAAGTTAATGTTTTATGAAAAGCTAGAACTCACAAGCGTAGCTGACTTTTTAGTATGCACATTCAGGTTAAGGCAAGTTATGATGATGGACGGTGATGCTGGGCGGCTTGATGAGTAAGATGATATGAAGACTGGCATCCTGCTATGAAGTTGGTTATGTTATGTTTATGTAATAGACAATGTTACGCTTCCGCATGTTGAAAGATGTTATGTGATGTTTGAAATTAAATTTTCCGCTGCGTTATTTGATATTCAAGTTTAAGAACTGTTTGTGAATGAGTAGATCCAACAAGTGAGGCCTCCCGGGTTTGGGGCCTTATATTATCTTTTGTCGAATACTCTTTGCACGAAGTTCTCTGATTTCTCTTGAACTCACTACTTCCCTGCCTTGTAAATTTGCATTCCGTGTCTTCAATTGGCTCACAGTATCAGGAGTCTCTCTATTTGCAAAGTTCATAAACTCTTCATCTACCAAGTTATAGTCTCTCGATGGCTTGACTTTAGGTTTCTCTGGAATCTCTTTTCCTTTGCCTTTACCAGCCACATCTCTTTTAGCCATAGTTTTCATTCTCTTGCCTTCAATACTTTTGAACACGACTTTTTTTTTTCTGACAGTTTACATGCTACTGAAAATAACTTCGGTCATTTGCTCTAACCGTAACTCAATTCCATCATTTGGTAAGTCTGGCAGTAAAGTATTTATTATCATCTGAACGAATCTCGGATAAAGTAGAAACTTGAAATTCTGCCTCGGACCGACAAAGTTATTTATCAAGGCTTCAAAAATCATCCTTGAATAGTTGAATCTTTTTCAATTTTTATCTTTTGTTGACTACTCTCTACACGAAGTTCTCTGATTTCTCTTGAACTCACTGCTTCTCTGCCTTGTAAATTTGCAATCTGTGTCTTCAACTGGCTCACAGTATCAGCAGTCTCTCTAGTTGCAAAGTTCACATTTTGATCCGCATTACCTACACCGCCATCATTACCATCATTACCTCCATCTTCATCATCATCACCGTCATTATCCTCAACATCACCATCCAATACGTCATCAACTTCATCATCCACATTGAAATCTGGATCTGGGACATCAATAATCATGTTAAGAAATATTGGAGTCTCTGTGTCACACCCCGACCGATGGCGGAATCATTGGGGCGGGACATGTAAGACTGTTCATGAGCACAAGGTTGACTAGATTGTAATATATTAAATCCATTCCCATTCAAACAAACACGAAACAAGTTCAAAGTACATAATGAAATGCAATTTGTCTTTGATTTAATATTAACTAGGTCCAAAGCCTATGTGTAGCATGTCTTGATCAAACTCAAATGAAAGCACCTGAAACATGAATAAAATAAGGTCAACTAAAAAGTTGGTGAGTATAACACAAGTTTGTACATAGATAGCATATAGTTTGTAAACCAAATCCTTTACATAACATGATAAATAAGGCATTTATGGGGAGCAGCTATTGTGTAACCAAACGTACAATCAAACCTTTGTAACTAGCATGTAAAACAAAGTGTGTTGTCGGTTTCAATCACCGCGTACCATGGGTGGGTTTGTCAGACTCAATAGATCCATCATTGAAAACCGTCGGCTTGAAAAGTTAATGATTGCACATAATAGCATACAAGAGGTTAACACACCTAGCACTCGGGCATAAAGCTCAAATTGCACACATGAATGTAAATAGGATTTGTACTTGTGTTGTTTGCGTAAATGTAAACATGTAAGTTGAATAGTGTTCATGTTTCACCCCAAAAATGTAAAAGAGTAAAAAGGGGTTGTGAATACTCACTTGTTTCGAAGGCGTAGCTAGCACAAATACTAAATAGTATAATGATCCTTGAGATGCACAAGATAACCTAAAGTGTAATATATTGCATTAATAATGCACAATAGTCTAAGTCTAAGTCTATGCTTGAATTGGATGGAGTTAGTGATTTGGTACTTGAAAGTAAAATAGAAGATTCGAAATGAATATTTTTAGAACATTTTAAATAAGGTTTGATTTTGGGATAATTACTTAAGTAAATTAAATAATTATAGTTTATGGAAATAATATAGGTATTATATGTAATTTAGTATAATTAAATAAATGTTTTTGTTTAGTTATAAATCAAATAAATAATTATTAACTTATTCATTTATTTATAAAATGTAACTTAAACATAACAATATTATTTAAGAGTAGAGTTTATGAATTAAATGTTGAACTTTAAATAATTTCCATTTATTTTAAGATTAAATATTTGATCTTTTCTAAATAAACAATAATACAGATTTTTATAATTTCAATCATTTTTATTTTAAAAATTAATCTGAAATACTATTTGTAAAAGGAAATAAAAATTATAAATACTCTGTCAACACACACGACCGCGCCTAGACAGGGCACGACCGTGCTCGGACCACGGGTGCGATCGCGCTAGCCAGGGCGCGACCGTGTTGATCAACAGAGGGGCATAGCTAAACAAATCATTAGGCAGGACCGTGCCTTGGACAGGCACGACCGTGTCTATGCTTCTGGGGGGGGGGGTAAGATCAAGTCTAGCCAACAAGCATGATTTGGTCTGAGCAGGAGGCACGACCGTGCTGTAAGTCGACACGACCGCGTCTCCCGAGGCACGACCGCGCTAGATGATTAGCGCGACCGTGTCTCTGTCAAAACAGGAACGAATTGATTGATTCTTATATTGATAGAGTCGGAATTGATAAGGCTTTCATCCAAAAGGTTATTACGAGTCTGTTTGTGTAGTTTAATTGTATTTAAAACATGTTCAGAATCGAATTCGATCAAACTATTTTTGAATAAAACTTAGGTTCGGGTTTGGGATGATTTCTATATTGAAAACCCAAATCGAGATGGGGCTTTTGATCTACAGACTAAATCAAATGAAAATACGGTTTCAATTACCTAGAACGACGACGAATCAATAGTGTACAGTAGAGGAGAGTTCTGGCGACGACGGAGTGGTCTCTGGTGCTTTCTGCTGTAACTCCGGTCAAAATGGTGTCTTCTGAAGCCTTAGGGAGGATCGATTAATGTGTTGGTTTGCTTAGTTGAGAGGATTCACAATGAAACGATGAATTTGATGGTCACAAAGGAGAGTCTTGATACTTTGGAAAAGGATCGATCAAAACGGGTTCATTTGCTATAATGAAAATGATTTAAACTCCCAATTGTTTGTTAATGTGAGAAATGGTTACGAAACCGAACGGTCCAGCGATTAAAGGCTGTTTTTACGTTTCAACTGATGCGAGGCGCGACCGTGCCAATAATAGGCGCGACCGTGCCGGACGAGGCGCGACCGTGCCAAAACATGGCGCGACCGTGCCTACTAGGGTTTCTGGTTTTTTACAAAATCAGCCCCTGCAACTTCAGCTTTGACAGAATTAGCTTGGTTAGGATTTAACGGAACACTTAACGGGATTATTAACTGGATTAACTCAAGAAGGTATTACTACATGATTATGAGTTCTAAATTTTTGAATTGAATACGATCGGCTAATGAGTAATGAGGTGTAGGTTTGAGTAAATATAGAGTTAAATGTTGTATTGCTATTTTATTAACTTAAATAAATTAAAATAGGGTCGGAAAAATACGGAATGTTACAGTCTCCCCATGTTAAGGGAATTTCGTCCCGAAATTTAACTGATGAAGACTACTAAATCAAGAAAGAGGAGGGAGTTTTGGGTTCTCGGTGAGTTTTGATTGATAGACAAGGCCTTGGGCCTGATCATCGAGGTTGAATACGAATGATGACTGTAAATTTAATTTTTGAAATGGATTTAGGGAGAAGGTTGCCGAATAGCAATTTGAATTCCAAACGTGAGATGCGTTACTTGGGATGAATTTGATGGGATTTGAAATTTTGAGTTTGTGTAAGATGTAGACTAATGTGCTCAAAATTGTTAGTGGGTGAAAGATTTCACAAACGTGGGTCTAGGTCAAAACTTCACGTAGCACGAACAACGCTACTTTTGATAATATGATAGGACACTTATATATAAGAAGTACCATCGGCGTATCCACCATGCCCTTGTCATATTACTTCAGTTTCGTTGTTACATATCATGACAAGTTTTAGGTCACAACACACTAAAAAATTTCACTATAGTTTCCATGCGCTGATTTTTATAATTCTGTGTGCACCCGTAATTATTCAAATCATCGTATGGTCCGTATAGATCATTCCATTGTGTGCGGGTAAGGGCACAATTTCACTATTATCACGTCTATTGTTTACACATAAAAGTCGCTAACAATTAATTATGCATCAAATCAGATAAGTTTGCAACCAAAGAGTAGTAAAGTAGTAACACTTAAAGTTTCTTAGCTTGCTCGTGTTTGAACTAGAATACGTCAAACCCCGAGGCGTCTCAATGTATCATGGTCTTCAACTTTGGTGAACAAAGTGCATGACCATGTCTTGGGTATAATGAAATCGATCCATTGTAATAATTGTAAGCAAATTTTGTTTCGAGTATATAGTAAGCACACAAGCCTCATGTATGATCTAGTGTCACGTAGTTCGTAATCAAATAAGTCTCATATATATAGAGTAAACAATTTAGTGTCTTGTATTTTGTAATCGATAAACTATAACGTGTAATGTAAACAACATAGTATTATGTGTATCGAAGGAAATGGATCTCATGTATAGTGTTAGCATCATGTATCTTGTATAGTGTACACCGTTTAGTATAAAGTACTTTGTAATCAAATGAGTTTCATGTACAGTGTGGTCAATCTAGAATTATGTATCAATGAAGCAATTCTTATACATCACGTATATTGCAAACAATCTAGGTTTCGTGTGTCATGTGCTCAATCCAATAGCATATGTATTGCAAATAAACATGTTTTGTGTGTTACGTGATCAATCGAGCAAGTTGTAATTTGTAGGCAAACTAGTTTCGTGTATTTTGCAATTTGTGTAGCATTGGGTATATTGAGGTTCTTTGAGTTTCATGTATCATGTGGTTACGTTGGATATATTGAAAGCGTGTATACGTGAGTATTGAACTTTGTGTGCGATGTGTACTAACGGGTTTTGCGTGTGATCGAGTGCTGCGGACAAACGTGTTGTTTGGCGTTCTTGTATCATGTGGTAGTTAGGTTCAAGTTCTCAAATCTCATTGATGTTGGTGGGAAAAGGTTAACGTTTACGCGATATGGATCGTCTCTTGAAGTGCCAAGTGAAAGGTAACGAGGAGATTTTGAAAATATTCGGGAATTGTGTTTACAAATACGGGTCCTTATTTGAACATATAAAGTGAGAATTTGTTTTTGGTTGTCGACATATAAAGTAGTGAGATCATTGAATCGCATATTTTAAATGAATATGCAATTTATGAGAAAATATTTTTTTAACTTAAATTTTCAACTATTGGCTAAATAAGTTGTAGTATATTAATTTAGCCAACTTTAGAAATATTTACTTTAATGAATAAAAATCAAAATTATTTATCAGTAGAAAGAAATTAATATTTTTATAAAAATGGTTGCATTAACCTTTCCTATTAGGTAAAAAGTTTTATGGAAAATTTATGTTTTTGGTATTATCTAAAATTTCGTTAAACATTTTATTTAAACAAGATAACGAGGTTTTGTTTAAATAAAAAAAAAATAGGATGATTTATTTAATGAAAGAGATTGTTGGTAATGTACTAAATCATGTTGAATGAAAGAAGTAATATTTGAGAAGGTTTGATGAAAATATAACAGGTGTAATTTACGTTCCACGGGTCAAATCAATGAAAAATAACTGTAGAGTTGAAATATATGGAATTGACTGAATACTGAAATGTTAAACATTATTCAAAACATAGGGTAATGGTTTTCAAATTGAAAATTTAAAGGAAATCAGTAGAAGCTTCTTCTAACGTCTCAGGTAGCTTTCCACTAGGAAGAAAATAATCGCCAAGATGAACACCGCTATGGTCACTCTAGTAGTAGTTCTGGCTTCAGCCCTGGCGGTCTCCGTGCGATGCTCTTGAACTTCCTTTTCGAGGATGGAGATCAACTCCTTTTGGTACCCTAATTGGTTTGCTAGACTATCAGTTCTTTGTCCTTGTAAATCGTGTATTATCCCTTGCTCTAACCTTTGCCTCTCAAATTCTGAGGTTCTTACATATTGATGGAGGTCATGGGTTGGAATCCCCATAACACCAGTGGGTGCCATGGTTTGTCTTACCCAAGGGTTAGGATGGTATGGGTCGGGCATTAGGTATGGGTCTCTTAGTGGGGGTGGTAATTGATTATGAGGGTGAGGTGTATGATACGGGTTTATGGGTACGGGTGATCCGGGTGTTCGAAGTCTCGGACCGGTGTTCCTAATCCAGTCCGCCCTTACCTCAAACCTTGGCCTAGCATTTGGGGGTGTTGGTGACCGATACATGGGTGTCTCAGTGTCTTCTTCCCAATTAGATTCTGATCCAGGACGGTAAACCGGGGAGGGAGGAGGGTAGGAGTCCATGTCTAGCAGAAAAACAATGAAAAAAGTTGTAAGTGATAATGAAATGTTGTGGTTTGAACATAGGAGTACTTATAGGTTTTAGAGTTTGACTAGTCATAACACCGAACCTTTCACGATAGTATTTTAGAAATACACTTGACCTATAAGCAATGTATCCCTGAGGAGAATTCCCAGGAAAGAGGGGTGGGTCGCTAAGACACACTTAAGTACCCTATCTTTCCTTAGCCAGAATTCCTCATGGGCTTACACACTCTTCCAGCCATCATGTATTAATAACACTATTGTTGGGCTCATGGTTATGATGGGAATTGTTGTGGACTGGGCTTGGAGGCCCAAAAGTGAGGTTTATTTATTGCAGCGGGCTTCTCATTCTTGGAGGATATATGGGCTTCTTAGTTTATTATTAATGGGTATTAGGCCCAATAGTTTAAGCCTTCGTTTACATAAAGTTATGGTATCATGCGTGTGAGTTCAAAGGTGTATGGAGATTTTGGTGTGTATGTGTGTGTGTTTAACTTAGGATAACACTTTAGTGAAACACATAGGTAGCATGTAAACAGTAATGAATGTAAGCACAAGAGTTATCAAGTAGTGTGACTCATAAACTATCAAGTATTGTAACATGTATTGAAATTACTCAGGATAACCTGTAAAATATTCACATAATAAGTAATCATGTAACAAGTAATAGCGTGGCATAGTATGGGTGTCCTAAAGTTATAGTCTAGGTCAAGAGTGTCTAATAACCTAATTCCCTATAACCAAGGCTCTGATACCAATCTGTCACACCCCGACCGATGGCGGAATCATCGGGGCGGGACATGTAAGACTGTTCATGAGCACAAGGTTGACTAGATTGTAATATATTAAATCCATTCCCATTCAAACAAACACGAAACAAGTTCAAAGTACATAATGAAATGCAATTTGTCTTTGATTTTAATATTAACTAGGTCCAAAGCCTATGTGTAGCATGTCTTGATCAAACTCAAATGAAAGCACCTGAAACATGAATAAAATAAGGTCAACTAAAAAGTTGGTGAGTATAACACAAGTTTGTACATAGATAGCATATAGTTTGTAAACCAAATCCTTTACATAACATGATAAATAAGGCATTTATGGGGAGCAGCTATTGTGTAAGCAAACGTACAATCAAACCTTTGTAACTAGCATGCAAAACAAAGTGTGTCAGACTCAATAGATCCATGGGTGGGTTTGTCAGACTCAATAGATCCATCATTGAAAACCGTCGGCTTGAAAAGTTAATGATTGCACATAATAGCATACAAGAGGTTAACACACCTAGCACTCGGGCATAAAGCTCAAATTGCACACATGAATGTAAATAGGATTTGTACTTGTGTTGTTTGCGTAAATGTAAACATGTAAGTTGAATAGTGTTCATGTTTCACCCCAAAAATGTAAAAGAGTAAAAAGGGGTTGTGAATACTCACTTGTTTCGAAGGCGTAGCTAGCACAAATACTAAATAGTATAATGATCCTTGAGATGCACAAGATAACCTAAAGTGTAATATAGTGCATTAATAATGCACAATAGTCTAAGTCTAAGTCTACGGTTGAATTGGATGGAGTTAGTGATTTGGTACTTAAAAGTAAAATAGAAGATTCGAAATGAATATTTTTAGAACATTTTAAATAAGGTTTGATTTTGGGATAATTACTTAAGTAAATTAAATAATTATAGTTTATGGAAATAACGTAGGTATTATATGTAATTTAGTATAATTAAATAAATGTTTTTGTTTAGTTATAAATCAAATAAATAATTATTAACTTATTCATTTATTTATAAAATGTAACTTAAACATAACAATATTATTTAAGAGTAGAGTTTATGAATTAAATGTTGAACTTTAAATAATTTCCATTTATTTTAAGATTAAATATTTGATTTTTTCTAAATAAACAATAATACAGATTTTTATAATTTCAATCATTTTTATTTTAAAAATTAATCTGAAATACTATTTGTAAAAGGAAATAAAAATTATAAATATTCTGTCAACACACACGACCGCGCCTAGACAGGGCACGACCGTGCTCGGACCACGGGTGCGATCGCGCTAGCCAGGGCGCGACCGTGTTGATCAACAGAGGGGCATAGCTAAACAAATCATTAGGCACGACCGTGCCTTGGACAGGCACGACCGTGTCTATGCTTCTGGGGGGGGGGTAAGATCAAGTCTAGCCAACAAGCATGATTTGGTCTGAGCAGGAGGCACGACCGTGCTGTAAGTCGACACGACCGCGTCTCCCGAGGCACGACCGCGCTAGATGATTAGCGCGACCGTGTCTCTGTCAAAACAGGAACGAATTGATTGATTCTTATATTGATAGAGTCGGAATTGATAGGGCTTTCATCCAAAAGGTTATTACGAGTCTGTTTGTGTAGTTTAATTGTATTTAAAACATGTTCAGAATCGAATTCGATCAAACTATTTTTGAATAAAACTTAGGTTCGGGTTTGGGATGATTTCTATATTGAAAACCCAAATCGAGATGGGGCTTTTGATCTACAGACTAAATCAAATGAAAATACGGTTTCAATTACCTAGAACGACGACGAATCAATAGTGTACAGTAGAGGAGAGTTCTGGCGACGACGGAGTGGTCTCCGGTGCTTTCTGCTGTAACTCCGGTCAAAATGGTGTCTTCTGAAGCCTTAGGGAGGATCGATTAATGTGTTGGTTTGCTTAGTTGAGAGGATTCACAATGAAACGATGAATTTGATGGTCACAAAGGAGAGTCTTGATACTTTGGAAAAGGATCGATCAAAACGGGTTCATTTGCTATAATGAAAATGATTTAAACTCCCAATTGTTTGTTAATGTGAGAAATGGTTACGAAACCGAACGGTCCAGCGATTAAAGGCTGTTTTTACGTTTCAACTGATGCGAGGCGCGACCGTGCCAATAATAGGCGCGACCGTGCCGGACGAGGCGCGACCGTGCCAAAACATGGCGCGACCGTGCCAAAACCTGGCGCGACCGTGCCTACTAGGGTTTCTGGTTATTTACAAAATCAGCCCCTGCAACTTCAGCTTTGACAGAATTAGCTTGGTTAGGATTTAACGGAACACTTAACGGGATTATTAACTGGATTAACTCAAGAAGGTATTACTACATGATTATGAGTTCTAAATTTTTGAATTGAATACGATCGGCTAATGAGTAATGAGGTGTAGGTTTGAGTAAATATAGAGTTAAATGTTGTATTGCTATTTTATTAACTTAAATAAATTAAAATAGGGTCGGAAAAATACGGAATGTTACACTCTGTCCCACTGAAATTACTTTTCTTTCTGACGGTATTCATGCTACTGAAAATAACTTCGGTCATTTGCTCTAACGGTAACTCCATTCCATCATTTGGTAAGTCTGGCAGTAAAGTATTTATTATCATCTGAACGATCGCGGATAAAGTAGAAACTTGAAATTCTGCCTCGGACCGACAAAGTTATTTATCATGGCTTCAAAACTTTTCCTTGAATAGTTGAATCTTCGGTGTGTAGCCAAACAAACCAAAGCACGGCTAAATACTTCGCCAATCTGATAAAATGTTGCTGTCTTTGGACTTAAGCAATGAATAAGATCATGTACGAGGTATCACCATTGCTTCCCAAACATAGTCTTTTTCACTTGCCTTCTTTGAAATTCTCCTTCATATCCTATGGTCATCACAATACCGGATACTCGTGTGTAGCTAATTTTATAAGGATAGTCTGGTGAATCCATGAAATTCAACACTTCTCTACTAGTTTGCTCTGTAACTTTGATCTTCTTACCACCCACTGTGCTTTCAATCCAAATCTCTTTGCTAACATGTTTGTACTCAACATTCTCCCAGAATTCTCGAATATGTCTCTCAAACACTTGAACTTGAGTTGAGATGGCAGTATGAATTCTTGATCGGTTTAAGAACTTGACTATATGCTCATAACCTCTTGACTTCCTTGTAGATGACGTAAGACATGCGCAGATGTTGTTCCTAGGCTCAAACTTCAGTTGATTCATGACTGAAACGACAAACACCCAAAGTTAGAAAATCATGAAATTTCTGAAAAATTCACAATTCCAAAGATTTCGACCGGAAACCCTTGGTCGAAACACTTTTCGATCGAAAACTCAGAACTCAACAGAATTCAATCTGAACACTTTCCGACCAAAAACTTCACTTTTTGATCAAAAACTCTATGATCAAAATGTAAGGCCCCAAACCCGGGAGGCCTCACTTGTTGGATTTACTCATTCCCAAATAGTTCTTAAACTTGAATATCAAATAACGCAGCGGAAAATTTCATTCAAACATAGTCATAATCATTGCTCAACGTGCGAAAGCTTAACATTGTCTAGAACGTAAACATATCATAACTAAAACATAATGGGATGCCAGTCTTCATAATCAGCCGGGTAACTCATCAAGCAGCCCAACATCACCTTCCATCATCATAACCTTCCTTAACCTGAATGTGCATACTAAAAAGTCAGCTACGCTGGTGAGTTCTAGCTTTTCATAAAACATTAACTTCAAATATTTTCCAAAAAAATATCATTTAACTTCATTAATAAAAGCGTACGAAAACATGCAATAACATAACATAACATCATAAACATAAGTCAACGAACATATCGATCTGCGCCTTATCGTAACTGTCAAATCCAAATGTCACATACTGGTAGAATAACCCTAAGATCGCCACCACTAGGCCCTTCAACACCGTACTATCCTTCGGGCAAAGAAACCTAGGGCGCGACACTTAGGCTATTCAAACAAACTTCAAGCACGACATCACATGGATGATACGTACCAAACTTCAAGCACTGCACCACGTAAGGCACAAGTATGAAACTTCAAGCACGACTACCCCGAAAGGTAAATCATACCAACTTCAAGGATCACGATAATCCCCTTGGTAACCGTCATCACCACAGTTGTACAACAGTTGGCCAGTCACATAGGCCCCTAAAAGGTAAGGCCCATAACATACATCCCATACTCATAGCTTCGATTCCCATAGGAATCATGGCAGATTCGTTCGTATGTGACTTTCATAAACATTCACTTCTTTTATAAACATCGTTCAAAAACATCATTTCATAAAACGTCACATACATCATTCATAAACATCGTTTTATAAAACAGTCACATCGTTACGTATGCACACCAACCCAAAAACATTTCTTTAGAACATTTAAATATGGGCTTCTAGAACTCACCTAAGATAAACAGGGTCAAAGGTCTCTAAAGGATCTTCTAACCTGTACGTACGCAACCTAGTTTTAGCTTCTCATACAAATCATTACATTTCATTCCTAACC
The DNA here is from genome assembly GCA_023525975.1 of Smallanthus sonchifolius. NCBI lineage: Eukaryota > Viridiplantae > Streptophyta > Magnoliopsida > Asterales > Asteraceae > Smallanthus > Smallanthus sonchifolius. The sequence continues at coordinate 33,812,813 of CM042030.1, read as the reverse complement.
GCAAACTTCACCCAATCGCAAACTTTACCAAACCGTGAACTTCACCAAACCGTGAACTTCACCCAAACCGCAAACTTCACCCTACCGTAACCAAAAATACCCGGGAACCTGACTTTAAACAAAAACCCAGATTCGAAACGATTCGTTACCTGAATCGAGCGTTTGATTCAGAGGTCTTGCTCCCAAGCTATGTGGTAACAAGCTTCTTGAATCTCGGGTCGATCCGTCAACTTTCTCACTCTACGGTTTCTCTCTCTAGAACTTGCAAACGTGAGAAAAGGTGGTGGTTTATGCTATTTATGGAGGGGCTCACTTTCCTTGTTTGCCACCATCATGCGCACTTGGCCCATCCGGCCCGGCCCATCGTGCCTTGCTTGTTTATTCGGCTCGTCTCATGTTTAACCCGTGATTAAAATTTTTGTTTTATTTTTGGGATGTTACAAGTCCCCCCTTACAATAGGTTTCGTCCCCGAAACCTTTCATAAGTCAAATAGTTGTGGGTACGACTCCCTTATATCAGTCTCCATTTCCCAAATGGCTTCCAACCCCTTTCGATGTTTCCATTGGACTTTAACTAATTGGATAACTTTATTACGTAACCGTTTCTCCTTCTGATCTAGGATGGCCACGGGTTCTTCGATGTAGTTAAGGCTGTTGTCAACCTCGATGTCAGTAAGTGGTACATGAGCTGATTCATTCGCCAAACACTTTCGCAAGTGTGATACATGGAAGGTAGGATGAATCCCACTTATATCATCAGGAAACTCCAACCGATAAGCAACTTCACCAACCCGTGCCATTATTCTGAATGGTCCGACAAACCTCGAACTTAACTTTCCTCTCTTTCTGAATCGTATGATTCCCTTCCAGGGCGACACTTTCAACATTACTCTGTCCCCAACACCGAACTCAATAGTCCTTCGTTGTTTATCCGCATAGGATTTCTGACGATCTTGTGCAGACTTTATTCGTGCTTTGATTTGATCAAACCTTTCCAACGTTTCTCGTATGACTTCAAGGCTTACTAATTCCTTCTGTCCAATCTCACCCCAACAGATCGGGGTCCTACATCTTCTCCCATACAACATTTCGTAAGGCGGCATGCCTATCGTCGTGTGATAACTGTTGTTGTAGGAGAATTTGGCTAACAGCATGTGACTATCCCAACTGCCCCCAAAGTCTATAATACAAGCACGGAGCATGTCCTCCAACGTTTAAATGGTTCTTTCGGACTGACCATCCGTTTGCGGGTGGTATGCCGTACTAATATTAAGTGTCGTGCCCATTGCTTCGTGAAATATTTTCCAGAAACTCGATGTGAATCGTGAGTCCCGGTTAGATACAATAGTCAAAGGCATCCTATGTCGTGCTACCACTTCATTAATAAATACTTCTGCTAGCCTTTCCAAAGTGACTGTCTCGCAAATAGGTAGGGAATGAGCACTCTTCATTAAACGGTCCACAATTACCCAAATGGTATCATGACCTTTAGTTGTGTGAGGTAGCTTGGTTATGAAGTCCATGGTAATGTGTTCCCACTTCCATTCTAGTATATCAAGTGGTTGAATCTTCCCATACGGTTTCTGGTGTTCGTCCTTAACTTGTGAGCAAGTCAAGCACTTACTTACGTATTTCGTCACTTCATGTTTCATCCTAGGCCACCAGTATTCCTTTGTCAGATCTTGGTACATTTTGTTCGTACCGGGATGGATAGAGTAACGAGACTTATGAGCCTCATCTAAGATTTTGGTTCTAAGCTCGCTACCCATAGGTATCCACACCCATCCAAAACGTGTCCTAACACCAAGGGTGTTAAATTCTAACTTGTCCTGTTGGCCAACCATTCTCTCCTTCTTTATGTTTTCTTCTTTAAGTGCTTCATCTTGAGTCCTTTCAATTTCCCTCATCACATCTGATGTTACCACCAACTGGCAAGCTTTCATTCAAATAGGAGCAGGCACATCCTTTCGGATTAGAGCGTCTGCCACCACGTTCGCCTTTCCAGGATGGTATATGATTTCACAATCGCAGTCCTTCAAAATTTCCAACCATCGCCTCTACCGCATATTCAACTCCTTTTGTTCGAAGAAGTACTTCAGACTTTTGCGATCGGAGTATATGGTAAACTTCACCCCGTAAAGGTAGTGCGTCCAGATTTTCAATGCAAACACAACAGCAGCAAATTCCAAATCATGAGTCGGATAACTGACTTCGTGAACTTTCAACTGTCATGATGCATACGCGATTACTCTCCCGCGTTGCATCAGCACACATCCCAATCCCTGACCTGAAGCTTCAGAGTATACTATCAAGTCTTCATTGCCTTCAGGAAGGGCCAAGACTGGAGCTTGGGTTAGCTTCTCCTTCAGTTCCTTAAATGCTTCTTCCCGGGTCGAACCACATTCGTACTTTACCTCCGTCTGTGTCAACTTTGTCAATGGCGAAGCTATTTGTAGATGCATGATATGTCCCTAATCCCTTGTAGTATGTATTTCATCTATGTTTAATGTAACTATTTGATATATTAATGAAATTACATGTTTATCCTTAATGTTTACTCATATATAACGACTATGTATTAAACGATCTGATAAATATCGATAACGTTGATCAATCGTGCTAATGAAAGGCCCATTCGCACGAATGGATCATGAGAAAGATCCATTCACACGAATAGATCATGAGAATGATTCATTCGCTAGAATAAGTCATGAGAATGATTCATTTGTACGAATGAACCATTTTGATGATTCATTCTTACGAATGAACCATTCTACTGATTCATTCGCACGAATGAGTCCATTCACATGGCTCATTCGTACGAATGGCCTCTGCACTATATATATAACTTTCACTTCATGAGCACACAAGATAGGAGAGACTAACCAGAGCAGAACCAGACTAAGAAACAGAACACACACAAACTCTTTACACTAGCATTGTCGAATCTCTGTCCGTTGAGAGTTTCCAGGTCTTGTATCCAACTTCTCTACACCAAAGGGTCAATAGAAACCTTCGTTTCGACATTTAATCCGCTCGTTTCTCACGACCCGATCCGTGTCATAGATTGGATTGCCAATCAAATCGGATTCCGCATGATTTGGTTCGGTTAATGTGTTGAATCATTGGATCAAGGTAGATCCCGATCCAACAAAGTGGTATCTGAGCCATTGTGCTCTAGATTCAACATATAAAATCTAATCTTGCTTTTTCTATCTTCTTGAATGTTATAAAGATCACTTGATCGCTGTTTAGCCACGTTCAAAACTTGTGATTATTGCTTCTGAGTGATCTGATCGTTTCAGTTTCCAGATCTGATAAAAGGCTCAATCATTGGTGCTTTTTGGTGCAAAAAAGTCAAATAGCTCTCTGTCGTACGAATGGCTACTATGATGAACTTCATTCGCACGAATGGCTCCTACCATTCGCACGAATAGATCAAGTCTCCTGCTCATTCGTTCAAGCTTCCAATCGCACGAATAGAAAATTCCATTCGCACGAATAGAAAATTCCATTCGCACGAATAGAAAATTCCATTCGCACGAATAGACCCATTCGCACAAATCTCTTCTGAATTTTTTTTTAGTGTCGAAAATTTTTTTTTTACCATGTCGGACTTAGCCTTTGTTGCCAGTCAGAACAGCAAAATCAAAAACTTGTTATTAATCGATAATGAAGCTGGAAATGCTAACAATGCTCCAAAAGTCATGACAATGGACGAATATCATCACTGGAAAAACAGGTTTGAGATACACATTAATGGAGTTGATACAAACTTATGGATGATGTTAGAGAATGGATATCAGAAAGTGTTGAGTGAGGATGGAACTCCTGTTTTGCCTTCCCTTTTAAGCGAACAACAAAGAAAAGATTATGACTTAGAAAAGAAGGCATATGATATCCTATCTCAGGCCATATCAAGAGAAATATTTCATCAATTCAGGCAGTTTACATCTTCAAAATCTCTGTGGGATGCCTTAGAACAACGTCACGAAGGAAATGCTTCGTTGAAAGCTATCAATGCTAAGGCCATTAAGAAGGAATTTGATAATTTCATGTATATTGGGAATGAGTCCTTAGATGATCTAATTGAGAGATTCTATCACTTGATGAGTGAATTGCATGCCCATGAGATCAAAACAACGAAAGAAGAAAAGGTTCAATGCATGGCAGATGCGCTACCACCAAAATGGGATTCATTCTTGATGGTTCTCAAACAGAACAATACTCTTGGAACCATTGACATCAATGAATTTCTTCAGAAATTGAGAGAACAAGAGGTGTTGAATAAGTGGAAGCTAAAGAGAGGCGTACAAGCTCAGGATCCTTCATTGTACTATTCTACATCAACTTAACAAAATGTTCCTTTGCAGACTGCGTTTGTATCAAACATGTCAAATGTTTCAGCCAGCCAGCCAGTCTTCAACAGCTCATGCTTCAGTTTCATCAAGCTCGGTTCCAAAGCAGGGAAATACTGCTAGTACTCCTCCACCAAGCCCCATTAAATTGCAAACAGACAACTTCGAAAAGGTTACTATCGAAGTGGCCAAGGAACACATGGCACTGTTGTCTACCGTTATCAATTCATATGACAGTCTTGTTGCTGGACAGGTTGGAAACAGTCATCTGACAGCAGAAGACTATGCTCAGATTGATAAGGATGAAATGGATCGAATTGATATAATGTGGGCTCTTGCAAGTGCAGTCAGAAGAGCGAGAGATTATGTAAAAAGGACAGGAAAAACTCTCGAAGGGAACAAAGACACTACTTATGGTTTTGATCTGTCTGATGTTGTTTGTTTTAACTGTGGTGAGAAAGGGCATTTTGCTAGGCAATGTGAAAAGCCTAAACAGACTGGAAACCACAACCCTTTCAACAACCGTCAAAGCCAACCGAAGCCACAAACTCAAAATACAGAAACAAACCTTGTTCCAGTTACTCTTGCACAAGATAAGGGCACTTCAAGTGGAACAAAAGCTATGGTTGTTCAAACAGATGAGACTGTTGATTGGTCTTTTAAATTTGGAGATGATGACAGTTCAGGGGATAGAGCTTACATGGCAAAGGCTGTAGAAATCAATGAAGAATCAGATTCTGATGCTGAGAGAGAGATTGCTTCAGAAAGTTCATCAGCTGAAGACGACACATCTTCAAACAGTTCTGGCTTCACAGCTGAGAATGAAGAAAAATCATCTGTCGTCTCTTCAAGTCAATCGACAGCTGATGTGGATGATAACAATTCCTCTTCTGAATCTACCTGTAGCAGTGCTTTTATGGTAAAAACATCCACAGGCATTCAGGTAAATTCTGACAGTTTTGAAAGTGAGTCTGAATCTCAACCGTGTTTAATTTGTGATGAACTTGAAAAGAAAGTTGAGGCACTTAAAAGTCACAACACAGACTTAATTAGTGATTTAACTGGTTGTCTTGAAGCAAACCGTGTTTTAAAGGGAAACGAACTTGCCTTCAAAAACAAAATTGATCTTTTAAACAGGCAAGTTCATGAATTAGAAATCTGTGTTCTCAACAAACAAAATGCCATCACCTTTTATTTAAACACGATTGATGAAACAAAGAAAAAGCTGGCGCTTGTCGAATGTGATTATGAAACTTTAAATCAAAAGCTGAAAAGTTATTCAAATGCTTCTTACATTCTTGATTACATGGTTTCACAGCGTCCAGGAAAGAAAAATGCTGGGATGGGGTATAACAATTGTCCTCCACCTGTGTTGAATACTATGGTAAACACACCGGATGATAACCCAATCACTGACTTTAAGGTCAAAACGCCACTTGTCGTTGATCCAACCGAAATCAAAATTTCTCAACCAAAGGTTAACGATAATGGTGCTTCGACCTCGGAGTCCCAGTGTGTTGATGGAATGGTAGAAGAGTGGGATGAAGACGACGATGAGTGCCCTACTCGTGGTTTGGGACACAAAAACTCGTCTGCTCCACAGAATGACAGCATTGGTATTTCAAAATCTTCTTCTAAAAATGTTTTTAAAATTAAACAAACCAATTGCCGTCCATCTTATCCCACTACTTCTGATCAGAAGAGTCAAGTAACCAAAGCCTCAATCAAAAAGGTTAATTTTGTTAAAGCTGGAGAGTCTGTTCAATCAAACAAGTCACTCTCTTCAGCTGAACTAAAAGAAGCTAAGGCTGGTGGTTCAAAAACTCACCAAAGTGAAAATCAATACAGATCTCCGAGGTTGGTTGAGCGGAGATACTGTTTTGAGTGCGGTACACAAGGACACGTTGTTGTCAACTGTCCTTATCTTCAGAAGCCAAGTAAAAGAGTTAACCATTTTCCAGAAAATAAACAAAAGTTTTTAAAGTCAAAATCTAACTCTTTTACCCACCAACAAGTGCATCAAAAGAAAGTTAAACAAAAGATGCATGACTTGTTGGTCTCTGATTCGAGTTCCACACCTGTACAAATCGTTAAGCAATCCACTGTTTACCACAAACAGTCGTTGCACAAACAACATGTGTGGAAAGCAAAATCAGATGATGCTTCTGACGACTATACTTCAAAGTCAAATGGTTGTTCCAAAAGTCCACAAGGACAGTGGATGGATTGTACTGTTGTAGATGAGACTGGGAAACCCAAGACCGTAAAGGCTTGGGTTCCTAACCTAAACTAATTACTTTCCTTCTTGTGCAGGTTGTCCTTTATAATCCTATTAGCAATAATTGGATTATTGATAGTGGGGCATCCAGGCACATGACTGGGAACTTAGCTCTCCTTTTCGACGTCAGAAATATCAAAGGGGGCTATGTTTCATTTGCAGGCGATAAAGGTGGTTTTATCTCAGCTCAGGGAACACTGTCTAATGGAGCTGTCAGCTTTGAGAAGGTCAACTTTGTCAAACAGTTGGATAACAACTTGCTTTCTGTTTCTCAAATCTGTGATATGGAGTTCAAGGTTCTTTTTGATGACAAGCATTGTTATATCTTGAAAAAGGAGTTTATGATTCCAGAAGACATGGTGATTATGTCTGCTCCAAGAGTGAATGATCTTTATATTCTTGACATGTCACAAGCATCATCCTCAGTGTCCACAGCATCATGTTTTGTTTCAAAAGCCACTGAGAAGGATTCTATTTTATGGCACAAAAGAATGGGACATCTCAGTCTCAGAAAAATGAATCATTTGGTGCACAAAAATCTTGTTGAAGGAGTCACTGTGAAAAGTTTTCATCTTCCTGACTTGTGTGTTTCTTGCAAGAAAGGCAAACAAACCAAGAAATCTCATAAACCCAAATCTCAACATTCCATCACTATACCACTAGAGCTCTTACACATGGACTTGTTTGGTCCTATCAACTAGAAGAGCATTGCTGGAGACTTATATTGTTTGGTTGTGACGGATGAGTATTCGAGATATTCTTGGGTGATGTTCTTGAAAGAAAAATCTGAGACTTTTGAATATGTGGAGATTCTGATTACCAAATTAGAGTCTCTGTATAAGTTAAAGGTTAGGAGGATCCGTTCGGACAATGGTACTGAATTTAAAAATCACCTTATGAAAACTTTCTGTCAAAAACTTGGTATTCACCATGAATTCAGTGCGCCATATGTTCCACAAATGAACGGTGTTGCTGAGAGGAAGAATCGGACCTTGATAGAAGCGGCAAGGACTATGCTCGCTGACTCAAACTTACCCGTGCAGTTCTGGAATGAAGCTATTGTTAATGCGTGTTACACGCTCAACCGGGTTCTAGTTGTCAAGCTTCACGATAAAACTTGCTTTGAATTGTTGCATCGACGGACACCGAACTTACAGTATCTTGAACCGTTCGGCGCTCCATGTACCATGTTAAAAAAGGATGCTCATGGCAAGTTTAACGAGAAAGTAGAGGAAGGTTACTTCTTAGGGTACAACACTCCCAATAAAAGAGTCTACAACAAAGCTTCTGGGAATGTAGAAGAATGGTACCATGTTGATGTTCAAAAGTATAACTCTCCTGCTGCTGGAAAAGGTCTTCCTTGGATGTTTGATTATGAAGAACTTTTTGCCTCGTTTAATCTTCCGCCAGAATGTTCAGATGAGGAGGTTGCTGTTCAAATGATGTATGATGCTCAAAATGCACCTGATGAACATGTGCAACCTACTCCCTCATCATCTGACATTCCTGAGTCCTCCAAAAACACACAAGTCACACATGATGATGACTCTTCTTCTTCTTCAGAGTATGAGGGTTCTCGACAAGAAATGGACCAGCTGATTGAAGATCCTTCCCATGATGTTGTACAATTAAGTGATGATGTTTCACATTCTGTGGCAATTGAACAGAGTATCACAAACCTTGATCAAACTGTTGAGGTTCCTACTCATCCTGTGGGTAGGATTGATAGAATTCATCCTTAACAGAACATTATTGGTGATCCCACATCTGGTGTCAAAACTAGGGGTCAGATCAACTCTGGAGTCTACTCAGAAATCATGGAATCTGGTGTGGTCAACGATTGTGCGCATTCATGTTTCATCTCGCAAATCGAACCACGGTCTATAATAGATGCTTTAAAAGAAGAATCTTGGGTAAATGCAATGCAGGAAGAACTACTCCAATTTCAGAAGCTCGGAGTTTGGAAGTTAGCTGATTTACCAAAAGGAGCTAAGAAGATTGGTACTCGATGGGTTCTTCGTTGCAAAAGGGATGGTCAAGGAATAGTCATAAGAAATAAGGCTCGTTTGGTCGTTCAGGGATTTAGGCAAATTGAAGGTATAGATTACAATGAAGTGTTTGCACCGGTTGCTCGTCTGGAAGCAATTCGAATTTTTCTTGCTTATGCATCCTACAAAAGGTTCAAAGTCTATCAAATGGATGTAAAGAGTGCATACCTTCATGGAGAAATCAGTGAAGTCGTATACGTCAGTCAACCTCCCGGGTTTGAAGATCCTATGCATCATGACCGTGTCTACAAATTGGACAAGGCACTGTACGGATTGCACCAAGCTCCGCGAGCGTGGTACGAGACACTTTCCACTCATCTTCTGAACAATGGATTTAGAAGAGGTGTCATCGACTGCACGTTGTTTATTCGGGAAAAGGGTGGAGAACTTTTAATGGTATAGGTATACGTGGATGACATTATTTTCGGATCGACGAATGATGTTCTGTGCAAAGAATTTGAAAAAGTTATGCAGGACAAGTTCGAGATGAGTTCCATGGGAGAGATGAAGTTCTTTCTAGGGCTACAAGTAGATCAATCTGAGACAGGGATTTTCCTTCATCAAACCAATTATGTTGGAGACATACTGAGCCGATTCAGTATGACTGATGCTAAACCTACTGGTACTCCATTGGCGATCAATCACGGGATTTCGCCTGATGACAAGGGGGAGTATATTGATGCTACTCTCTATCGAGCCATGATCGGATCTCTCATGTATCTCACGGGATCTCGACCAGACATCATGTTCGCCACGTGTCTCTGTGCCCGATATCAGTCAAAACCAAAAGTCTCCCACTTAATTGCTGTCAAAAGGATTTTTTGTTATCTGAAGGGTACTCCTGATCTTGGATTATGGTACTCTAATGATGATAACTTTGAGCTTAATGCATATAGTGATTCTGATAATGGTGGTTGCAAAACAGACTTCAAGTCTACATCTGCAGGGTGTCAGTTTTTTGGAAACCGTCTCGTGACATGGCAATGCAAAAAGCAGACTTCAGTGGCTACATCTACATGTGAAGCTGAATACATCGCTGCTGCCAGTTGCTGTTCTCAGATTATCTGGATTCAACAGCAACTTCGGGACTACGGTTTGCAATTCTCTAACACTCCTATTTATGTAGATAATTCTGCTGCCATAGCTATCACTAAGAATCCGGTTCAGCATTCAAAAACCAAACACATCGGTATAAAATATCACTTCATTCGTGACTGTTTTGAAAAGAAACTTATTAATATGGTTCAAATTAACACTGATTTCCAAAAGGCCGACCTCTATACAAAAGCCTTTAACAAATCAAGATTTTTATTCTTGTTAGAGGTAAACGGCATGAAAAAGAAGAATGACGTTGTTCTGGACCAAGAGTCGAGTCAATAATCATTTTTATCAATTACGTTCCTGTATATATTTTCTTTCTTGCGTTTATTAAAAATCTCAAAAACTCAAAAAGATTTTTCATTTTAAAATTTTAGGGGGATAAAATATCAGTAAGAAAATGATCTCTCGCTGAGAAAAATGATAGTACACAGACGCTAGTTATCTGAGACTCCAAAAAGATTTATATATTGTGTACAGTTATTTGTGTACAGTTTGTTAAAAAAAAAAGATTTTCCATTTTTGTACAGACTAAAACCCAAAAACATCTGAAAAACTCAAAAATGAGAAATCGTATCCAACCTTTGGGAAGTAATGGCACACTAACCATATGTTGAAGCACATTGCATTTAATGTCATAGTGAATAGTCACACTTAGTCGACATGTGATGCATTGATAGGCTTATATTACTGAATCTCGACCATTGATGATCAATCTATACCATATTAGATATTGTCTTGTGAGTCACATAATGGTGAAAGGATTGACGAAAATCAACAATAGAAACTGAAGGTGTTTCTCATTCTGTGCACACCAGTTATCATCGGTTTAATGAGATATCAGAAATTAGTTATAAAATTAAAAATTAGATTCCGAAGTCGTATACGTGCCATATTGCCTTGTAAATACCTGGCTGAAGCCGTCCATGCGATTAAGAATAAAATAAAAGTATGAATCTGAATCCGTATATGTGCCATATTACCGGGTTGCAGCCTGGTTGAAGCCATCCATGGGATAGGATGAACACAAACACCGTAAGCTGCATACGTGCCATATTGCCTTGTAAATACCTGGCTGAAGCCGTCCATGAGCTGATGGCTGTCACTGTGAATACTAAAAAAAAATAAAAAATAAAAAATAAAAATATATATATATATATATATATATATAAATTTGTGTAGTAAAGAAGTAACAGGGAATAACTGAGATCTAATGAACTTATGATGGCTGGTTAAGTAAGTTGTGCTGATTTGAAACATTAACATGTTTTGAAAAGTAATTCAAGTCAATTCTTAACTAGTGTGGGACACACAGACAATGGACTCAATCCTTCAAGATCATCTTGTAAGTGTTGAGAAGAGGTCTGCATAGGTTTAAGATGGAAAAACATATCAATGATCGCATTTTGACTAAGTGTACTTAAAGCTCAGATAATTTGCAATGTTGCTGATTGCTATGAGCTTAGTACTGATCCCACGTTCGGATCTTTCTCACAAAAAGATGTGTAAATACCATTGTATAGTTGTATCTACAAAATTCAAAATGTCTCAGATCATTAGTCATTAAGTCTGTATGATTTCTCATAAGGATCATTCTTACTAAGACATGCGTGTATATATCTTGTTGATATTATTTTCAGCATTACATATTCAAAAATCCAAAAAGATTTTACTTTTCCTGAATTTTAGATTATCTGATAAGACTCGAACGACTGTCAGAAAATCAAAATTTGAAAACCGCTTAACTCCCTGATTGATCAAATCGTTCCTTTACTTCATAAACTATTCCAAAACTTCATAATTGATCCCTCACTTCATAATTAAATGTAAATTACTTCATAATTAAATTTTTGTTAATACCAATGTGGTCGGATACCCCATTTAACTTGAAAAGTTTAATTTGCATAAGGGGATTGTCCCATTCGTACGAATGGATGAGCAAAATGGCTCACTCGTACGAATGGATGATGAGAATTGGTCATTCACACGAATGGACTGACCAGAATGGTCCAGTCGTACGAATGAAGGTTCATTAGTATGAATGAACATCCATCCGTACGAATGAAGGGTTCATTACTACGAATGCATACCCATTCGTACTACTAAAGGACACACGCATACGAATGGTTGGCCATTCGTACGAATGAACCAGGCCATCCTATAAATAGGCCATTCATTCGCATGTGCAGAATCATTCGCACAAAACAGAAAGCATTCGCACGTCTGTTTCATCAAAATCTAAATTTGAACAAAACTCTGTCAAATCTGTAATCTAATCATTCGATTTCTTTTTACTGGTATAACCCCACAAGTATTCATCGATTGTATACCGATTCATGGATGTTCGATTAGATTTAGGGTTCAAAACCGAAAAACAAACTAAAAACGTAAAAAACTGACATAATAAACCAATTAAAATGCTAAATATTGGTTGAAAACCATAGTCGAGTGTGTTGGTGTCTTTTTCGGCAAATCTTTTCAAGTGTTGGTTGATTTTTGGACAAGTTGGATCGCGACTCGTCTGTCACACGAATGGACATACTCTTCATGTTCATTCGTACGAATGAACCCTCATTCGTACGAATGAACCCTCATTCACGCGAATGAATACTCCTTCGCACGAATGAATAGGCAGAATGATTCATTCGTACCAAGGGAAAAATGGTCCAAAAGTTCATATTTCCAAAATCTTGCATGTATTGATCTGAGGTGCTTCATGTTTTTGTGTTTGCAGACTGATCGTTATGGCGCACAGAGCTCCAGTTGTTCTTAAGGCTTCCATAAAAAGCAACATATGTGCGTACATGATTCCGACATCAAAGAATGCACGTCCGTTTGTCGGCATGATCGAGTTTCTATCCAGATCCAGGATTGCTCATGATATATCCCATCTCCGCACTCCATATACGTCGCACCAAAGGGAGTTCTGGGCCTCCGCCGAGATTGACTTTGAGGTATCTCCACCGGTCATACGAGGCAAGATCGCAGGTCAAGATGTGGTTGTATCGGCAGCTCACATTCGCCGATTGTGTCAATTTGGTGATCATCCTGAAGATCCAGTGACACTGGATAAATATCTGGTCCGAGGATGCTTCATGAGGATAAAGTACGACGGGAATGTCGCCGAGGGAGTTTTAAACAAAGCGAACCTCTGTCCGCAGTACAAGTATCTAGGACATGTTCTGCTGCATTGCCTCAGTTCCCGTCGTGGCGGATTTGATGATATGCGCGAAACAATACAGAGCGCATTCGTTGCACTGGTGTTGAACATTCCGTTCAACTTTTCCGAGATGGTGTTCACGCACCTTAAGGAAAACATCTATCTTAAGGGGGACAATGCGTATCTTATGTACCCCAGATTCTTACAAATGATAATAGATGACCAACTTCCTCTTCTACCAAGGTCAGACGTCGACATAATCAAGTTAGAACACATGACGGACGTCACTCTAAACAGGGTACAGACCTACAGGGGCAGACCAACAAAGCCACCTCACAAACGACTCATTGGACATCTGGCAAATCCAGAGTATGTGGCACCAGTAAACAGAAAATGGCGTCACGATAACAGTGATTCGGACAGGGAGGATATTGTTGTACCTCCAGCTGACGACCAAGATGATGACGACCAAGATGGTCAGGGAGATGGTGGCAATACTCCTCATGTTTCATCTACCGCTGCCACCACTCCCACTGTTACTGCTATCGATCCTTCCCTTCCAACTAACCCAGAAGACGTTAACCTGGACACCGTCCTGTTTACTGATTCTGAGAAAACTGAAGATGAATTTGAAATCAGTCAACAAGGGGCAAGATTGGTCGCAACAAAAAGAAAAAGGAGAGCAGATCAAGGAAGCTCAAGGGTTGATGATGACGTCAGGGATGCTGATTTTGTCCCTGGCTGTCTACAAGTATCTGCTGCTCCTTCTTCCCAATCTACCCCGGTCAAGAAGGGAAGAGGAAAGAAAAGAATGGCCAAACACCAAAAGTTTAAGCTTGTTAGAAGGACGGAGAGCACCTCTGCTACTACAGCAACTGCCACCAGGTCTGAGGCTCCAATGTCAACATCTATGCCTCAGACACAAACTGTGCCTCCTCCCATCTACACGACTGCTCCTACATCACAACCATCAACTATTCGAGCTGAATCTTCAATGTCACTGCCGACTGTCTCTCTACACGACCAGATCAGTACTTTAAACAGTTTGGTACTTCGTTTACTGGCTCAGAATGAAGAGCAATCAAAGCGTCTTAATCAACAGGGTTTGCTGATTGACCAACAGGGCTCGCAGATTGGTCATCTGACTCTGCAAAACTCTGAACAATCTCAAGCCATCACAAGTCTCACCAACAGGTGTAATGATCAACAAGTCCTCCTTCTCACTGCTACAAACCAGAATCAACGTTTGTCAACAACTGTTGATGCACATGCTCAGAGGATACAAAGGCTAGAGGAGGAAAACAAAAGGTTGTTGGAAAACTTAGAAAGTAGAAGGGACCCGACACCCAGAATTGAGGGTGCTCGCAATGATGGTGATGATGGTGACGATGATGATGATGATGACGATGAGGATGATGATGATGACGATGAAGATGATGATGGTGATGATGATGATGACAATAATGACAAAGATAAGGACGATGGTGCCAATGCTAGTGCTGCATCAAGTGCTGCAAAGACAGCAGAAGCAGAGGCGCGAACAAAGCAAAAATCAGACAAATCAGAAGGCTCATCATCAGATAAACAAAAGGGCACTGAAGGTTGATAGTTTTTGTTTTAAGTGTTTTAACTTGTCCTATTGTAAATATTAGATTATTATGTAAATAATTTCAGTTTTATTTTGATTAAATCAATGAAATTTCTTATTCTCACATGTTTATTTTATGACTGTTTATGTAAATAGTTTTGGATGTGATGCCTCTCAAGCAACAACCTTCAAAGTTAACTTATGTGCTTGACATGCAAGGGATCATCCAACATTTAGTTATTTATGACAAAGTGGAAGGGGAAATCGTACACTGCTTGTCAAAAGAACAGATTGCCGAGCTATTTCAAATGAATCCCGACGAAGTCATCACTGAAGAGGCATCTGTTCCTACAACTGATTATCCCTCCTCTGACGAACTAGAACACGTTGATGAGGTTGAAGTCGAAGACATCACTGATCAAGAATATCCAAAGTACACATCAGTAGATGGTATTGATCTTCCCTCCTTCGCAGACTTATTCACTCAACAGTCCGACGAGGAGGTCAACCGCATTATCGACAACAAAGAAGATGAAGCCGGTCCCTCCACTATTGACATTGATGAGCTGAATGAACGTAAAAGTCAGTGGACGGAATACATGGCCGAATTAAAGAAGAACTCAAAGCCCTCTCCTCCAACCAAGTACACTAAAGTTTATCGACTCAAAGGACACAAGTCTGATGGTCGTATAATCAGTTGGGCATACTTCAACGACTTAAGATGCTATGCTATAAAAAGAGAGAAGGGCATACAATATTTCAGGTACCCTCATGACTTCAAGACGCTGCCCGCATTTGAAGTAAATCAATTGGCGCGTCTAAAGCTTCTATACAGCGAATCTTCCGGTCTATCCGAATGGTTTGAACGTCAATTACAGTACGAATACCGGAAGAAGTGGGTGAACTTCAAGCCACAAATGCCTACACGTTACATTCACAAGGAAAAGGTTCATCCAATCACCAAGAAGCCCCTAATTGTCTTAAAGTGGAAACCTCCAACGATCATGAAGAAGATTCCTTTAATGAAAATGATCCAGGACTTCTCAGATCAGTTCAAATGGTGGTACTATGATGGGCGTATTGGTGAAGCTGTTATAGTGCTTTGTAAAGAAGGGTCATGGGAGACCATCAGGGTATTTGATCCCTTGTGGCTGACCAACTTGTCTGAACAAGATGTTACAACTTTATACAAGTGTCAGCCGTTTTTTGATGTTGCAAATATAGACCAGGCATTGCAGTATGTGAAGGTGATACGTATATGCTTTGCTTTTGACATACACGCCGGGGTCAACTGGAAAACTCGTACAAAAGAGATGTTGAAGACCAACTAATGTCAGTTAGGTCATTTTGAAGGGATCTAGGTCCAAGGGGGAGTATGTAGATGCATGATATGTCCCTAATCCCTTGTAGTATGTATTTCATCTATGTTTAATGTAACTATTTGATATATTAATGAAATTACATGTTTATCCATAATGTTTACTCATATATAACGACTGTGTATTAAACGATCTGATAAATATCGATAACGTTGATTAATCGTGCTAATGAAAGGCCCATTCGCACGAATGGATCATGAGAATGATCCATTCGCGCGAATAGATCATGAGAATGATTCATTTGCTAGAATAAGTCATGAGAATGATTCATTTGTACGAATGAACCATTTTGATGATTCATTCTTACGAATGAACCATTCTATTGATTCATTCGCACGAATGAGTCCATTCACATGGCTCATTCATACGAATGGCCTCTGCACTATATATATAACTTTCACTTCATGAGCACACAAGATAGGAGAGACTAACCAGAGCAGAACCAGACTAAGCAACAGAACACACACAAACTCTTTGCACCAGCATTGTCGAATCTCTGTCCGTTGAGAGTTTCCAGGTCTTGTATCCAACTTCTCTACACCAAAGGGTCGATAGAAACCTTCGTTTCGACATCTAATCCGCTCGTTTCTCACGACCCGATCTGTGTCATAGATTGGATTGCCAATCAAATCGGATTCCGCACGATTTGGTTCGGTTAATGTGTTGAATCATTGGATCAAGGTAGATCCCGATCCAACACTATTTTCGAGAAATCCTGAATGAATCTCCGATAGTTGCCAGCCAATCCCAAGAAACTGCGGATCTCAGTTGGCGTCTTAGGAATATTCCAATCCTTTACCGTCATTATCTTTGTTGGGTCAACCATAATGCCGTTCGGGTTAATAACGTGACCTAGGAATTGGACTTCCCTAAGCCAGAACGATCACTTGGAGAACTTAGCATACAAATTCTATTTCTTTAGAGCTTCCAACACTTCCTTCAAGTGACATGTGTGATCACCCTCATTCTTGGAGTAGATGAGGATATCATCGATGAACACAATTACCGATCGGTCCAGCATCGGTCGAAACACCCTATTCATCAAATCCATGAACACCGCAGGGGCGTTCTTCAAACCGAAGGACATCACGCGGAACTCTAAATGTCTATAACGCATGCGAAACACGGTTTTCGGTATGTATTCCTTCCTCACCTTCAATTGATGGTACGCGGATCGAAGGTCAATTTTTGAGAACCAACTTGCACCCCGTAACTGATCGAACAGGTCGTCGATCCTTGGTAAATGGTACTTGTTCTTCACCGTTCGTTTGTTCAACTCCCTGTAGTCGATACACATTCTCATAGAACAATCTTTCTTCTTCAGAAACAATACCGGAGCATCCCAAGGTGAGATGCTTGGTTGGATAAATACTTTCTCAAATAATTCATCTAATTGTGTCATTAGTTCTTTCATCTCTACCGGTGCTAGTCGATATGGAGGCTTAGCCACGAGCTGGACATCTGGTACTAAGTCGATTCGGAACTCAATATCTCTGTCAGGTGGTTTCCCAGGAAAATCCTCTGGAAACACCTCCGGGTACTCGCGTACCACGGGTACATCATCAAGTTCCTTCACTTCCTTACACATGTCAATTATGTACACAGATAAGCCTCGCACCCTCGCCTGAGGTAATATGCGGCCTTAATCATTGAAATGACGTTAGGCATCGAGGAGTCACGTTCTTCAAATACCTCGACTTCGCTACCATCCGGAGCCTTGAGTCGGATTATCTTTCATTTGCATATAATTTGCGCTTCATTGGCAGTTAGCCAATCCATACCCAACACGACCTCAAACCCTCCCAAAACCATAACGAACAACCTGAGGGGGAATCTATGGCCTTCTATTTTTATAGTGGAATTGTCAACTACTTCGGTTACCCTTGTGGTTCTACCCTCAGCGGTTTCTACACTAAAGGCCCTTTCTAGTTTACTGACTGAGTATTTTACCCGTTTACAAAAAGCGGTAGATATAAAACTTTTACAGGCGCCCGAATTAAATAACACAGATACAAAATTTTTGTTGTGGATGAACGTACCTGACGCCACATCGGGGTCTACCCTAGCTTGTTCTTGCGTCAGTGCAAGCGCTCGAGTCTTCGCTCGGGGCCTTTCTTCCTTCTTCTCTAGGCTTTCCCTTTCCCGCCTTCACCCATACTGGGCTTGGTGCATTCCCGGCTCATATGACCACTCTCCCCACAGTTGTAGCATTTGAAGCCTTGCGGGCATTCACGGCAGTAGTGTCCAGTATTGCCGCATTTAAAGCACAGATTTGACCCTAGCCAACATT
Source organism: Smallanthus sonchifolius (assembly GCA_023525975.1). Classification (NCBI taxonomy): domain Eukaryota; kingdom Viridiplantae; phylum Streptophyta; class Magnoliopsida; order Asterales; family Asteraceae; genus Smallanthus; species Smallanthus sonchifolius. The sequence continues at coordinate 33,794,614 of CM042030.1, read as the reverse complement.
CACCCGCATGCCTTACCCCATATTTTCCACAGACTGTCATCTCGCCTACCCTGGCCTGTTTTTCCTGAGCCCCAAATAACTTCCCACCCAATCGCTTAGTGGGAAAACTCAGATTCGTCTTATGCTCTTCAATGGCAATGACATTCAATGACAGATCATCAAACACCACGCCACTCAGTTCTACTACCGAATAGTAGGTAGTAGGGGTGTTTGCCTTAACATAGGTGCGAACCTTGTCCGGCAACCTCTGAATGTAACTGGCGATCTTTCTCTCTTCAGTAGTGACAAGATGTGGCACCAGACATGCCAGTTTGTTGAACCGAGTTGTGTACTGCTGGTGCGTCATGCTCCCGGCTTTCAACCCCAGAAATTCCCTCTCTACCTCTCGATCTCATTATGTGGAAAGAAATTCTTAATCACCAGGGTTTTCAAATCATTCCACATCATTGCGTCAATAGTCTCGTCCCCCTTGGCTTGACGCACACCTTCCCACCAATGAGATGCTTCCTCCCTTAAGGAGTTAGCAGTAAACTTCACAACTTGTTTCGCCCGACATTCGCTCAGACGAGTGGCAGCTTCCATACAGATTACCCAGTCAAAAGTAGCCACCACGTCTTTCTTTCTAGTCAGGACCAGCGGGTCACATGACTTAAAGGACTTATAGTCGCAACCACGGGTAAGCGGTGCGTTAACTGCCTCAGTGTTCGGGGTACCAAACGCTGTGTTAGACCCGCCCGCCTCATTAACCATCTTTAACGCTTCTGCCAGTAGTTCCGGCAAGGATGTCTTCATCAATTCAGTGAACTCGCGTGCCAGAGCCGCTCTCACTTCCGGTTCAAAAGTGAATTGTTGTTCTTCGACATGAGTCGGCTCAGTCCCATGCATACTAACTTATGGCTCAGTGTGAACACTTTCTTCTTCACTGTACTCTTGGTGCGCAGCGGTCCTGCCGCGCCCACCGTTACAACCACCGGTATGGCCCCCACCACGCCTTCCATTTCCTCTCCTTTCCATTTCGTTCTACAAGACAAGGAATTCAATGCCATCACGCTAGTTAACAAATAGAATTCAACAAGTACTGTAAGATATTAATATACACTGGCCATCTGCAATTAACCATTACACTACCTTTTGATTTCTATTAGACCACCTTTGTGATTCCATCAGAACATAAGTCCTAACCTTAACACTTTCTAAGGCATATTATATATGTAAATATATACTACCTTCATACCTGATGCTGTGGCTCGAGTTACCCGTACTGGCATCCGCTTTCGGTCCCATTCACAGTTTAAGTCCAGACACTGGGAGTGTCCGAATCTCTCAAACTATTGCTCTAATACCAACTTGTAAGGCCCCAAATCCGGGAGGCCTCACTTGTTGGATTTACTCATTCACAAATCGTTCTTAAACATGAATATCAAATAACGCAGAGAAAATTTCATTCAAACATAGTCATAATCATTGCTAAACATGCGGAAGCGTAACATTGTCTAGAACATAAACATATTATAACTAAAACATAACAGGATGCCAGTCTTCATGATCAGTCGGGTAACTCATCAAGCCACCCAGCATCACCGTCCATCATCATAACCTGCCTTAACCTGAATGTGAATACTAAAAAGTCAGCTACGCTGGTGAGTTCTAGCTTTTCATAAAACATTAACTTCAAATATTTGCCAAAAACATATCATTTAAATTCATTAATAAAAGCATACGAAAACATGCAATGACATAACATAACATCGTAAACATAATTCAATGAACATATCGAATATGCGCCTTCTTGAAACCGTCAAATCCAAACTTCACATACTGGTAGAATAACCCTAAGATCGCCACCACTAGGCCCTTCAACACAGTACTGTCCTTTGGGCGGAGAAACCTAGGGCCCGAAACTTAGGCTATTCAACCGAACTTCGGCACGCATCACAAGGATGACACGTACCAAACTTCAAGCACGACACCCGTAAGGCACAAGTACCAAACTTCAAGCACGACTACCCCGTAAGGTAAATCGTACCCACTTCAAGGATAACTATAATCCCCTTGGTGACCGTCATCACCCCAGTTGTACAACAGTTGGCCAGCCACATAGGCCCCTAAAAGGTAAGGCCCATAACATACATCCCATACCCATAGCTTCGATTCCCATAGGAATCATGGCAGATTCGTTAGTTTGTGACTTTCATAAACATTCACTTCTTTTACTTCAAAACTTCAGTTAAAGCATTCATACGTTTTATTAAAAATCATTCATTCATTCGTAAACACTTCGTAAACTTCTTTTGGCAAAATATTTCATAAACACTTCTTTCATAACCTTTCCCTTCAAAACATCGTTCATAAACATCGTTTCATAAAACGTCACATACATCATTCATAAACATCGTTTTATAAAACAGTCACATCGTTACGTATGCACACCAGCCAAAAACATTTTTTAGAACATTTAAATAAGGGCTTCTAGAACTCACCTGAGATAAACATGGTCAAAGGTCTCTAAAGGATCTTCTAACTTGTACGTACGCAACCTAGTTTTAGCTTCTCATACAACTCTTTATATTTCATTCCTAACCGCAAACTTCACCCAATCGCAAACTTTACCAAACCACAAACTTCACCCAACCGTGAACTTCACCCAACCGTGAACTTCACCCAACCGTGAACTTCACTGAAACCGCGAACTTCACCCTACCGTAAACTTTACCCAAACCGCAAACTTCATCCCAACAGTCCGTTTTTGCATGGATTCAGATCTGGATCGATGGTTTCATCAAGTTTGAAACCTTTTAAGCTCAAAACGCATATTTTCCTCTCGTGATTCCAAATCTATAATCCTTTTTCTCTTTTGGTTAATAAAAACCCAACCTTTTTACCAAAAATACATGGGAACCGACTTAAACAAAAACCCAGATTCGGAACGAGTCGTTACCTGAATTGAGCATTTGATTCGGAGGTCTTACTCCCAAGTTATGTTGTAACACGCTTCTTGAATCTAGGGCAATCCGCCAACTTTCTCTCTCTATGGTTTCTCTCTCTAGAACTTACAAACGAGAGAAAAGGTGGTGGTTTATGCTATTTATGGAGGGGCTCACTTCCCTTGTTTGCCACCCTCATGCACACTTGGCCCATCCGGCCCGACCCATCTTGCCTTGCTTGTTTATTCGGCACGTCTCATGTTTAACCCTAGATTAAAATTTTTTTTTTATTTTTGGGATGTTACACAAAACTCGAATTAGATCAAAATTTCCAACTACATACTTTTCGACCGAAAACTCTTTCGATCAAAAACTCATTTCGGACAGATCAGTGACTCTTCATTTCCATCCAAAAGAGATTTCAGTCCATTCAAGGACTTTTCGGGCAATTCATCAGAGATTTCGATCGATTCATATCCAAATTTAATATAAGGCCATGGATCTAACGTATACACCTCCACGAATCATGAAAACGTACCTTGATGATTAGAAACTCAGAAGAAAACAGATGACGTAACAACCACGAGATATCGGTCGAAAACTTTGTACTCAACCAATTTCTCAACAGAGAATTTGGAAACTGAACAAGGTGGTGAAACTGTTTTCGATCGAAATGTCCATATATATAGCTTTCAAGATTTCGATCAGAAACAATTTCGGACAACCATTTTTCGGACGGAAAAGATTTCGATCAAACTTTTCGGACAAAAGATTTCGACCAAAAATTTATACTTGTAAAAATTCAACCTTTATTTCACAAGTCCGATATCGATATCATTAAGACCTGTTCCCAATTTTTTAGTGATTTTCAGACACAAACGACTATTTATACTCAGCACATAACACTTATATATACAATGAGCAACAACATTTATTCTAATCAAACTAATACATATTAATTCACAATCAGTTATTATGACACAAACAACAAACATATGTAAACCAACAATGAGATACCACACCTTCATTTATTCCTTTTGATTTTTTCTTTAATTTCATATATTCATTATCTTTTTGGTAAACTGAAATTGATATGGGATCATAAATGTACACTATCTCATTACACTTCATATAAAATTAGGATCTATACAGTTCAACATTGATTGCCAGTATATTTGTCCACATAAACTCATGCATCATGTTTCTGCAAATACCGTGTGACAATTAAGGTAATATTAATCAATACAATGTGTACCCCACAATCGAGATAGAAAAACTTAAGTGCAATGTAAGATTTCACTAGAACATGGTCCAATCTCCCGCATGAAGGTAGTATTCTTAGAACAGGAAAAATAATCCAAGTGGATTTGAATATACGTGTCTTGGTTTATGAGAGAATAAGCACAGAATCATGTTGATTCAAATGAAGTGGATGATGTATGGAGTGTGATGAATGAAATATGGAATCATGATCGATTCGGATGAATATGTATGTAGGTATGTCAAGAGTCTGGTTGATTCATATGGATATGAGATTTGTATGGAATCAGATGATTCAGGTAGTGGGTATCCAACTATTAGCTGGATATACAATGAACTCAGAAGCTGGATCAAGGGCGAACAGACTGACTTCCTGGCTTCCATCCGAGATTTTCACCAGAACCTTCAGCTGTATAAGAGATGTTTAACTTTAGATTTTATCTTTGACGGATATAGGCACTAGAGCAAACAAATTGTACTAAGAACTCATCAAGATCCTGGTCTTATTGCATGTCTAGACTCACCTAGCCTTTAGATGAAACAACCGATATTCGATGTGGGTAAAACACAAAGATTGCAATTTAGTTAATCACACAAATACCGCCTAGTTTATTACATGCAGAGCCTACCAACACATCAATAATTGTAACTGATGTCTCCATCATATCCAATTCATGCATAAGCTCAGCACACAAATATACTATCATTTCCTATATGCACGTCAATCGGTCACATTTTCAACATATTTTTTTTTCACTATCAGACTCAGATCAGCACAATTTTCAACATCAACATATCGGCTTATTTTTCACAAACTTCACAAAGTACTTTAACTTATTTTATTTTGCATATTTTTCATTTTCTTTTATTCTCCTCCTAGAATTGTGATGTACTTTAAACACAATAACTGCAGGATAAAAACACATAATAAACACAACACAATTTTATCACTAAAAGAAAACACTTAAATGAAGAAGAAGAAGAAGAAGAAGAAGAGAAAAAAAATATTTTTGCGGAACAAATATGGTCTTTCAATCAAAAACGGACTTTATTCAAAAACTCTTTTATTTATGTATTTATTTATTTATTTTTTAAATTGTCCTCAAAAGGAAATCATCCCCAACATTTCAACCAAAGAGTTAAACTGATCAGTTGAAAAAGATTTTGTAAAAATGTCAGGTTTTTGCTCTAAGATATCAACGTGGACCATCTTAATCAAACCGTTATCAAAATAATCATGAATAAAATGTAATCTGCTTGTAAAGTGTTAGGTTTTGGAGTGTTAGATTGGATTCTTCACAACGCCCAGCACGACCTCATTATCACAAAAAAATAGTGTGTCCAGAAAATTATCCCAAAGTCTAAAAGTTGATGCTGAATCCAGATTACTTGAGAACAACAGCTAGAGGCAACTTTGTATTCAGCTTCAGCAGTTGATGTGAAAACATTCGTCTGTTTCTTGCACTGTCAGGACACCAAACGCTCCCCCTAAAAACTGACATCCACCAGATGTAGATTTACGATCTAAACCACAACCTCTATAATCACTGTAAGTAAAAGCATATAGAATAAAATCAGACTCTGACGGGTACCAAAGACCAAGATTAACATGGCCTTTCAGATAGCGCAGAATCCGCTTGACAGCAGTTTCATGTGATTCTCGGGGTGACGCCTGATATCTTGCACACGAGCATACAATGAACATGATGTCTGGTCGACTAGCGGTCAAGTACATAAGAGAACCGATCATGGAGCGGTAAAACTTTTGATTAACTTCAACTCCGGTTGAATCCAGAGAGAGGTTCATGACGAGCAACGGGAGTAGAAGCAGCTTTACAATCTTTCATGTTGAACTTTCTCAAAATGTCGTTAACATACTTCGCCTGATGAATGAGTATACCCGACTCAGATTGTTCTACTTATAGAACAAGGAAAAACTACATCCAACCCGTAAGACTCATTTCGAATTTTAGCTTCATGACACCTTCAAATTCTCGTTCGTCGAACCATAAATAATATCATCCACATACACTTGAACCAGCAACAGATCATCTCTGAACTTCTTTAAAAACAAGGTCTTGTCAATTGTTTCTCGTGAAAAACCATTTGTAACCAGATGCGTGGACAATGTTTCATACCAAGCAAGAGGTGCCTGATGTAAACCATAGAGCCCTTTATCCAGCTTGTAAACTTGAAACGGGTGCTTGGGATCTTCAAATCCTGGTGGTTGATTCACATAAACTTCCTCTTTAACAACCCCATATAAAAATGCGGTTTTCACATCCATTTGATATACCTTGAATTTCATATATGAAGCACAAGCTAGAAAAATTCTGATAGCTTCAATTCTGGCCACAGGTGCAAAGACATTATCATATTCCAACACTTCTTCTTGATATAAACCTTGCACAACCAATCTGGCTTTGTTACGCACAACAATCCCGCGATCGTCTCTTTTGTTCTGAAACACCCATTTTGTACCAATGGGATACTTTCCTTCTGGCAAATCCACAAATGCCAATCATTTAATTTCTTGAACTGCAAAAGTTCTTCCTGCATTGCTTTAATCCGTTTTGAATCTTGAAGTGCAATGGTAACATTTTTGGGTTCCTCTTGAGATCAGAACCACGAATACAAGAAAATGTTTATAACTCCTGATTGACTTCTTGTTCTCACTCCTTCCTTAATTGATCCAATTATATTTTCAACATGATGAACATAATTAATTCAATGAGATTGAACATCTTCTACTTGAGCTGTCACAGGAAAATTTGTGATATTGATTTCAGATGAGTTTTTGATAGATTCATCAGTACTCGAAGAGGTTTGTTGATCATCTTGACTATCAGAATAAACAGAATCTTCTTGCTAAACATCTGGAGTGACTTGATCATAATTAGCAGGTTGAGCTGCTTCAGAATTTTCTTCATTCTCTAAATTATCAATTTGTACTTCTTGAGTCTGTGTTGATGATGAAATTTCCTTTGAAATTTCAACTTGAACCCTTACAGGTTGAGGACCAATCATGAAATTGTTAACATTTTGATTAACACTTGTTGAAAGATCATCTGTTGTGCCTGAAGAACTTGCAATACTTAAACCTTCTGAAAATTTCTGAGCAAAAGTTTTGAAGATCACATTCACATCGATTAACCAATCCGGTCCATTCTGATCATGAGTAATAGTAGACTCTTGCCATTCAACATAATATGATTCTTGAACTATCTTGGTTCTCTTGTTATAAACCCGAAATGCTTTCTGATAAGATGAGTAGCCCAAGAAATAAGTGTAGGATCGTGAAATTACAAGATGGTTCTATTCTTAGTTGAAATTGGCGGAAACAATAACTACTACAAAAAATGTAATCGAACAGGCAGAAAGAATACTTTTAAGAACACTGTTGTATTAAGCTTTTGCAGATAACTGATTACAATTGAAAACTCAGTGAAGAAGCACAAAAAGCACACATACAATGAAGTGTTTACAGATTATTTATACTCACTTAGAATCAAGACAGCCCCTTGATTCTAAGGATCAGATCTAACACAGACCGTTGATCTATTATATCTAGCTAATTATTACACGTTTTGTCTATATCTAGTTAACTTTATTGAAGCGTCTTCTTTATGCATTATTGCTTGCATGTCTGGAGAAGAGCATTGTCGTCCGTCATTGGTTGCACCACTGAGGTTCCTTATGCTTTGAGTGTGTCAGTCGCTTTTGCAGAAAGTTGTCAGTGACGCCTGGCATGGATAGTCAGCTGTAACGATTTGTCTTCAAGGAACACAGCTATCAGCAGCAAGAATGAGAATGATGCCGCTGATTATCAGCAGCAACAAGTGTTGAATGCTGCTGATAGGTCTATCAGCAGGAACATGTGTTGAATGCTGCTGATAAGCCTATCAGCAGCAACAAGTGTTGAATGCTGCTGATAAGCCTATCAGCAGCATTTGTACTTAGAATAATTTAGTAGCAATCAGTCTTTGGTTCTACATACTCCCCCTAGACTGATGCAACCAAAATTCTTCTAATCACTTTGCTGCTGAAGCTTTTGCATGTGGCTGACTATCCTTTCAACCTCATAGCCTCTTGGATCCTTACTGGGATTGTTCAGTGGAAGTGCAGACAGAGTCTTGATGTCTTTATGTGGCATTTTGTAGGTTGTTTTGCTTGAACATATCATCTTCTGCTTCCTTACATCAGTTAAAGTGAACTCATCCAAATCAGCATTATAGGACCAACTTATAAATGGAGAGTGGGACTTGAGTGGTTTGATGTCAATGATCACATCTTTGCTAGGGTTGAAGTAGTGTTTGATGGCTAGCACAAGAAGTTTCCCACCCTCATTTGTAGGCTCATGAGCTTCACCCAGCTCCAAAATTCTGTCAAGATCTGAATCTGGCAATTGCAGAACTTCATCAACAGATCTGTAGATAGATCTTCTTCTTTCAGTTCTCCCCCTGAAGATCTCAAACCTTTTATCCTGTGGATTATAAACCCAATCAACTATGTCTCTTAAGTCTTCTGGTTTAGGTGTGGGTTTGGATTTCTTTAAGGGAGGCTGTTTATGAGTGGGAGCTGGGTGGGATGGTTTGGGTGGAGGAGTGGAAGGTTTGGGGAGGAGAGTGGAAGGTTGTTGGACTGAGGAAGAGGTAGGTGAGGGAGAAGGCTTGGGTTTCTTTGCTTTTGTTTCTTCTTCTTCTTGAATAGGTACCCTTTTCTTGGATCCCTTCTTCCCCAATCTTTCTTCCTCATCTTTCTTGACTTTGAAGTAGAGGGCTTGCAGGTTCATGAATTTCATGGGACCTAGCCTATGTCCACTCTCTCCTCTAGCCTTAAGGAAGTCAATCATGACCTTCCTTTCTTCATGGGTCCGTTTATTAAAGGCAATGGTCTTCTTGGACTTTTTTTGGCTTTTTCTTCTTCTTCAGCCTGTTTCTTCTTTGCTAATTGACCTTGCTGACCCATGAAGGCCTTGTAGACTTCTTTATTTGATAGTTTCTCAAGGTAGTCTGCATCCTCACCTTGAGAAACTAGAGCCTTTACCCACTCCTCCCTCATTTCTTTGGCTAGTTCAGAATCGGTTATTCTGAACTTAGCTTCTTCTTTCTTCTTCTTCTCCAATTCTTCCTCTTCTCTGTTAAATTGTTCCTGCAGTTGAAGAGCAGGCGCTGCATTTTCTTCAATCTGGTCAACTGCAGGAATCTTTCTTTTCAGTTCATCCAGCTGTCTAGCATACAGCTGGATGGTTTGTTCTCTGAGGAGAATGGCTGTTTTTCTTTCTTGAGCCATTTTAATGTCAGCCATCTCCTCTTCTTCTCTTCTTCTTCTCTTCTCTTCCCTCTCTCTTTTCTCTTTTAGCAATCTCTCCTCATCTTCATCTGTCATAATTCCCTTTCCCTTGTTTATATTGGATGCCTCTGCTTAGGCTTCACTGACCACAACAGCAGATGATGGTGCTGCTATTGGGATCTCAGCCTCAGCTTCATTGGCACATTGAGAGGTAAACAAGGGAAGGTCATTGGCTTCATCCGATTTGCACTCAGGACCTGTGAATTCTTTCAGCATTTCTTTGATAGTTGATCTTGAGTCATATGCTACAGCAAAGATGTCTACTCGAGGGGAAGCTGAGTCAGTATCATTGTCAGAGTTTGACACTTATACTTCCTCAATAATTCTTCCTTCTTGTTCAAGATGGGCTCTGACAGTAGCTATTATTGCCTGGCTTTCAAGGGAGTTGACATTGCAGATATTTGCCCTGAGTTGAAAGATCTTGTAGAGAAAGTTTGTAGGAAGTGACAGGATGTTCCTGGTGTTGATGGTGAGAGAGGAGCCGTTGCTCAGTAAGAAGGTGTGGTCAAGAGACTTAGTGCTTATCCATCCCAGCACATCTAGGTCTTTGACAATGAAGGAGTACAGAAATATTCTTAAGCAGCAAACTTCTTCTTTAGTGAGAAGACTGCTCCTTATAATTTCAAGTCTTCTAGGAGTCAGCCTTCTTTCTGCTGCTACGGAAGATTCTGGATAAGCTACCCGTTTTGCTGTTTGTATGTGTCTTTCGAAGTTGGGTAGATTATCCTCCATCAAGTCATAGAACCTGCCAATGGCAAGTTCTACTGAGATCTGATGAAGTGTTGATGCAGTTAGTTAAATACAGTTGTAGGACATGGAGGGCATTGAGAGAGTTCCAGTTTAGCTCTTCTACTCCACTAAACTTCCATCCAATCCAAAATCTCTCAGCTGATCCATCATACCCCCAAGCTAGAATGGAGTTAAATTCTAGCTTTTGTGAAGTTTGAAAGAGTTGGGGGTAGTGGATTGACTTATGATGGCTGCTGCTACAGGGAGGATGCTGAAAGCTGTATATATTTGTTCTTTGTCTTCAGCTTCATTCAGCACCTCATCAACAGCCCTGACGACTAACTTCCAGTCTTCAGTTGTTTCTTCTTCGTTATCTAAAGCTGATAAGTCATGGACCTGTACAAAAGCTGGCTTGAAAAGTGTACTTTGAAAAACAGCCTGCTCTTGAATCCAGTCGTCAAGACTGTCTTTGTCCTCCTCCATTGGGACCATCTCCCCCTTTTTGGTTGCATCAGTGGACAAATAAGCATCAGTTTGGGTGCCCACTGATACAAGAGAGGGAGAAGGTACAGTTGGGCATTGATGGGCTTCATGCATAGAGACTTGGTGTCTTAGTTTGGACACTTCAGCCTCTAGCATAGCCACCCTGGCCATCAATTCCAGGTTATGAAGTTTCATTCTATCCTTATCCACAGTTGTGGAATCCTTGGATCCAGATGGGGCCTTAGGCCTAGCCTCTTCATCCCCATCACCCATGGTTTCTTGGCGCCTGGGATTCCTCTCAGTGAAGGGAGTTTCCAAGGAAGCATTCTCACTGTGAGTTGTCGTGGTTGAGGTCTTAGCAATGTTGTCACTGTCCTCCTGGTCATTTGATGGACCAACAGTAGTGACAGCCTCTTCCACATCCACTCTTTCATAACTCCTAGAGTGGACCTTCAGGGTAGAAAAACTTGGGTTGGGTGTGTTGGAAGCAATATCAATCAGTACCTCCGAGATAGTGGTAGTTGGAGAAGGTACATCATCTTGATCAGGTTCATCAGCACTTAAGTTCAGAAGAGAAAGAAAGGGCTCAGGGGGCTGTTCTACAGATCCGGGAAGTGATCCTGATCCTAATAGAGAGACATCCGAAGAAGCCTCCCTAATAATGTGGCTTTCCCTTATGATATTCTCACCAGAATGTTGGGATTCTGAGTGAGGGCTGTTAGGTTGGGTTTGGGCATTGGAGGCAAGAGAAGAAGGAGTTCACTTACCCCTTTTTCTAGTATAAGTTGTTGCAACCGGGGCCCTGTGTTCCGGTTGAACGATAACATGCAAAAGAGGTGTAAGTAATTTTTGTGCCTGTGCATCCTTAGTAGTATGCACAGGGGTTCGAATGGTAGAAGTAGATTGTTGTTCAGGATGTGAGGTGGAGGGTGTGGGATCAGTATCAGCTGGGATTGCTGAACTGTCACCCGGGGTTCTTTGCATGTTCAGCATTGTAGATAACAATGGAACATTGACCCCCGAGAACTTTTTGGAAACAGTCCTCATGCTTTGAAAAATGTTATTTTTATGACCCAACATGATGTAGATTCTTGCAGGTTTTGAAAGTTCTTTTAGTTCTTGATTGAAAACTTTCTGCAAGAATCTTGAGTACATAAAAAATTGCTGTTTTGCACCCTCTTGAAGGTTATATCTCAAACCCTCAAAGATGAGGTGTGCAAAGTTGAAGCCTTGGTTAGTGACCATACCATGGAAGGCGGAGGCAAGTGCAGAGCTCACCTGATGCAATCCACTCCTCTTCTGAGATATGCATTGGAGAAGAGTGTGGCAGGGATACTTCCATGGAGGGCCCATTAGCACCTTCTCGATCGTATACTCGGTCTGATTTCCAGTGTATCCAATGGAGACAAAGGTCCTCATATATTCGTCATTCGAGTATGAGATCGCTGCTCCCTCATCTTGAAGCTTAAGATGTTTTCTGAGTGTGGCTTCCAAGATGGTGATATCCTTGCCGTCTACTTTGGCTTTGATTTGGGGAATCCCTTGTTCGGTAGAGTTGACGGCGGTACTCCAGAAATCCTCCATATGAGGGATATATATGGTAGGGTTGATGGTGAGGGCAAAGTAAATCTTTGATCGACATAAGAAATCGATCATATCATCAATTCCTTGGGATTTCTTTCCTTTGGTGAGGTATGCTGTTAGGTTATGGTATGGGGAAAACTTGTCATCTGGGTTTTGATATCTGCCATAGCCGTTTGATTTTGGAGGGATGGTTTAGTATGGTGGAGACTTGAGAATATGGAGAATATGGAGAGCTTTGAATGTGGTGGGGACTTAGGGTTAAATTGAATGTGAAGCGGTGGTAAAGAAAATTTGATTTGTTCTTATAACGGCAGAGGAGAGAAAAAGCAAAATGACTTGTACAGTACAACCTTATTTACTTTTTATTGTTACAGCTGTAATACACCGAGGCAGTCATGGTAAAGACTGACGTTAATATCTTTTACAGCGGGTAAAAGTTAATTTGGACTTAAATTTATCCATCAGCAGCAAACTTGGTTGCTGTGGATGAATAAGCCTGCCCGCTGCAACTTTGGTTGCTGCAGAAGGTTAAGTTTGTCAGCAGCAGACTTAATTGCTGCTGATAGATGCAATGATCTGTAGCAAGGATGTTGCTGCTAACAGCCTTAAAGCTATCTGCAGGAAACTTGTTCCTTCTAATAAGTTAAAGCAGTCAGGGGCAAATTCTTTGCTGCTGAAAATTAGACCTGTCAGCAGCCAAAAGGATGTTGCTGAGTTATAACTTTTATTTACAACATAAGACAGACATATTTACAGCAATGGATAGACGCATTCAACAGAACCAATGATGATGCTTGGTGGTTTCTTTTCCTTCCACTGTTGAGTTGGTGATTTTCTAGTTTTCCTCACACTGTCAGCAGCAGATTTCGCTACTGATGTTTGTGGCTTGTTGACAGTAGATCCTGCTGCTGACAGCTTTGTTAAAGTGTCAGCATTCTTTGCTACTTTAGGCTTTGCCTTGGATTTTGCCTTATCAGTAGTGGACACTCTTGCTGCTGATGTCTTTGCCTTATCAGCAACGGATTTTGATGCAGAGGATTTTAGCTTATCAGCAGCAGACCTGGTTGCTGCTGAAAGCTTCTGCTTTGTTTTCTTGGGATTAACTGGACTAACAACCGATGTATGCTGATCCTTCTTTACCCTTTGTCTTTGAGGGGCTTGATGAAGGATCTGGTTGAAAGGGTTAAACTTACAGTTTGCAGCCAAGTGGTCTGATTCACCACAAATGATGCAAGTTTGTTGAGATTTAGGCAGCTTCACTCTTGAGGGAGATAGAGACTCTCTGAACTTAGTTGCTTTGTCTTTGTAGCTTCTTACCTTCTTATTTTTGTTAGTCTTTTCAAAGGCATGCTGCTTTGAATCTCTTTGGCATTACAGGTAATGAAAGCATGTGCTGGCAGTGTGGTTATATCTGCCACACACAAAGCATGATTTTGCCAGTTTGTATCTTGAAAGGTAGACATAGTCCTTTATTTGGAACAGATCCTTGAAGTTCCATGGATGAGCTTTGTTATGTTCAAAGGTGGCTTCTTCTAGGGTCCTTTGAACATATGAAACTTTTTCTTTGTGATTGGCTTGAAGCTGAGGCTTGGGTTTTGTGGGTTCTGATGTCTGTCCCTTTTTAATGTTTAGCTTTCTTCCATCTGGAGGATAGCTGATCTTGATCTGTTTGAATGGTACAGGGGCTGGAACAGCTGGAAGAACAACAGGAACTGCAACTCTATTCAGAACAGCTTCAGATGGGACTGCACTGGTTTCCTCATGGTCTGAGTGAGTTGACTCAGATTCCGATGAGGTAGTTCAGTCTTCGATGAAAGGTTCATCCGTTGAAGGATCCAGGTTTCAGTTTGCAGTGTCAAGATTTTCAACATTGAAGCTTGGTTCGTATATGGCAATATAGTCAGCAGGAGGAGGAACATCATTGTACTGATCATTGTTATACCCAAGTCCAGTTTTTACCTTCTCATGGAGTTGAATATCTAAAAGTCTTTGTAACTTTTTGGAGGAAAATTCATATTTTTCAACATGAACTTTCTATTCTGCAGTTCAGCTCTGGTAGCTTTTAGTTTGACCAGTAGATCATCAATTTGAGTTTCAAGATTAGTTTGTTCGTATTTTAGCGATGAAATTTCTTTCTTAAGGCAGTTAGTCTTTTCTTTATAAGTATTTTCAACCTTTTTGAACTCAGGTTTCATCTGATGAAACTCTCCATTTTGATCTATAAGGTTTTGGTTGTGCTTTCTATAACCCAAAACTTTATCAATACAGGCTTGAGAGCAAAGATGTTCGAATACCTGAGATGGTATCTCTGTAGTGTCTGCCATTAGAGCTTGATTGTTGACGGGCAGTTCTTCATATTGAAAGCTCCAGTCGAACTCAGAAGGTCCAACAGTTGCACATACTGCAGTTTGAATTGAACTAGGACCTGAGTGCTCAAAATGTATGGCAGAGGAGGTGGTGGTGGATGTTGAGGCTGTTTGGTAGCTTGAGCTTCTTTCTTTTGCCTGAATCATCTCTAGCTCATAGTTGTTTAGCATTCCAAAGAGCTCAGTCATCTGGAGAGTTTTCAGATTCTTCGTTCTTCTGATTGACACTGTGTAAAGTGTCCAGCAGCTTGGTAGAGACCTGATGAAATTCTTGAGAATATCTTCATTCTCTAGCTTCACCTTTGAGCACTGCAGCTCTCCTACAAGATAAGTAAATCTGTTGTATAAAACGGTTAGAGACTCACCTTCCTTCCAGACGAAGTTTTCATACTGCTGCTTCAGGATGTCTTCAAACCCGTTGCTTTGTGCCATTTTTGTTCTTGGTGACTTGATGAAATAGAGAGAGAGTTTAGAATAGAACCAGAAGTGATTAAACAAGTGTGAGTTTGTTTAATCTGAGCCAAAGCTCTGATACCACTTGTAGGATCGTGAAATTACAAGATGGTTCTATTCTTAGTTGAAATTGGCGGAAACTATAACAACTACACAAATGTAATCGAACAGACAGAAAGAATACTTTTAAGAACACTGTTGTATTAAGCTTTTGCAGATAACCGATTACAATTGAAAACTCAGTGAAGAAGCACAAAAAACATATATACATTGAAGGGTTTACAGATTATTTATACTCACTTAGAATCAAGACAGCCCCTTGATTCTAAGGATCAGATCTAATACAGACCGTTGATCTGTTGTATCTAGCTAACTATTACACGTTTTGTCAATATCTAGTTAACTTTATTGAAGCGTCTTCTTTATGCATTATTGCTTGCATTTCTAGAGAAGAGCATTGTCGTCCGTCATTGATTGCACCACTGAGGTTCCTTCTGCTTTGAGTGTGTCAGTCGCTTTTGCAGAAAGTTGTCAGTGACGCTTGGCATGGATAGTCAGCTGCAACGATTTGTCTTCAAGGAACACAATTATCAGCAGCAAGAATGAGAATGATGCTGCTATCAGCAGCAACAAGTGTTGAATGCTGATGATAAGCCTATCAGCAGCAACATGTGTTGAATGTTGCTGATAAGCCTATCAGCAGCAACAAGTGTTGAATGCTGCTGATAAGCCTATCAGCAGCAACAAGTGTTGAATGCTGCTGATAAGCCTATCAGCAGCATTTGTACTTAGAATAATTTAGTAGCAATCAGTCTTTGGTTCTACAATAACATTCATCTCCAACAACTTTGAATTTTGGCAAAAATCTGAAGTGTTCAAGAGAGTACACGAACATCCAAACGTTCGAAAATACTTGACATAAGGCTTTCTTTTATATAACAGCTCATATGGAGTCTTCATATACTGTTTAACCATTAAGACTCTGTTCAACACGTAACAGGCTGTATTAACTACTTCTGCCAAGAAAATAATCGGAAGACTAGAATCAACCAACATCGTCCTAGTTGCTTCAATAAGAGTATGATTTTTCCTTTCAGCAACCCCATTCTGCTGCGGAGTTCTTACAGCACTAAATTGTTGTGTTATTCCCTTTTCTGCACAAAACGAATTTATTAGACCATTTTTGAACTCCGTGTCGTTATCACTACGAATAATTGACACTTTAGTATCACAGATATTCTCAATCCTTTTAATAAATTCAATGACAGTTTCAGATTTTTCATACTTGGAAACAAGGAAAAACACCCATGAAAATCTTGAGAAATCGTTTGTGATGATGTGACACCCGGCAAATTTCAGGTTGATACCCATTCCAGACTAAGATACATATTACATTATTAGACATGCATCACACTTAATTTTATAGTAATTAAGTCCATTTCACACTTAACAATCAATCTGTTTACACGCGACGGTAATCTGGAACATTACCCGGTCAAACACGCGTCCTGTAGCACGACCATCGGTAACAATTTAAAACAAAACCACGAGGGCCATCCGGTGACAGAAAGTTTTGAGGGTTTTTGTACTTAGAAAATTTTTTTGACCCCTCAAATCTTTTTCACCTAAATTCCATAAAACTTTATTCCAATCATAAAAGCATATGTAAAAATACCTGGAACTTCATTCCCGACGATTTTCCTCACCGAATCAAGCGCGAATTCCTGCAAAGCATGACACAAATAAAACACATTTACCGAAAAACACATAAAAAGACATGGACGCAAACCATGTAATGCACACAAACTCTACATCCCAGACACTTGCCCAAGATTCAAACAAGCCTATCAGGAGGCTTCTCCTTGATCCTAACAGGTACCGCCTTCATCCTTCGCTGTGACACCCAGTAATTCATGTGAATATCCATATTACATAAATGCACGTTCAAATCATATATTTTCTTGAAGTATTATTTTGACGAAGTAAAGTCAAGGAGTCTAGCAAAGAAACTTATATCAAAATAGAAATCTTTATGAATTACTAGGGAAATAAGCAATAATAACCCGCAAAGTACGATCGTTGGTGATTAACAAGGTTGTTATTCTAGTAAAAGTCTAGGGAGACGCTTTAACTTAAAAACACAAATATTGGTGACTAAACTCTTGAAAGTTGACATATAAATAATTGTTACATGTCGCTATGTTATTTTATGAGTAAAACAGGCGTGATTTAGTTAAAGTAATGACTAGGTCGGGATCAACTAGTAAACTAATAAACAAGTCAAAAATACATAAGGATAGTTGATCATAAAAAGTCCTACACCGGGTATTAGATCACGCGATCACCTAGAAGGTTGACACCACCAAAGAACCTATCTAACTAAGACTTGAATTGTAATTATGAGATGTGACAAGACCCAACCCCCACCCTACTACCCCATTTCGGCCATACTTATGTGGGGCCACCCACAGACCCACTCCA
Organism: Smallanthus sonchifolius; assembly: GCA_023525975.1. Classification (NCBI taxonomy): domain Eukaryota; kingdom Viridiplantae; phylum Streptophyta; class Magnoliopsida; order Asterales; family Asteraceae; genus Smallanthus; species Smallanthus sonchifolius. Next base: position 33,776,982 of record CM042030.1, on the reverse strand, counting down.
CCATCATGACCATGAGCATGTGTCATGAGGGGCCATACCCAATCAACCAAGGGTGCAAGCAAGAGTCAATTCGTCAAGTCAATCATCCTTGATGTGACTTGGTTGAATGCAACACCCAACCCCCCATCCCTTCTCCCCCACTTCAGCCGAGAATAGAGGGCCCCACCCTCTTAACACCACCTCACCACTCCCATACCCATGTCATAGAAGGCCATGCCTCTTTGAGTGTAGACCACACCAACATCTTCCATCACATTAAATACACCCACTTACACACTCAACCTCTCACTCTCTCATATATAGACACACTCACGGCTCACACATGCACACACACATACGCTTTGTATATTTCAATTTCAAGAGCAAAAACCCTAGAGAAGTTTGAGTTAGAGTTGAAGATTCAAGGAAGGTTTGGAGTCTAGGAGTCGGGACTTGATAACAACACGAGCACCTAGTGTCTTCCATATGTTTTTCTTCACCGAGCTTGTCTAGTGGTACGAAATCATCATCCATCTTTTATGTTTTCTTTACTTCCTTAAAGTAAGCATGTTGTTCATCCAAAATTAAAGGAGGTTTAAAAAGCTAAAGAGTTTATAAAGTTTAACATTTTTAGGATTTAAAAGCTAGATTTTATATAAAAAGATGTATGAAATTCGAAAATGATAAGTTTTTATACATAAGTTATTATCTTAACATATTTATGAAATATGTGTTGATTTGAATTCATGATGCTAAATTAAGAATTGATAAACTAAAAAGATGTGTGTAAATGTGTATATATGTGTGTAGCCAAAAATTGAAGGTATAAGTGTATATGTTGTTGTTTTGATACCATAATGATAGTTGTAGATGTTAAAAGCATGATTAACATTAGATAAAAAGGTTTGAACATGGATACATACATGAAGAAATCATGATATATAGATATATATATGTAGGTGTGTTTTGGAAAACTTGATAAATGTATGTTCATAAAGTGTTAAACTTGTTAAAATGAGAATTATTGAATCATATGTATGCATGATTATGGAGTATGTTCATAAAAATAGTTTATGATATTGGTTAAAAACATGACATAACATATATATATATATAGATATACATATTGATAACTTATCAAGTTCTGGAAATGTATACTAAGAAGATCATGTTAAAAACCCTAATATTATACATAAAATATATGTATGTGTATGCATGTAAATCTTGAAAGCGCACTGTCAAGTTAGTCTAAAAATATATGTGCATACATAAGGATAAAAGTTCTTATGTTATCATGGAGCATACTTAAATATATGTTGGATCGTTGGACTATATTTATAATTGTGTACATAGATTAGTACGAATAAATGCATGATAAACATAAACAAGTTAATAAATATCGTTCGGCACATGTAATTGTATGTACATATAGAGATAGACATACATAGGAAATACATGAACCATACTTGTATAATTATTGGAAAGAAATAATTATAAGTGTTTATACATGGACTATAATATAAATATATTATAAGACGATTGCAAAAATAATATTTATTTTTGACAAACATAATGAGTCACCAATATGGAAATATAATAGTTTTTTCGGAAAATAAATAGAGCGTCTAGACTTGAATAATAATCACCAATGAGTCGTCATGATAAAACAATGTTTTAAATACACAAAGTCGAACTTAACAGGAATAGTTAAGTCGGGTGAACAACTTGCGTTTAAGACGGGTAGTCTTAACGGGTATAGTATCCTTGTGTAATTAGGATATGGATAAGCGGGTCTACTGTTATTTAAAGATTTGCTAGCATCAAGGTGAGTTTCACTAATCCCCCATTTTTTGAAGTTTTTGAAATGATTTGGGGTGGAAACATACTTGTAAAAGACTTTTGTATGTAAACGAATGAACTAATGATCTGACCGTATGTGTGTATTGAGGAAAAAGTAAAGCGCTTTAAGTCCTCTGAATAAGTTAGTAACCATTAGCTATTTTAGCCCGGGATTATATGGATAGTACTATTGGGGGTGACGCCTCCGGTCATGGTTAGTCGCGCTAACCAGGGGTCCAAATGGCCGAATGACCGCATATTGTCTTACTCGCAGAAAGGCGGGGGGAGGCACAGAATGTTGGGTTTGGTTATGGTCTCGTACATTACATACTATTTTGTATTCCTTGCAAGCTTACAAATGGGGTCAATAGATCGGATTAGTATTCAGATTCATTGGTAATACATGCAAAAGAGTTTTGATCAGGTTAAAGTGATCAGGTTTAAACAAAAGAGTTCTGATCAGGTTTAAGCAAATGAGTTTTGATCAGGTTAAAGTGATCAGGTTTAAACAAAAGAGTTCTAATCAGGTTAAAGTGATCAGGTTTAAGCAAAAGAGTTTTGATCAGGTTTAAGTGATCAGGTTTAAATAAAGGGTTTTGATCAGGTGAAAATGATCAGGTTTAATCATTGGGTTTATGATAACTCTTTATAATAATTTGTGAACTCACCAACCTCGTGTTGACATTTTTAAGTATGTTTTCAGGAAAATGAACGTGGTCTCCAGGCTAGCAATGTAGGTTACTTACATACATGAGGATACAGCTTTTGGAAGGATTTCACTTGTATAACTCATGGATTTGAGTCATATTTGAGAAATCTTAAACTTTGTATAAAAACTAAGTTATGTTTTGGGATGCAAACATTTAAACTTTGATTATGTATCCAATATCATGTATGTGTTTGCGGTAATCATATGCTTTGAAAACCAGTGAACGTTACGCCTCGCGTTTCCGCCTTGGCGGGGTGTGACAGAACTTGGTATCAGAGCCATTGATTATAGTGAACTAGGAGTCTAAAACGGAACCTAGTCTATAATTTAAATGACTCACTAAAACGTCTTCATTGCATAAGCATTGCATAACCATTCATCTTGTTATATGGATATTGTAGTCACAAGTATGTCGTCACACTCTGACCCCGTCTCTGCCTCTGAATCCAATGATGAACTTCCCGTCGCATGCCCCAGAGGTCGAGTGCAAGTCCGCAGCTCCACACCACCCAATGTCGCCCTGGGAGAACTACCTATCGTCTACCGAAAGAAAAGTGGAGGACCAGTTATGGTAAAGAGTGCTAGGAAGAAGGTTCGATTGCCACGCAAGAGGACTCTGGCATCCCGTGACCCGTAAGACTTGGAGACTGATGAGGAACCACCTAGGAAACGAACCTGCTACCACCCTACTGTGGGGACTATCAACTAGATGCCCCGTACACTGGCACGATGGAGGGAGATGGAGAGCATCCCCTCTACCTTTGAGCTCGTGGAGTCCTCCAACTCCCCAACACCCCTACCCCACACTAGGGAAGCCATGGAGCTCACAGTGCCTACATTGGTAGCACGTGTTTATACGCACGAGGAGCGTCTTGATGACCTCCTAGAAGATATCCAGGCACATAGAGATGCAGCCACACGACTTCGTCAAGGGCTCGGATCTCGAGTGCAGACTCTGGAGGACAGCACCCGAGGTATACAGGGTGCCACAGACTATCTAGAGATGAGAGCTGATATGGATTGGCAGTTGACTATCACGGTCCGAGACAGGGTGGTGGCGCTGGAAGAGAGGACTTTGGCTGCAGAGTTTGTGGCTAGGGCTAGCCTTGTCATGACGGGACTTGCCATGATGATTGGTTTGTACTCCCACTTCTACTTTTAGACCTATTACGGGCGGGTTGTCCCTGTAGCATATTATGTAGTTTAAAACATTAGTACTGATGTGGTCATGTGAACCCATCCCTTTTGTATCCTTGTCTTTTGGAACAATGTACTATGTATGTTTTAAGTATGTATGTGATGGTTTATGTTGTGATGATGGTTGTTTACGTTTGACGTTGTTGTATCCTTATGTCATGATCTATCATTATTATTATATAATGTTGTTTCTTTTTAAATGTTATGTTAGAAAAAACGTCATGGCACCTAAGCGAGGACACCCCGTAACACTACTAGTGGCAACAACGAGACGATTTCCTCAAATGTGGAACAACTCATAGCACCGCTTTCCTCAAACGTGGAACAACTCATAGCACAGCGAGTAGCTGCCGCCATGGAGCAGTATGAAGCAAATCGAAATAGTGGCGGAGGAAACGTCAGCGGTACCGGCGGAGGAGGTGCAGGAGGTAGCGGTACAGCAGGAGGTTCCGGAGGTAATAAAAATAAATAAGCCATAAAACATAGTCATGATCCGAATTAATGACGTTATGACTTGTGATTCTACAGATGCTCCAAATAGGAAGTGCACCTACAAGGCCTTCCTATCCTGCAACCCCCGCAGTTTTAATGGCACCGAGGGTGCAGTAGGACTAATGAGATGGATAGAAAAGATGGAGTCGGTGATTGATATAAGTGAATGCACCGCTGACTGCATGGTGAAGTATTCTACATGCACACTCACTGATAAAGCTTTAACCTGGTGGAATTAACAAGTCAAGACTTTGGGGAGAGAGATAGCGTATCAATTATCTTGGGAAGACTTGAAAAATATGATGATCGAGGAATATTGTCCACGAAACGAATTGCAAAAGATTGAAACAGAGATGTGGAACTTACAAATGATCGGAGATGATGTGGCGGGGTACACCGACCGTTTTAATGAATTAGCAATTCTGGTACCTCATATGGTCACACCAGAACATAAGTGTGTGGAAAGGTATCTGTGGGGCCTTGCGCCTCAAATTCGTAGTATGGTAACATCATCTAATCCAATGGATGCCAAGAGTGCTATAACTTTAGCATTCAAACTGAGGGATGACGCAGTGCGTAATGGAGTGTTTAGAAGGAATGAGAATGAGGAATGTAGATCTGGGGAGAAAAGGAAATGGATGGGAAATTTAAGTAACAAATCTGGAAAACAAGGGTTTAAGAAACAAGGAACTGTGAAGGCTTTTGCAGCCAACACAATGGAAAGGAAGGAGTATGATAGGGGCCTACCGAGGTGTAAGAAGTGCGGAAATCAGCACACCGGTGAATGTATCAAATGTGGAAAGTGTGACAGGTTTGGCCACACCACACAAGCTTGTCGAGTTGACGACCGAACAGGGAAATTTAAACCGGGATGTTTCATATGTGGTGACCTGAAACACTTCAAAAAGGATTGTACTAAGTGGAAGAATTAGACGAACGCTCCGGCACACGGGAGAGCATTTGTGATGGGTGCAAGGGACGCACGCCAGGACCCGAACATCGTCACTGGTACGTTCCCGATAAATAATCACTATGCCTCTGTACTTTTTGATTCGGGTGCGGATATGAGCTTTGTGTCGAATGATTTTAAATCCTTACTCGGTATTAAGGCCAGCAAACTAGATCAAAGTTATACAATTGAATTAGCAAATGGGAAATTAATAGAAGCCGGAGAGGTCATTAAGGGTTGTACTTTATGTTTAGAAAACCATACATTCAGTATAGACCTTCTACCCGTTGAACTAGGGAGTTTTGATATTGTTATTGGCATGGATTGGTTATCAAAGAATCGTGCCGAGATCGTATGCTTCGAGAAGATCATACGTATCCCACTACCAAGCGGAGAAATTCTTTCAATTCAAGGCGAAAAGTGTAGAACGATGTTGAAGACGATAAACTGCATGAAAGCTCATAAGTATCTACGCAAGGGTTATTGTGCATTCCTGGCTCACATCGTCGAGAAGAAACCCGAGGAACATCGACTCGAGGACATACCAATCGTTAGGGATTACCCTGAAGTATTTCCCGAGGACTTACCTGGATTACCACCATCAAGGCAAGTTGAGTTCCGGATCGACCTAGTACCAGGAGCCGCACCAGTTGCACGATCTCCGTATCGTCTAGCCCCTTCCGAGATGCAGGAACTGTCGAGCCAATTATAAGAATTACTTGACAAATGTTTCATAAGACCGAGTTTCTCACCATGGGGAGTTCCGGTCCTATTTGTAAAGAAAAAGGATGGAACCTTTAGAATGTGCATTGATTACCGGGAATTGAACAAGCAGACAATCAAAAACCGGTATCCTCTCCCTCGAATAGACGATTTGTTTGATCAACTTCAAGGTTCCAGTTTCTATTCTAAAATTGATCTACGATCAGGGTATCATCAACTGAAAATTCAAGAAGAAGATATACCAAAAACGGCTTTTAGGACTCGTTACGGTCACTACGAGTTCCTAGTTATGCCATTGGCTTGACTAATGCACCGGCTGTTTTCATGGATCTCATGAACCGCGTGTGCAAGCCGTACTTGGATAAATTCATGATTGTGTTTATCGATGACATATTGATATATTTACGAACCAAGGAGGAACATGAACATCATTTGAAATTAATCTTGGAACTACTCAGGAATGAGAAGCTTTATGCTAAATTCTCTAAGTGTGAGTTTTGGATTCGAGAGGTTCACTTTCTAGTACACGTCATCAATAAGAATGGTATTCACGTAGATCCATCCAAGATTGAAGCAATCAAAAACTGGGAAGCACCAAGAACTCCGACTGAGGTGCGTCAATTTCTGGGTTTGGCAGGCTATTACAGACGATTCATCGAGAATTTTTCAAAGATAGCCTTGCCTTTGACCATGTTAACTCAGAAGGACAAAAAGTTTGATTGGACTGATAAACAAGAATCAGCTTTTCAATTGCTGAAGCAAAAACTTTGCAGTGCACCAATCCTATCCCTTCCCGAAGGGACTGACAATTTCATTGTGTACTGTGATGCATCACACCAAGGTCTGGGATGTGTGTTGACGTAGAGAGAAAAAGTCATAGCATATGCATCCAGACAGCTGAAAGTCCATGAGAAAAATTATACGACTCACGATCTGGAATTGGGTGCTGTCGTGTTTGCACTAAAAATTTGGAGACATTACTTATACGGTACAAAATGCACTATCTTTACAGACCACAAGAGTCTCCAGCACATCTTTAATCAGAAAGAACTCAACATGAGGCAACGTCGTTGGGTAGAGCTACTGAATGATTACGACTATGATATCAAGTATCACCCTAGTAAGGCAAACGTCATAGCAGATGCCTTGAGTCGTAAGGAACGGGTTAAAACTCTTCGTGTTCGTGCCCTAGGATTGACAATTCATACGAGCCTCACGACTCAAATCCGGATGGCACAACAAAAGGCAATCAAAGAAGAAAACACTCAGAATGAAGCTTTACGAGGAATGATCAGACAGTTGGAACCAAAGTCAGATGACACTTTATACTTCATGAATAGAATTTGGGTGCCATGTTTTGGTAACTTACGGGAGTTGGTTATGGACGAAGCCCACAAGTCCAGGTACTCCATTCACCCAGGTTCGGATAAGATGTATAAGGATCTGAAAGAACACTATTGGTGGCCGAACATGAAAGGAGAAATTGCTATTTATGTCGGTAAATGCCTGACATGATCAAAGGTAAAGGCAGAACATCAGAAACCATCGGGATTGTTACAACAACCCGAGATACCTCAATGGAAATGGGAACAGATTTCAATGGATTTCATTACAAAGTTGCCCAGGACGTCGAGCGGGTATGACATGATATGGGTAGTTGTCGATCGTTTGACAAAATCAGCCTATTTTCTACCCATCAAAGAAACGGATAAAACCGAGAAACTTGCGAAGCTTTATATCAAGGAAATTGTGGCTAGGCATGGAGTGCCAATTTCTATTATCTCTGATAGAGACAGCAGATTCGTGTCTAGAATCTGGAAATCATTACAAGAAGCCATGGGCACACGTCTTGACATAAGCACGGCATATCACCCATAAACATATGGTCAAAGTGAAAGGACCATTCAAACCTTAGAGGATATGCTCCGTGCGTGTGCAATTGACTTCGGTAAATTAACGAGTATACCGTAGAACTAGCTGACGGTAAATTAATCAAAACCAACCACATTATTCCGAACCGTGTCCTAGAATTAGCCAATCATTCCTTCAAAATAGATCTGTTACCCATTAAAATAGGGAGTTTTGACGTGATTATCGGTATGGACTGGATGTCCAAGAATGGAGCAGAGATTGTATGCCGTGAAAAGATTATCAGATTACCCCTACCAGATGGAGAAACACTTGCAATACAAGGAGAAAGGAGCGGGATTCCTCTGAATATCATCTCGTGTATGAAAGCCCAGAAGTATCTACGGAAAGGATACTATGCCATCTTAGCACATGTAACAGAGAACTGGACAGAAGAAAGGAAGGTCTAGGACATACCAGTTGTTCGTGATTTTCCTGAAGTATTCCCTGAAGACTTACCGGGACTTCCACCACAGCGACAAGTCGAATTCCGAATCGACCTTACCCCAGGAGCTACCTCGATAGCGCGGTCACCGTACAGACTGGCGCCGTCAAAAATGCAAGAATTATTAAACCAACTACAAGAGTTGGTAGATAAAGGATTTATCCGACCAAGTCATTCGCCTTCGGGAGCACCTGTCTTATTTTTCAAAAAGAAAGACGGGTCATTTCGTATGTGCATCGACTACAGGGAATTGAACAAAGTAACCATCAAAAACCGATACCCTCTACCTAGAATAGACAATTTGTTCGACCAACTACAAGGATCGAGTTTTTACTCAAAGATCGACTTAAGGTCAGGATACCATCAGCTGAGAATCCAAGAGGAGGACATACACAAGACGACAATCCAAACTCGATATGGACACTACGAGCTTTTGGTTATGCCATTCGGTTTGACTAATGCGCCCACAATGTTTATGGATCTTATGAACCATGTGTGCAAACCCTACCTAGATAAGTTTGTTATTGTGTTCATTGACGACATCTTGATCTATTCTTGCAGCGAGGAGGAACACGCTGAACATCTAAGACTCGTTCTAGAATTATTGAAAACCGAGAAGTTGAACGCCAAGTTTTCAAAATGCGAATTCTGGATTCCAGAAGTGCATTTCCCAGGTCATGTGGTAAACAAGATGTGCTTACACGTTGACCCAACTAAGATTGAAGCGATAGGAAACAGGCAAACACCCAAAACCACAACTGAAATACGATAATTTTTGGGACTTGCCGGATATTACAGAAGGTTTATCGAAAACTTTTCAAAGATTGCAAAACCATTGACTTCTTTGACGTAGAAAGACGTGAAGTATGATTGGAATGAAAGAACTGAAGAAGCATTTCAGTTACTCAAGCAAAAACTTTGTAGCGCACCGATCTTAGCACTACCAGAAGGAAACGACGACTTCGTAGTCTACTGCGATGCGTCACACCAAGGACTCGGTTGTGTACTGATGCAAAGAGAGAAGGTTATCGCATATGCTTCACAAAAACTCAAAGTGCACGAAAAGAACTACACCACCCATGACTTGGAATTGGGAGCCATGGTTTTTGCACTCAAAATCTGGAGACAATACCTGTATGGTACCAAATGTACAATTTTCACCAACCACAAAAGTCTCCAACACATCTTTGATCAAAAGGAGTTTAACATGCGACAACGCAGATGGGTCGAATTGCTTAATGATTACAACTGCGTAATCCGTTACCATCCGGGAAAGGTAAGCGTAGTTGTTGATGCCCTAAGTAGGAAAGAACAACTCAAACCACGGTGAGTGCGAGCATTAACCTTGACAATCCACATGAATCTACCTATCCAGATACGTGATGCTCAACTCGAGGCACTCAAGGAGGAAAATTTGGAAAATGATGGCCTACGAGGCATGGAGAAACTGTTTGAGATCAAATCCAATGATGTGCGTTACTACATGGACCGGATATGGGTACCGAACCATGGGAACATAATAGAATTAGTGATGGATGAGGCACATAAGTCAAGTTATTCAATTCACCTTGGTTCTAACAAAATGTACCAAGGCCTTAAGACAAACTACTGGTGGCCAAACATGAAAGCCGAGATTGCCACCTATGTCAGAAAATTTCTAACCAACGCCAAGGTTAAGAAGGAATACCAGAAACCATCAGGATTACTACAGCAGCCGAAAATTCCACAATGGAAGTAAGAATAAATTTCAATGGACTTCGTCACGAAGTAACCCAAAACTCCTAGCGGATACGACACCATCTGGGTGATCGTTGACCGTTTAACCAAATCCACACACTTCCTTCTAATCAAAGAAAATGACAAAATGGAGAAGTTGACCCGGCTTTACCTAAAGGAAGTAGTTTCAAGGCATGGAGTGTCGATCTCCGTCATCTCAGATAGGGATAGTCGTTTTACTTCCCGATTCTGGCAATCATTACAAGAAGCATTGGGAACACGCTTATATTTGAGCACTGCCTATCACCCACAAACAGATGGTCAAAGTGAAAGAACCATCCAAACACTAGAAGATCTATTAAGAGCTTGTGCGATAGATTTTGGCAACAGCTGGGATACTCACCTACCATTGGTTAAATTTTCATACAACAACAGTTACCACACGAGTATCAAGGCAGCACCATTTGAAGCACTTTGTGGAAGAAAGTGCAGATCACCACTCTGTTGGGCAAACGTTGGAGATAGTCAGCTCACTAGACCAGAGCTTGTCCACGAGACCACCGAGAAAATTTTCAAAATCCGAGATAGACTGCAATCCATTCAGGACAGACAGAAAAGCTACGCTAATCAAAAGCGTAAACTAGCAGAGTTTCAAGATGGCGACAAAGTGTTACGAAAATTTGTGCCTTGGAAAGGCGTAATCCTTTTTGGCAAACGTGGGAAACTGAACCCCGCTACATAGGACCATTTGAGATCCTGCAAAGGATTGGCCCTGTTGCCTACCGACTTAACCTATTGGAAGAGCTACATAATATCCACAATGTATTCCATGTATCCAACCTAAAGAAGTGTCTACACGATGAGACACTAACAATACCTCTCGAGGAGGTACAAATCGACGAACAACTACATTTTGTCGAAGAACCCGTGGAAATCATGAACCACAAGGTTAAACAACTAAAACAAACTCGCATTCTGATAGTCAAGGTCCGATGGAATTCCAGACGCGGCCAGAGTTCACATGGGAGCGCGAAGATCAGATTAAGCGAAAGCACCCACACTTGTTTCAGACCACACCATCAGCTATTACCGCAAGCTGAATTTTGGGAGGAAATTCCTTTAAACCGGGGGATAATGTGACACCCGACAAATTTCAGGTTGATACCCAATCCTGACTGAGATACATATTACATTATTAGACATGCATCACATTTAATTTTATAGTAATTAAGTCCATTTCACACTTAGCAAGTCAATCCGTTTACACACGACGGTAATCCGGAAGATTACCCGGTCAAACACGCGTCCTACAGCACGACCGTTGGTGACAATTTAAAACAAATACCTAGACATATAATATGTGTGTGAAAATTATATGTAACACTGTGATTTAATTAATCATGCCTATATGAATTTTTCGGTGATTTATGGAAATACTTTTATTTCGAGCACAGTCCGGTATACACGCAGTGTGCACTAGCTAGGTTCATAATTCTAAGCAGACACTTAGACATATATTTTGTGTGCACAAATTACATGTAGCACTATGATATGTTATTCTAACACTCTGTGAAGTTTTCAGGAATTTTCTGAGAAACTTTATGTTTAACGCTGTCTGGCTAGTCTGCATTATGTACCGACATTTCCAAATAAAAATCCAAAAATTTTGTATGTTAAACATACCAATGTGAGTCAAATTATTTTTAAATAATTTCGTTCATACCTATTCTGGAACTCCATAAACAAATCAAAGACTATCCGTTTTCCACCACCCGGTATTAGAAAACCCTATAAATACCCCCACTCTTCCCCACATTTCCACCACCACTCTTTCACTTTCTCTCTCTTCTTCTCCCTCTCTTTGAGCCGAGAACCACCACACCATCACTATTCTTCACCATTTTTGATTTTTTGATCTTGTTTCCTTTAATTTCAAGCTTCCAAGATCAAGATTTCCAAGTTTGCAAGAAGATTCATCCACCATTTCATCCATTTTCGAGTTTGGTAAGCATCAAAACCCATCTTTTTTCCATTTTCATCTTCATGTTCTTATGAACACGCATCCAAAGAAAACTCATTTTTATGAAAGATTATCCATGGATTTTTAAAGGAAATGTGTTTTAAAACTCAAATGGTACATAGTGTTGGTGATTTTGAATCCGAATTTTGTTCAAAGGCTCGGTATCCATTTAAGGAAGCTTTATTATGTATACATGTGCTAGATGATGAGATTTTGTTGTTTTGATGATGGATTATGTTGTAATAGTAGTTGTAGATGATCAATATGTGAAAACTTTGTTGACAAAAGTGTTGGATGATACATGCATGCTCGGTTTTGCTATTTTTGGAAACTTTAATTTTGGGTTTCATGATAGATGCCATATTTAGGGTGATTTGATGATGGAAAATGGTTAGATATGCATAAAGAATGGATAATATGTGTATATTTGCTATCTTGAACTTTTGGTCATATGAGATTTCATGCTCGGTTCTATTTATAGTAACTTTAATTTTTAGGTTTTTGTTAAAAAAATTTATGATGTGATTTGTTTGGTGGAAATGATGCATAAACACTAGATTTAGAGATTGTATGATTTTTTTTCGGTAAAATCACATTTCCATGATGCTTTTAGGCTCGTTTTCTATTTTTAGAAACTTTATTTCTTGACATGTATGAAAACTTGATGTTTGGGTGTATTCAAAGCATGAAACTAGTGTAGTGAACATTATGGAAGAATGATTGACCAAAATGATGCATTAAAATGCATGTGTATGAGTTTTAGAGCTCGGTTTCTAAATAAGGAAACTTTACTTTCCACAAGATGTGTTTTCAAGTTCTTAACATGATTAGAAGGTCTAAATGAATTAGTAACATGTAACTAAGTGCATTGTATAATAATATATGATATTATTCCACAAACTTGCCAATTTGACATGATCTTGCTATTATAGGAAACCTTACTTATCCGAAACTCGCATGTTTGTCTATTTTTAGAAAGTAAACCTTGAGATGTTCTATATGCGTTATAAAATTCCTAATTTCATGTGTGAACATCAACTTTTCATAGTTGCCATGTTTAGGATTCAAAAACTTGACTTTCCTGTGAAGGAAACTTTGAATGTACCAAAAGTTGTGTTTCAAGTTCTAAATTCCAATCGAATGTGCCAATGTGTTTATTAGACAATAATAGACTATTTCAAAGTAGGTTTGAATTCTATGTTAGGATTTGAATGCTTAAGTCCAACGTGTCACCAACGGGTCGCCAAGTCAAAACATATTTTAAACGTCAAAGTCACTTTTCAAAAAACTCTTTGGATGCATAGAGTTCATAGTCAAACATATACAATACTTAGACCTTAAAGTCCTAAATGTTTCCTAGGGCACGAGTAGGTCGTCTCATTTAGCCGGATTGCTAAGACTTTCATATCATTACCGCTTTATCAGGTGAGTTATCACAGCCCAGTTTCACTCATTTTCCATTTTGGGGTGAGATACATGATCAAGTATATTTTTCAAAAATCATACTTCCATGCTTACACAGTTACATTAATTATATAAGTTGTACATGGTGTGTACGAAGTCCTCTTAGAGTCAACCATTAATTTTTCCAAAAGCGAGGTGATCATGAACAGTACTGTTAGGTTTAACAACCCCTGCCCGGGTTAGTAACGCTAACTTCGACTGAAGGTCGAACGGGTACATAATTGACCTAATCCATTCATGTGCATGGCACAAAGAGGCGAACTACATCCTTTTCCTTTTTTAGTGGCTACAGTTGAGCTTTGGTAGGCAAACTTATGATAATTTTTGGTTTTGTCTGATCCACAATGATTGTGTAGAGTACAAATGTTTTTCCATGCATTTCCAACATATGCTTTTCCATGCATTGTCAATATATTATTTTCCAAAACATTTCATGATATGATTTCCATTACATACAACCTGTGAACTCACCAACTTTATGTTGACCCATTTTAGCATGTTTATCTCAGGTCGTTTAATGCATACGATATGTGGCTAGGATGCACCCACAGGAGTCACAAACTATTCATGCATGGCATCCTATTTTGAAAAACGCTTTTAATTCATTTGTTAAGCGTTGTAAACTTTTAATCATTGCTTTCGCACATTTACTTTGAACTTTGCTAAACTTATTTTGGGCTTGTTCAAGCCATTCATTAAAACAAGTATTTTGAAAACCATTTAGTGGTCGTTCAAAGTAATACAATGGTAAAGATCCTCTCAAGTCACGCCACTCGGGTATAGCCCGAAAGTGGAAATTGGGGGTGTGACAGACGACAAGGCAATACAATTTCTTTGCAATGCTACGAACACGAATTGGACCAAATAAGTCCATATGAATTAAAAATAAAGGTCTAGTGAAAAAGTTTATTGTTTTTGCAGGATGAGACTTCTTATGTTGCTTTCCCTTTGCACATGATAAACAACTATCTTGAAGTGCAAACTCTTTCTTTGGTAAGCCTCACACAAGATCTTTGTACACTAGAATATTGATATTCTTTAAGTTTACATGACCCAGACGTCTATGCCACAAGTAAGGCTCAGAATCAGTGGCTTTCGACAATAAGCATGACACATTCATGGGTGCTGAATGATTATTCATATCCACCACGTATGTGTTGAACCGTCTCGGTGCTCTCATCAAGATCATATCTTCAGGAATTTCAATCCCAGGTTTCAGAAATAAACACTCTTTTACGGGTGATGAATGATCATTCATGTCCACCACGTATGTGTTAAACCTTCGAGGGGCTCACATCAGAATCATTTCTTTAGGAATTACAATTCCAGGTTTCAGAAATAAGCACTCTTTAGTAGTAAAATGAACTTGAATGTCTTTATCACAAACTTGTGACACACTCAACAAGTTGTACTCCAACAGTGACACATAATTCACTTCCTTAAGTGTAATGAGATCATTTGACACAGTTCCTTGTTGTAACATCCCAAAAGTTTAGAAACATTAATGAGATTAAACACGTATTTAGGACGCAGTTAACTAGGTTCAAAGATGTGTACTAACATGTAAACTATAGGGGCCAAGGTGACATTATGGCAAGGTATAAGGGGACATGATGAAAATTTGTTTAAACCTAAATTCCATCCTTATTATGCCAGCCGCCAAACTCCATAAAATCTTGTTCCTCTTCCCTTCGCCGGTTTCCACCCGAGAACACCCAACCACCGTCACCGATCTTCTTAATCAGCCGAGCTTGGGATAACCGAACCTCGCCAGCCTTGGAATGGTCCGATTAGGGCCTCTACCGTGTGAGAAAGAAAGAGACAGGGATGACGATGGTGGTTCATAAATGATGAAAGATGGTTCGTGACACTGGGATGACCACTGGGGAGGTCCGAACGGGTCGGAATCACGCAAGACAGAAAGGAACCCGATGGTGGTGGTGGCTGTTAGTCGGAAATGGAGAGAATGAGAGCTAAACAAGGAAAACGATGGTGATATCTCCGATAACAGGGACACATACGTCTCGACAACGACGGTATAAGGTCTGGGTGAAATCCTAACAAGCGAGTGAGCTGCTGCCATGGCTCCGGCAGCAGCAGTGGGTTCAACATGACGAGATTACAATGGTGGTTATGGCGGTGTCGATAAGTTTCACGGAGATGGTGTTTGCAACAGGTTACGAACTTGATGATGGTGACAACGGTAGTTGGAGGAGAACAACAGTGGCGGTACTGAGCTTCACGGAGGCAAGTGGTGGTGACGCTGGTGGTCAGAGGTGAAAGGGATGATGATGGCAACTGTGTTTCACGGTAGAGGTCTAGGCTGTTACAGTTCATGGTTGTTAAACGGTGGTGTTGCAAGTTCATGGCAGGAGTGGTGGCTGTCGGAGGAGAAATGGGGAGACGATGGTGAGTATGTTTCATGGTAACATCAGTTAGTGGTGGTGCTTGTTAACAGATTACGGTGGTTGTTAAGGGGCTGTTATGGCGGAATAGGGTTAGCGATGGATGGATAATGGTTAGTGTGGTTGAAGATGGTGGTCAGTGGTGGTCCTCGGTGTCGGAAGTGATGGAGACTAGTAGTTACGTGATGGTTCATGGTGGTATATGGTGGTTCGTGGTAGATTCATATTGTGACCAAAGGCTCACGGTTAGGGTGGTGGTTCCCGTGAGGGCTACGGTGGAAGTGATAGATGGTAGTTATGAAGATGATGATGATATGATGATGACGATTGTCCCATGATAGCGGTAATTTTACGGATTCATGTACGGAAGGTATATTTCTTAAAACCCGAAGAATGATAATTAGGAATATTAGCTTTGATATGAACATCATATTTGAGGACGTGTAGTGATGATCTTATTTGATAAAACAATAACCGTAAGGAGATTAATTATATTTTTATAAATGTTAATTAATAAAAATATAGAAAGATGGATATTGATGCTAGAAGGTAAAAACCCGGTCATTCGAGTTATTTGTTATGATTTGGTAAAGGAAAAGGACAACTTGTATTGTCTGGATTAGACCAAAAACAAACGGGGCTCTGTCCGATTTTTGTAGAATTAAAGAAGTATATTTTTACCTAGACGCCCTTGTTACGGTTTGGGTTGTTTGGGGAAAAGAACTAGTTTAGGCGAACTTATCATGTTCGCCTAAAACAAGGATGGCGAACTTAACATGTTCGCCTAATGTAGAGGAGGCGAACTTATGGTAGCGAACTTACTAAGTTCGCTGGGCATGAACTAGGCGAACTTGGCCTATATTCACATGTATGATCGCTAGGGTTATAAGCGGTGAACTTAGCCTTAAGTTCGCCTAAAACAGAATGAGTGAACCGTTTCATGTGTATTTAACTACCTAATTCAGATCGTACGTGACGTTGTTGGGCCTTCGATTAAGACAACATGACTAGCTTGTCAAGTGAGTTGTAGAAGCCTTTCTTTAAATGTTTTTGGGCTAGTGTGCATACATACAAAATGATGTTTACGAAGGATGATGTTCTGAAATTTTTTGCCAAACGAAGTTTATGAAAGGTTTATGAATGAAACAATATTTAATAAAACATACGAATGTTGTAACTAAAATGAGGTAAAGGTTTTGTGAAAGTCACGAATGAACGAATCTGCCACAAGCTCCTACGGGAGCTAGGGTAAGTATGTATGTATTGGTCTTACCCTTACGGGGGGGCCTTTGTGGCTGGCTAACGGTTGTACAACTGCTTGAGGATGGGGTGACGACGGTCACCCATGGGATTACCGGGATCCCGATGGAAGGTACTATTCCTTGCGGGGAAATAGTACCAAAGGTATGTTCTGTCTACCTAGAGGTAACGAGCCTTAGGAGACATATGTTTGGTCCACCTAGAGGTAACGAGCCTTAGGAGACCTGGGTGACGGATGACTTAGAGGTAACGAGCCTTAAGTTCTTTCGCTAGTATGCGATGTATGGAATTAACGGTTACGAGAAGGTGCAGATTCGGTTCATGTTGACTTATGTTATGATGCTATTACGATGTTACTATGATGTTAAGTTATTGCATGTTTTATGTACGCTTTTGTTAAATAAATGTATGTTATGTTTTTGGCAAATGTTTATGTTAAGGTTTTATGTAAAGCTAGAACTCACCAGCGTAGCTGACTTTTTGTATGCACATTCAGGTTAAGGACTGTAGGTCCTCATGGCGCTTCTACAGATCGATCTCATGATAAGACGTGACGTTAACTCGGAGTGCGAAATCCAACGAATCAACGTTTATATGCATAAAAGACAATGTAAACAATCACGTAAATAACATTCTCAATTGTATTCCAAATCATAGTAGAGTTTACAGACTCAATCAGATAATTCTCTGTTCTGTTTCTCAGTCTCGACTGACTCTGTAAACACACATATATATAACCATCTGACCTGCTATAAGCGAACTTATTAAGTTCGCCTCTAACAGACTGAGCGAACTTAACAAGTTCACCTCAGATAGACTTAAGCGAACTTATTAAGTTCGCCTCTATTAGACCAGGCGAACTTAACAAGTTCGCCTCTAGGTAAACTTGAATAAACACTTAGTGACTTTTACATAACAAAAACATAAAGACATAAGATCTAACTATTACAAGATTTTGTCATTACAAACTATGTCCTAACAGACTCCCCCTTGACAATAGCTTGATCTTCAGTCTTCAGTCTTCATGATGAGCTTTTCCAGTTATCCGGTAGTCTGCTGCCAGCATGCACTCCATATCTTCTGCATATCTCCAAAACTCTCTTGTTATGTAATCCTTGTTCTTTCCATTCATCAGTGAACATTATTTCATTCTTTCGCAACGCCCTCTGATCTTTCTTTGAGAAATTTATAAGATTCATTGCATCATAGAAACATACAATGACCTTATTGTCTTTATCTTCAATCCTTGCTTCACCAGTATTAACATCGACATACCACCATTTCATATTCCTAAGAAAGTCTTGAGGAATCTTCTTCAACGGTATCTTGTGTACAGCACGTACCGGTTTATACTTGTAACTCCAGGTCACCTTCCCAGTCTTCTGATCTGTGTTCTTCACTCTCTTTCCTTTTTGTGGTTTCAGTCGTTCATATTTTCCTGAACTACCTTCTCTCTTGATTAAGTTTGCTATCACATCAGCCAAACCATTCTTCGATCTATTAATAAGAGGCTTTGAAGCTAGACCATTCATTTCACACCTTGGTAAGGTATTGAAATACTTGATCCTCGGCTTTAAGTATTGAACACCGTCAGATCTTTTAATTGCAAATAATTTTGTATCACCATCATAAAACCAACTTATGATCCTTCCTACACACCGCTCGTTATTCACAAATTTCTCTTTCTGAGAAGGTTGTGCTGGAGACTTGGGTAGCACCTTCATCCAACTATTTACAACTTCTCTCCACTGTTCTCTTGTCATCCCTGTATTTCTATACATCACAGGTTCTTCATTAACCTTCGGAGACTCAGTGTGAGTAGTTTTAGTTTCAGCATCTTTATCGGATTGAATATTCACATCATCAGTATCCATCTTTGAATCAACAGTATCTTCAGGCAGTGTGACGTCTTCAACAGAGTCCATAGAATCTGTTACTCCTTCATAAGTGAATTCAGGAACAACATCATCTTGGATGAAGTTATACGGCACTTTAAGACCATCATAGCCTTCATAAGTAACATTATCTTTATCTTTCTCTATCTCTACTATCTCTCCTTCTTCTATTTCATTATCAGACACTTCATCATCAATGTCATTGAATAAATCATCAATGTCATCAAGAAATGCAATCTTTTCAGCTTCTTCTTCTTCAGAATCTGCAAAGAACTCCAATAATAGAATTTCTTCTTCATTAGCACTAGAAGTATCTTTGTTTCCTTCAAGTGATTGTGATGTCGACTCCCCCTGAACCTTTGATATAGGATTAGCATCAGTGTATTGACGATCACCCTCAACATTTCCAGCAGGATAATTATCTTCATCATCATATCTTTGAATAGACTCTGTGTGACATGTATCGTGTATCCTCAACTCCCCCTGAGCGTCAAGACGATGAACAAGTTTAGACACCAATGCTTGCATGTCAGCTATCTGTTGAGCTTGAGTCTGAATCACCAGCTGTCGTTGTGAATCAGTAGAAACAAGAGTGTTCACTTGTGTTTGTGTAGAAGCATGTTTTGTAACTATAGATTAAATTCTATGTATCGGTGTACGTGGCTAGTACGCGGGAGGGTGTTCCTGAGTACTTAGCCCGCACACCAGTTTGGTCCTGCGTACTTAGTAAGTACGCAAGGCTTTTGCCTTGCGTACTTGTCAAGTACGCATGACCAAACCATGCGTACTTAGTAAGTACGCAAGGCTTTTGCCTTGCGTACTTGTCAAGTACGCAGGAAGTGTTCCTGCCCCTATAAATAGAAGACTTGTCTTCATTTGTAGGTGGAACTCTGGAACAGGTTGTCCGGGTCGGGAAGAGCTCTCCCGACCCCTGGACCGTGAGCTTAGATGAGAGATGTGTGTTCCTTCGGTATGTAGTCTGTAATACGGGATAACTTCTTTGTTATGGATTATGTTTCGTTTCATCGTCTTTTATATTTGTTCTTGTTTCTATGCCTTCGTTTCTTTGTTCCCACACAAATCGCAGAACAGATCGTGTTATTATCCGCTGCGCGACGAGGCTCCCGGGATAATATCTAGTATTCATGAGACATTAAAGAGGTGGTGGAAAAGCCGTTGGTACTTCCTATATATATACCTCTTTGACGTAACGTGGATCTCAACTATGATTTCTCGTGTAAACTATATTTATCGTGTTTGATTCTATCATGTGTCTTCAAGATGAAGCTGGATATTCGTTGGATTATTAGTTGAAGATGGAACCTTTTATCATTGGCCGATGGGATAGGAAACATACCCTTGTTTCTGGTCTAGTCAGATGGAGCTTAACCTGAAAGGGGATATTGGAAATGAACGTCTTCGGGAATTTGGTTGACTCGTGAGGATACAGGATAGAGTTGGACACATCTGGTTGAAGACTTAAGTTTATCTTACTGGAATTCCTATGGGAGCTGATTAGTTTGATGCAGGTTATTGGAAACTCAAACTCTCTATCATATGCCAGCTGATTTGGAGCTGTCTTAGACTACTATTGTTACCTGTTTAGGAAGACATTGTAAGACTCAGAAGTCTAAGTCAGGGTGGAGGTTGCTACTGCTGAGAGGATGAACTACAATGAGTTGTGTTAGGTTAGTTGGTTCTTATTGAAGCACTTGGTTTGGTCTACAATGAAAGCTACAGTTAGTGGAAGTCGGGTTTGTCATCACTCGGCAACTGAAGACTGAAGTTTGAAGATTTGAAGATCTCAAGTGGAATGTCAGAAGATCAAGTCTCGCCAGAAGACACGTGATGTCATTAGTTTAGAGGGAGTCTGTTAGGACATTCTTTGTAAACTGATGATTATCAGTGTTAGTGATAGATAGAATTTGATGCTATAGTTAAGAGGGAGTTTGTAGAAGCATGTTTTGTAACTATAGATTAAATTCTATGTATCGGTGTACGTGGCTAGTACGCGGGAGGGTGTTCCTGAGTACTTAGCCCGCACACCAGTTTGGTCCTGCGTACTTAGTAAGTACGCAAGGCTTTTGCCTTGCGTACTTGTCAAGTACGCATGACCAAACCATGCGTACTTAGTAAGTACGCAAGGCTTTTGCCTTGCGTACTTGTCAAGTACGCAGGAAGTGTTCCTGCCCCTATAAATAGAAGACTTGTCTTCATTTGTAGGTGGAACTCTGGAACAGGTTGTCCGGGTCGGGAAGAGCTCTCCCGACCCCTGGACCGTGAGCTTAGATGAGAGATGTGTGTTCCTTCGGTATGTAGTCTGTAATACGGGATGACTTCTTTGTTATGGATTATGTTTCGTTTCATCGTCTTTTATCTTTGTTCTTGTTTCTATGCCTTCGTTTCTTTGTTCCCACACAAATCGCAGAACAGATCGTGTTATTATCCGCTGCGCGACGAGGCTCGCGGGACCTACAGTTTGTAGAGTAAGCACTTGAGATTCAAGGAAAGTAATCCATTCAGAATCAGAAGGCTTTGACGGACCAGCTGACGATTGTGGAATCGAAGGACTTGTAGTAGGAGTAATGATTGGAGGAACATGAGTTATAACCGGAGAAGTATTTTTAGATCTTGGAGGAGTAATAATCAAGGAAGCAACAAAATTAGCATCCTCTACTCCCTGCGAAGATTGTGCATCAGCAATTGAAGCAGACATTAACTTTTGAGTTTTTGGATCTGGATTGAAGTCACTATCAGACTCAGTACTCTCATCAACCAAGGATCTTTTTCCAAGTACTGAACCGGAAGGAGGATCCCGAACAGACTTTCTTCTTGGTCGTCTGGCTTGAGATTTAATGCGTTTTCCAGCATTAGCCAGTGGAATAGCAGCTAATCGCTCATAATTATCTGAGGAAAAATCCCTAGATTCATCAGAGTCAGTGCTTTCATTAACAGGTAATATCGTATCACTTGAGCTTGAACTAGATTCATCATCAGACACCACATTCCCTTCAGCTTCATAAATGGGCGAGTTCACAGCATCATCAACGAAATCATCCATGTTCATTCCTAAATCATGTTCATGTGCATGAACTACCTCCTCTTGAATAGGTTCATGAACAGGTATTTCAACCTCAGCTTGTGGAATTGGAACTTGTTCAGGAATAGGAATTTGTGGTTGTACGGGAACTTGAACTTGTGGAACTTGAACTTGTTGTTGTATCGGTTGCTGTGGAATTTGTTGTTGTTGTTGTGGTTGCTGTTGTTGTTGTGGAACATTTAAACCTTGAGTTTGAGCAATTTCATCAGGATGAAACTAGTTGTCATTAGGTGGTGCAACATAATCAGGATTGATTAAGTGACCAAACAATGTAGTATTAACTGGTATCAATGCGGCATTCTGCTGTTTCACCTTCGCGCAATCAGTAAAGATACGCTTTGACATTGGAGTCAAAGTTAGTCTTATAGGATGTTGTGGAAGATCCGGAATAAGATGATTTAGAATCATTTGAATAAAGCGAGGATACATCAAAAATCCTTGACCTTCAGCCGGATTAATCTGCATGACCATCTCTCGATAGAAGTAAAGTGGAAAATTGAATCGCTTATTCAACGTTAAAGCCACCATTGCAGTTTGAAGAGCCATTTTTAAACCATCGGTTCTAGCTTTACGAGGAGAGATGCATTGAATAATCACATGTATGAAGTATCTCCATTCACCGACTAAGCCACCTTTACGTGCTTGTGTATCATTCTGTCTCCCACGATAACCCATTCTTTGAAAACAACCCATAATAAGAGTGCTCGGATATGACAATGGGTCTTCAGCATTACCACCCAAATCAAGAGCAGCACGAATTGTTTCTTCAGATATGGCAATTTCAGTATTATTGACAGTGGCACGAAGAACATGAGGTTCTACATCCGTATCCTGATTAACTGTATTCCAAAATTGCTGTATGTATACCAGACGGATGTAAGGATCAGCAGATAACGCAGTATGGAGACGCGAACGGTTCAGAAATCCGATTATTCCTTGAAAATTTACTGCCTCTGACATGTTAGGATCTAGCAATGCCACCTGATTATGCTTATATTCGACACGTCGAGCCATCTGAAAACATTCGGACAACAACACATTAGTAAACATAACAAACACAAACAATAAAAAAAAATTTAAACAACAAAAAAAATTTAACACTCAAAAATCACAAGTCCAAATACTCTCTGACCCCTAGGCGAACTTAATAAGTTCGCTTAGTGTTGCAAGAGGTGAACTTATTAAGTTCGCCTGGACAAGTTCGTTTCAAACAAGTTCGCTTGGAACAAGTTCGCCTGAACCTGTGACGATTCAAATTCAAACACTGAATTTTTAATATTCGGCAAATCTGTGATAAAATCTCGAATTAACCATTGTAAACCTAACGACTAGCACCACTCAGTCATTAACAATGAACAATTTCAAGAATTAAATCTGGAAAATCCATAATTTTTGGGCAAACAAATATGGAATGAAAACCGGACCAAAAACCTTGATTTTCTCACAAATGAATGGACAATAATCAGTGAAATTACCGTAGTTGTGTTCACAAATCATTTTTGAATATGATAGAACCGGCAAACCACTCCAACAACACAGATTAAAAATTTCGAAAAAAGTTTCCAGATAACTTCGCTTGAAAAATGAAGACGATGACTGTCAAGTTCGCTTGGCCAAGAAATTTAAACACATTAAGTTCGCTTATTTAGGCGAACTTGTTAAGTTCTCTTAACAAGACTTAGGCGAACATGCTAAGTTCGCTTCACCATCCACAGACAAACAGATTAAGTTCGCTTCACTGTTCTTAAGCGAACTCACTGTACACAGGCGAACATAATATCTATTCACTTTTGCCTTGAACAAAATTTTACCAACTTCAACCTTTCAAGTCTGGAACTTTCGTCAGCATCATGTATCCGATCCAATCCCGAACAATTTTAATAAAAGTTTAGAATTTGCATGGAAAATCAAAATCAAAATCTTTTTGAGTTTTATCTATACAAACAGAATCACATATTTTTATATTTTTATCTGAATAAAATGAAATCACATATTTTTGACTAAACATCATGAGCAAGAAGATCATATCAGTATCCAATTAATTCATCACACATTTTAGCAATAACAAAGGGTAACCTATAATATGAAACCATCCAACTCAGTCTGGTGCACTTTGCATCTTTTTCAATTTGAAACTCACTCAATTTGAATAATATTTGAAATGATACACGATAAATTTCATAGTAAATAAGATCAGTTTATAAAATGCTCATTTATTTATACCGAATTTGAAATATAAAGCATGAATTCTTAAATTTGTCAATATTATATGATTTGAAACTATAAGCGTTTATTCTCCAAATTTATGTGATTTAGTACCATTTAGATGAAAAACATCGTGTACCCCACATATATGCCAAACAGAAATATAAGTTGCACTATCTTCAAGACATATGCAGTTAATGTTAAGATTAGATCAATTTCCAAGATGAAATTATCTCTTTTAGCACAAGTATAAAAGCAGATCCCAAAGGATATAAGAATCATGATGATTCAGAATCAGAAGATTCTAATGGATTGGCTGTATAATGAGAATCAACTGATTCAGATATGAGGATCCAACTATTATCTGGATAAAATTCAATGGAGTCAGACTAGATGATGTATCTAACTGATCCAAGGGCGAATATATGTTTCAACAGATTTTGAAAGCATATCTTAGTTCAACAACACCATGCATGTTTTTCGGGGCATGGGTTGAAATCAATTTGTGCTAAAGATATAATTCTATATTGGTGTCTTGAAATTCTTTATAACCATATATTCTTTATCTGATAATGATCTTTTACACACACACCCAGGCATATAATGGATTCCAATAACAAAAGTAATCATATTATATTTATTTTTCACACTACTATTAGTTTCAAAACGCTTTTAGTCTATTGACAATTCAAGTTTCAAATTTTATACACAAATTTTAAAACAGATTATCAAGAATAGAGCATTCACAACACTATCATTTCTCATTTATGCAGACTTTGAAATTTAGATCAAATCCACTCAGTTTAATCAATCATATATCAAAGGTCTACTAAGGTCGTGTGAAATGAACTAATCGCTGATGTAATATCATTTCTTCTCTAACCTCAAATGATGTCAAATTTTATATTTTTCAATTTGTTTTGACTTTTTATAAATTAAAATTTTTTGACTGAAAATGTAAATGCAGAAATGTAATAAAGCAATAAAGAAATTAAAAACAAAATTTTCCATGAAATTCTGATTTTGAAAAGCTTTTATTCAAGATTGATCATACCAATCATTTTAATTAGGAATTCAAACCTGGTACAATCAACCTCTTCTCTGCACAATCACGAATAAAATGATATCGAATTTCGATGTGCTTAGTTTTACTATGTTTAACAGGATTATTAGTTATTGACATAGTAGCATTATTATCGATAAGCATGGGGGTTCCTGTGAAATTCAAACCGTAATCTCTCAATTGCTGTTGTATCCACAGGATCTGTGAACAACAACTTGCAGCATCGATGTATTCTGCTTCGCATGTAGAAATGGAGACTGTGGTTTGCTTTTTGCATTGCCAGGACACAAGTCAATTTCCTAAGAACTGGCAACCACATGTTGTAGATTTCCTGTCCAAACAACAACCACCAAAATCAGAATCAGTATAAGCATTGAAATCAAAGTTAGAACCATGAGGATACCATAGCCCCAAACATTGTTTTCCTTTCAAATATCGAAAGATTCTTTTCACAACAATTAAGTGAGATTCTTTTGGCTTTGCCTGGAATCTGGAACAGATGCACATGGTGAACATTATATCTGGCCTTGAAGCGGTTAAGTACATGACGGATCCAATCATAGCTCTGTAAAGTCGACAATCCACATCTTTTCCATCCGAGTCAGAATTCAACTTATGATTGACCACCGGAATTGGAGTATCATATAGGGTACAGTCCTCCATCTTGAACCGGCTCAAGATGTCTTTGACATACTTGGACTGATGAATAAAGAAACCATCTTCCTTTTGATTTACTTGTAAACCTAAGAAAAATGATAACTCTCCCATAGCAGTCATTTCAAACTTTGACTTCATTACACCCTCAAAATCTTTACATAACCCTTCGTTTGTTGAGCCAAAAATAATATCGTCCACATAAATCTGCACCAGTAGGTAATCTCCCCCTGATTTCTTTATGAATAAGGTCGAGTCTATCTTTCCACGAACAAAGTCATTTGCCAAAAGATGTGTGGATAAAGTTTCTTACCACGCACGAGGAGCCTGATGAAGACCATAGAGGGCCTTATCATGCTTGAAAACCATATTCGGATTCAGTAGATCTTCAAACCCCGGCGGCTGACAAACATATACTTCCTCCTTGACCTTTCCATATAAAAACGCACTTTTGACGTCTAATTGAAACACCTTAAAACCTATAAAAGAAGCAAAAGCGAGAAACATCCTTATAGTGTGACAATCCGACTTTTTAAGTTAACCCCGTTAACTATTCCGTTATGTTTCTTATTAAAAACTTAACCCCGTTAATCAAATCTAACCCCAAGGACTAATTCAGCCATAATATCAACTCAAAACTGCAAGGACTAATTGTGTAATTATACCAAACTGAATACATTGACTCCCCAAAGTCAAAATTAACCAACTTGTCTTCTATTGACTTTTAAAAGTCAAAATCGTGCCTTTGATTCCCAATTCAAACTCCTTGAGCCGTATCCTATGCCAATCCATAACCGAAATACACATTAATGCTTGGAACGATTGATTATGAACAGACTCTCATCATCATTGCACGAATTAAAATGAATTATGAATATTAATTTTGTAACCGTCGCCTCTATCATCTCCAATCATCAAATTGATCAAAATCACGTATCATATTCACAAATTGAACTCCTGCACACAACAAACAAGACACTGCGAAGCTTTTACACAAACCAGATTAGCCGGACAATAACAAACAAGACACTGCGAAGCTTTTACACAAACCAGATTAGCCGGACAATCAACCAGAAGCGACGAGGATCAACCCGCCGCCGTCAACACTCGGTGTAATCGTTCACCATAAATCCGACACCTGTTCTGGTAAT
Source organism: Smallanthus sonchifolius (assembly GCA_023525975.1). Classification (NCBI taxonomy): domain Eukaryota; kingdom Viridiplantae; phylum Streptophyta; class Magnoliopsida; order Asterales; family Asteraceae; genus Smallanthus; species Smallanthus sonchifolius. The sequence goes on along the minus strand of CM042030.1, from coordinate 33,749,808 downwards.
TGATCCCATAATTAGTTTCGTATTAACCTGATAATCAAAAGCCCTAACCTAATTAGGGTTCACGTTATCGGATTTAACTCGATCGAATAGCTAGGGTTCATATTATTTCGTTTTAATCGAACCCTAACAATTCGATATCAAAGATTGAAATCGAGCACACCCTTAGCTTCGTCTCAGTGTATATATTGAAAGCCCTATCATAATCGCGGCTTACAACACTTAATTGATCAAGATCAGATTCTAGGGTTCATATCTATTCGGGTTTAATCGAACCCTAACCTAGACACGGTCTTAATCAAATTAAATTGGGTGGTTAGAATCGCAATCTTCCACTGATCAATAGCCCCATGAATCCAACAACTGCTATTACAAGAATTGGGCAAATCGATCTAGGGTTCTAATCTAGGGTTTCAGTTTCTAAACTGGATAATTAACGAACTTAAACCCGATGTTTTCTCAATTAAACTTCACACCAAATTCGCCTAATGAAAATAAACAAAAACCCTATATCTTTTTGTTAAACCAGAACCGAATTCGATGATTTTGGGTTGGGATCGAACGCGGGTGAGTAGGGGGAAGAACTCTCGGGAATTGCTGATCAAAAGAGTTTCGATCTGAGTTTTGTTGCTATAGCCTAGCGGCCGGACTGGTTAAAGCGATGTGTCTGTGTGGGAGAGACCCGGGTTCGAGGCCGGGCTCCCACGTTCTTTTTTTAAACAATTTTCTGGAATATTAAATTAATAAAAATCAAATATTTTAATATTTTATCATTATATAAATGGGTTTTAAACCGGAAAACAACCCATAGGCTCGGGATTTAAATATTTTGTTTATTTTTATAAATTATAACTATTTTTATAAATTGTGCACTTTTATTATTAATAAAAAAAAATATAATAATAATATATTTATATTATTTTTAAACCGTAAACGCGTGTAAAATAATATGTTTATATTATTTTCGAATTGTGACCCGTATTATTAAATAATATATATTTATATTATTTCAAACCAGTTTTATATAACACCGTGAACCAATCAAGACTAAATAATAATTAGTTATGTTAACCACTCGTATATATATATATATATATATATATATATATATATATATTATTTACGTCGTTCGTCGCGTAAAGTAATTCCTAAACCCGTGGACACGTTCGTCCACTCTCGTTTGTTAGAGCGGTTCTTTAAGACGTTTTTTCCTTGTCACGGTCACAATTCCCTTTATCGTTCCTAATTTATATATTTATAATTTACACTCGCGGTTCCAAACTTACTTCTAGTGTGAACTACCTTCAACGCCAAGCAGGTGAGTTTCACGGCCCCTTTTTACTGCTTTTAACTTGGGGGAGAAAACATGCTTAAACTGATTTTTAGATTTTGTATTTCATATGCTATCAATGTTAAAGCTAAGTGTAACATGCTATCACAGAAAGTCCTCATCTTATTTAGAACCGTTAATATGGAGCTTAGCGAGGTAATGTTTAGTAGTACTACTGGGTTTGACAAATCCCACCCGCGTTAGTCGCGCTAACTCGATTGGATATCGAACGGGTGAAATGTTAGCCTATTCACATGGCCAGTATTGATAGAACCTGGCAGGAGGCAATAAACAAACAGTCAGTATCGGTTGCGAGCACTTGAGCTAAAACATGAACATAGGTTAGCTACCTATAGATACATATTGAATGATCATAATTCTGGTAACGCTTACTTATTTATTTGAAACCTGTGAACTCACCAACCTTGTGTTGACACTTTTTCTTACATGTTTTCTCAGGACGCTAAGCTAAGACACAGGTGCACGTTAGGGCATGCATGGGATTCAACTGCTTTGCTTTGTGTCTATTTATGTTGATTGAATTATTATATCGTACTTTGTTTGGTTTGTTTGGTTTGGACTTTGGTTTTTGGGCGCGTGTATTTTGCGCATTTACTTTCTTTACGCTTCCGCATTGATACTCTGATTTAAAAGATATTTTCATTTTGAGTCCCATGTAGAGTCGTTCAATGTAACTAGTGTCTGAGATCCTGGTTTGTCACTTCCCAAACGGTAATACTCCGTTAGTTGAAATTGGGGGTGTGGCAGATTGGTATCAGAGCCATTAGTTATAGAGAACTAGGATTGCATACTAGACTATAGCGTCACACATTAGTTACATGTCATTTGGATGTTTGGTACTTATACATAATGTTGCAGGATCATGTCGTCAACCCCACCTCCATCACCTAACGCATCAGGGCATAAGGCACCTGTACTCTCATCCCCGGAGCCCAAAAGGCGCCGGACTACCTCAATTGATCAAGGCGAACCGAGCAACGCACGAGCATTGGATTATGCTCTCAATTGGGATATATACCCACATATGATCCAAAGGTGGATCGAAATGGGAGATGTTCCATCACCGTACTTTGGATCCACATCTTTATCGTATACACTACCTAGCTTACCATGCACCATGGAACAAGCCTTCGTAGCATTCGTGTCTTATATGTTAAAGGAATTAAGTTTTGTACAAGATGCCACCGAGGAGATACCTAAACTTATGGAGAATGGACCCCAAGTAGAGAAGAATAGGGTAGGAATAGAACATTTGACTACCGAATTAGCTGCAACGGACCATGTCCACAACCTTTTAGTGGATCGTGTGGCACACCTAGAGACGAGGGCTGACACTTTGGATGATGATATGCAAGGATTTCTGGAGAGATTAGCTGCTACATGTGGCAAACCACACTGCTGAAGGCCTTCAAGAGAGGGTGGCTCACTTGGAAGCCCAACTGCAAGCGGCCCTACACCCGGAAGACTTTCCAGTATCTGACGATGAGGAGGAACCCTTTGAGGAGGAGCCCTTTGAAGAGGAGCCTTTCGAGGAGGAGCCTTAGAGGGAGAACCAGCTGAGGAAGAGCCAGTGGAGATTGATGATGCACAGTCATACGTCTCTTCTGATTACGAGGATGTTTGAGGATCTTCCTAATCTACCTCCCTTTTCATGTTTGTTTTTGCTTATGTTATTTCCCTTTTCAAACCTAGATAGGTAAGGTTGTTCCCATCCAATAAAAGCATGAGAAGTTTAATATTTGAGTTATTTATTTTGTAGCCTTACAATTTATTTAATTTTCAAAAATATTAGATGTTGTATCTCCTTACTCGTACCTGAATAATGTTTAATATGCGATATATTCCTCATTGTTTTTCATTTATGACTGTGAAGAATCATGTCTGGGAGAGGACGAGGAGGCCGTGCCGGTGGTCGTGGTACCATCAACATGACGGCAGCAGAGCTAGCAGCTTTGATAAACAATAGTGTGGCAGAGGCCCTAGCAGCACAGAATGCTGCAGGTAAATGCTTTAACTATTGACTAATAGTGTCAATTCTTCTCCTAATAACATCTTTCTAAACTCTATAATTCCAATTCAATTTGTATTTCTAAATCCAGGCCAGCAAAATCAGCAAAATCAACAACCAGCCTGCACTTTCAAGGCATTCATGGACTGCAAGCCCCACACCTTTAGTGGAGCTGAAGGAGCCGTTGGATTACTTCGCTGGTTTGAGAAGGTTGAATCAGTAATAGCCATGTGCAACTTCCCCGTGGCTAACCAAGTGAAATTTGCTGCTGGAACTTTAGAAGGCCCGGCCCTAACATGGTGGAATGCCCAAGTTCAAATGTTAGGACTGGCAATGGAAAATGGACTCCCGTGGGAGGAATTTAAAGTAATGATGAAGGAGGAATACTGCCCACGAGTTGAAATTCAAAAGCTACAGAGAGAGTTCTGGAACCTTAAGATGGAGGGTTTGGAAATTGAACTCTACACCACCCGTTCGCACGAACTTGCTACCATGTGCCCACACATGGTGACTCCGGATTACAAACGGATTGAACTATACATTGGAGGTTTGGTACCCCAGATTCAAAGCATGGTGACCTCATCCAACCCTACCACCATTCAACAGACCATCAGACTTGCTCACAAATTGACCGATCAGGCGGTGACGCAAGGAACCCTACCTCCAAGAGGTTCAGTTGCTAAACCCACCGACAGCCACAAATGCAAATTCGATCACCATTCCAACACCCACAACCATCTAACTCCCACTCCAAAGGACCTCAACCCAACCAACCCCAGTTTAACCAACCGCAACAACAGCAACAGCGTAGGTTCGAGCCTACCAAGAACTTCAATCAGTCGACCTCTTCTGGCCAAAACCAGGGTGGTTATGCGGGAAGTCCCCGAAGTGTAACAAGTGTAACTTGCACCACTTTGGGTTCTGCAATCGTTGCCAGAGGTGTGGTAAAATAGGCCATGCTGCTAAGGACTGCAGGGGTGAATTACAAACTAAACAACCCTTTCAACAACCGGGGTATACTAGGGCTTGCTTTGAGTGGGGAAAGGAAGGACATATTCGGAAGAACTGTCCTCAGTTGAAGAAAGGGGGTAATGGAAATCACAACCCTAATCACAATAACAATGGTAATGGTGGTAATAATGGCAATGGGGGAGGAAATGGTGCGAAGGGACGAGCCTTCGTACTAGAATCTGGAGAAGCCCGTTACGACCATAATGTGGTTACAGGTAAGTTCCTCGTAAATAATTTCTTTGCTTCTGTCCTTTTTGACACCGGTGCCGATAGAAGTTTTATATCTAAGAAATTTAGTAATATGATAAAAGGAACTTCATCTCTATTAGAAGATAAGTATACAATAGAGATAGCTGACGGTCAAATAATTGAGGCAACTCACATACTTAAAGGATGTAAACTTGAGCTAGCTACACATATATTTGATATTGACCTTATGCCGGTCATACTTGGTAGTTTTGATATAATTGTTGGCTTGGATTGGCTATCTAAAAACCAAGCAGAAATTATCTGTCGTGAGAAGATTGTACGTATACCTCTCTCGAATGGAGAAACCCTTTCCATCCAAGGCGAAAGAGTTGGTGCGGTCATAGGCATTATATCCTTCATGAAAGCACAAAAATGTCTTCGAAAGGGGCATACGGCTATTTTGGCCCTTGTTGCTGAACAGCCGTCAGAAGAGAAGAAGATATTCCCATTGTGCGTGAATTTTTTGAAGTATTTCCCGAGGATCTGCCCGGTCTGCCACCACACCGTCAGGTTGAATTCCAAATTGACCTAGCACCCGGAGCAGCACCGATTGCTCGGGCACCTTACAGACTGGCACCCAGTGAATTGCAGGAACTGTCCACTCAATTGCAAGACTTATTGGATAAAGGTTTCATCCGACCTAGTTCATCATCGTGGGGAGCTCCGGTATTATTTGTCAAGAAGAAGGACGGTACGTTCCATATGTGTATTGATTACCGGGAGCTGAATAAAGTCACAATCAAGAACCGCTACCCTTTACCTCGTATTGATGACCTTTTTGATCAACTCCAAGGATCAAGTTTCTATTCCAAAATAGATCTTAGGTCCGGCTATCATCAGTTAAGAGTCCGAGAAGAAGATATCTCTAAGACTGCATTCAGAACGAGGTACGGCCATTACGAATTTATGGTCATGCCTTTCGGTTTAACCAACGTACCCGCGGTATTCATGGACCTCATGAACCGTGTGTGTAAGCCTTACCTTGACCAATTTGTTATCGTTTTCATCGATGACATCCTTATTTATTCCAAGAACGAGGAAGAACATGAGGAACATATGCGTCTAATTTTGGAACTACTTAAGCAAGAACAACTTTATGCTAAGTTTTCCAAATGTGAATTCTGGATTCGAGAAGTTCAGTTTCTAGGACATGTGGTAAATGAAAAAGGGATACATGTCGACCCATCCAAAATAGAAGCCATCAAGAATTGGGTAGCACCGACGACTCCGACTGAGGTGCGACAATTTCTGGGATTGGCTGGATATTACCGTCGTTTTATTGAAGGATTTTCAAAGATTGCGCAACCTCTCACCGCCTTAACTCAAAAAGGAAAAGCCTATAATTGGGGCGATAACCAAGAGTCAGCTTTCCAACACCTCAAACAGAAACTTTGCAGTGCACCTATTTTAGCTCTTCCGGAAGGAACCGATGATTTTGTGGTGTATTGTGATGCATCCATTCAAGGCCTGGGTTGTATCTTAATGCAACGCAAAAAGGTAACCGCATACGCTTCACGTCAGTTAAAGGTTCACGAGAAAAACTATACCACTCATGACCTAGAGTTGGGAGCAGTAGTTTTTGCACTTAAGATATGGAGACATTACTTGTACGGTACCAAATGCACCATCTACACCGACCACAAGAGCCTCCAGCATATCTTCGAACAGAAGGAGTTGAACATGCGACAACGTCGTTGGGTTGAACTTTTAAATGATTACGACTGTGCGATCCGGTATCATCCGGGTAAAGCTAACGTTGTAGCTGATGCACTAAGTCGAAAGGAAACGAAACCCAAACGAGTTCGAGCATTACAACTCACTATTCACCCTGGATTGCCTGACAGAATTCGTAGTGCTCAACTTAAAGCCTTGAAAGAAGATAACCTACCGTTAGAAGGTACTCGCGGCATGGAAGCACAACTTGAAGTAAAATCTGACGGAAATCGTTACTTTGTCGAACGAATATGGATTCCAGTGTTCGGAAATTTAAGGGAACTAATCATGGATGAAGCTCATAAATCTCGTTACTCCATTCATCCGGGTTCCGATAAAATGTACCATGATCTAAAAGTACTATATTGGTGGCCGAAGATAAAGGCCGATATAGCCACCTATGTTAGTAAGTGTCTGACCTGCGCGAAGGTCAAAGCTGAATATAAAAAACCATCCGGTCTCCTGCAGCAACCAGAAATTCCCATGTGGAAATGGGAACAAATATCCATGGATTTCATCACCAAATTACCCCGAACCCCTACTGGATGCGATACTATTTGGGTAATCGTTGATCGTTTAACAAAATCCGCCCATTTCTTAGCCATCAAGGAAACCGATAAGATGGAAAAGCTTACTCGGATTTACCTAAAAGAAGTAGTATCTCGGAACGGAGTGCCAATTTCCATTATTTCGGATCGTGATGCACGATTCACTTCTCGTTTCTTGCAGTCGCTACATAAGGCCTTAGGCACGCGTCTAGATATGAGCACCGCTTACCATCCTCAAACCGATGGTCAAACAGAACGTACTATCCAAACTCTAGAGGACATGTTACGAGCTTGTGTGATCGATTTCGGTAATACTTGGGAGTGTCACCTACCGTTGGTGGAGTTCTCCTACAACAACAGTTATCACACTAGTATCAAGGCAGCTCCATTTGAAGCACTTTATGGACGGAAATGTCGTTCCCCCATTTGTTGGACCGAGGTTGGAGGTAGCCAACTCACAAGTCCTGAACTTGTATTTGAAACTTTCGAAAAGATCGTTCAAATTAGAAATCGTATGGCGGCAGCTCGTGATCGTCAAAAGAGCTATGCCGACAAGCGTCGTAAACCTTTGGAATTTCAAATAGGTGACATGGTCTTACTCAAAGTTTCACCTTGGAAAGGTGTCATTCGTTTCGGGAAACGAGGTAAACTAAATCCTCGTTACGTTGGACTCTTCAAAATATTAAAGAGAATCGGACCAGTCGCGTACCAACTGGACCTACTTGAAAGACTTAGTGGTGTGCATAACGTCTTTCACGTCTCAAATTTAAAGAAATGCCTGGTAGACGAATCACTCACAGTTCCTCTGGAGGAACTACATGTTGATGAACAATTACGTTTCATCGAAGAACCTGTGGAAATTATGGATAGGGAAGTTAAAACGTTAAAGCACAGTAAGATCCCTATTGTTCGAGTCCGTTGGAACTCGAAACGCGGACCAGAATTCACTTGGGAGCGCGAGGATCAGATGATGCGCAAATATCCTAATCTGTTCAAGCACCCCGCGTCAAATTCCTAAGGTACTATTTAATTTTCGGGACGAAAATTCTTTCAACTAGGGAATGATGTGAAACCCCAGAAAATTTATTTTATTTTATTTTAATTTTCGAGACGAAAATTCTTTCAACTAGGGAATGATGTGACAATCCGACTTTTTAAGTTAACCCCGTTAACTATTCCGTTAAGTTTCTTATTAAAAACTTAACCCCATTAATCAAAACTAACCCCAAGGACTAATTCAGCCACAATATCAACTCAAAACTGCAAGGACTAATTGTGTAATTATACCAAACTGAATACATTGACTCCCCAAAGTCAAAATTAACCAATTTGTCTTCTGTTAACTTTTAAAAGTCTAAATCGTGCCTTTGATTCCCAATTCAAACTCCTTGAGCCGTATCCTATGCCAATCCATAACTGAAATACACATTAATGCTTGGAACGATCGATTATGAACAGACTCTCATCATCATTGCACGAATTAAAACGAATTATGAATATTAATTTTGTAACCGTCGCCTCTATCATCTCCAATCATCAAATTGATCAAAATCACGTATCATATTCACAAATTGAACTCCTGCACACAACAAACAAGACATTGCGAAGCTTTTAAACAAACCAGATTAGCCGGAGAATCAACCAGAAGCGACGAGGATCAACCCGCCGCCGTCGACACTCGGTGTAATCGTTCACCATCAATCCGACACCTGTTCTGGTAATTGATCCCATAATTAGTTTCATATTAACCTGATAATCAAAAGCCCTAACCTAATTAGGGTTCACGTTATCGGATTTAACTCGATCGAATAGCTAGGGTTCATATTATTTCGTTTTAATCGAACCCTAAAAATTCGATATCAAAGATGGAAATCGAGCACACCCTTAGCTTTGTCTCAGTGTATATATTGAAAGCCCTATCATAATCGCGGCTTACAACACTGAATTGATCACGATCGGATTCTAGGGTTCATATCTATTTGGGTTTAATCGATCCCTAACCTAGACACGGTCTTAATCAAATTAAATTGGGTGGTTAGAATCGCAATCTTCCACCGATCAATAGCCCCATGAATCCAACAACTGCTATTACAAGAATTGGGCAAATCGATCTAGGATTCTAATCTAGGGTTTCGGTTCTAAACTGGATAATTAACGAACTTAAACCCGATGTTTTCTCAATTAAACTTCACACCAGATTCGCCTAATGCAAATAAACAAAACCCCTTTATCTTTTTGTTAAACCAGAACCGAATTCGATGATTTTGGGTTGGGATCGAACGCGGGTGAGTAGGGGGAAGAACTCTCGGAAATTGCTGATCAAAAGAGTTTCGATCTGAGTTTTGTTGCGATAGCCTAGCGGCCGGACTGGTTAAAGCGATGTGTCTGTGTGGGAGAGACCCGGGTTCGAGGCCGGGCTCCCACATTCTGTTTTTAAACAATTTTCTGGAATATTAAATTAATAAAAATCAAATCTTTTAATATTTTATCATTATATAAATGGGTTTTAAACCGAAAAACAACCCATAGGCTCGGGATTTAAATATTTTGTTTATTTTTATAAATTATAACTATTTTTATAAATTGTGCACTTTTATTATTAATAAAAAATAAATAAATAAATAATATATTTATATTATTTTTAAACCGTAAACGCGTGTAAAATAATATGTTTATATTATTTTCGAATTGTGACCCGTATTATTAAATAATATATATTTATATTATTTCAAACCATTTTTATATAACACCGTGAACCAATCAAGACTAAATAATAATTAGTGACGTTAACCACTCGTGTATATATATATATATATATATATATATATATATATTATTTACGTCGTTCATCGCGTAAAGTAATTCCTAAACCCGTGGACACGTTCGTCCACTCTCGTTTGTTAGAGCGGTTCTTTAAGACGTTCTTTCCTTGTCACGGTCACAATTCCCTTTATCGTTCCTAATTTATATATTTATAATTCTAGGACATTCGTAGATCTTTTGAGACTTACACTCGCGGTTCCAAACTTACTTCTAGTGTGAACTACCTTCAACGCCAAGCAGGTGAGTTTCACGGCCCCTTTTTACTGCTTTTAACTTGGGGGAGAAAACTTGCTTAAACTGATTTTTAGATTTTGTATTTCAAATGCTATCAATGTTAAAGCTAAGTGTAACATGCTATCACAGAAAGTCCTCATCTTATTTCGAACCGTTAATATGGATCTTAGCGAGGTAATGTTTAGTAGTACTACTGGGTTTGACAAATCCCACCCGCGTTAGTCGCGCTAACTCGATTGGATATCGAACGGGTGAAATGTTAGCCTATTCACATGGCCAGTATTGATAGAACCTGGCAGGAGGCAATAAACAAACAGTCAGTATCGGTTGCGAGCACTTGAGCTAAAACATGAACATAGATTAGCTACCTATAGATACATATTGAATGATCATAAATCTGGTAACGCTTACTTATTTATTTGAAACCTGTGAACTCACCAACCTTGTGTTGACACTTTTTCTTACATGTTTTCTCAGGACGCTAAGCTAAGACACAGGTGCACGTTAGGGCATGCATGGGATTCAACTGCTTTGCTTTGTGTCTATTTATGTTGATTGAATTATTATATTGTACTTTGTTTGGTTTGTTTGGTTTGGACTTTGGTTTTTGGGCGCGTGTATTTTGCGCATTTACTTTCTTTACGCTTCCGCATTGATACTCTGATTTAAAAGATATTTTCATTTTGAGTCCCATGTAGAGTCGTTCAATGTAGCTAGTGTCTGAGATCCTGGTTTGTCACTTCCCAAACGGTAATACTCTGTTAGTTGAAATTGGGGGTGTGACATATAGCTTCGAGCTTCGCAACAGGCGCATAAACCTCGGTGTAATCAATTCCTTGTTGTTGATTGAAACCCTGAACAACTAATCTTGCCGATCGTCTTTGTTACATTTAAACACCCATTTTGTTCCTATCCGATACGCACCCTTCGGAAGATCAACAAGATTCCAAACCTTAAGTTTGTTAAATTGAGCAAGTTCTTCCTGCATAGCTTCTATCCAATTGTTGTCATTTAAAGCCATCTCAACATTCTTGGGTTCAACCTGTGAAATAAAGCATGAATGTGAGCAATCATCAAGAACACTAGATCTTTAATGCAGGTATACAAACAAGTATTGTCAACAGGAGAATGTGTTTTCACTCCATCCTGTAAATTTCCAATTATATTCGTCACGGGATGATCTTTGAGTTCCTTGATGGATGCAACCTCTGGAACTGGCAACGCGTCAACGTGAGTAGAGTCAGATTGATAAGAATAATATTGATTAATAGGAATTTCTAAGTTTAAATTTGTAGGAATCTCCCCGTGAGCTTGTGTCAAAGGTAATAGATCATCACCCAACAACGGATCAGCAGAAGAATCTTGAAAAATAGCATTATCCTCCTCACTCTCTGAATCTTGTGGACCTGAATAAGAAGCCACATTAAGATCGGGAGCAGAAGTAGATGGAATCGATGAATTTGGAACTACAGTTGGTAGAAATTCATTGTGCTGTGCATCCTGACATGACTCATAAAGAACAGCAGCATCTTCAACAGAAATTTTAGAAGGTAAATGAAAAGACTTGAATAAGTTTTCATAATCAAATGCCCAATCCGGACCAATCGCCATTTGTGGTAAAGACCGATTTGAACAGTCAATATGGAACCATTCTTCAACTTGGTGCGTCTCTTTGTTATAAACCCTCTAGGTTGTCTAATTCACCACATACCCCAGAAAAATCCCTTCAATAGCCTTCGCACTGAATTTTGTTGGGACATCTCGAACTTTCAATAGGGTGCAAGGATTACAAAAAGGTAGTAAATAATCCAGATTCGGCTTTCGATTATTCAACAATTCATAGCAAGTCTTGTTATGTCGCTTGACGGTCAAGACCCTGTTCAAAACGTGACACGCAGTATTCACAGCTTCAGCCCAAAAGGTGACTGGAAGCTTAGAATCCGCAAGCATCGTCCGAGCCGTTTCGACCAAAGTCCTGTTCTTTCGTTCAGCAACACCGTTTTATTGAGGAACATATGGCGCACTAAATTAATGATGAATTCCTTTTTGTAGACAGAATAAGCCTATTTTGCTATTCTTAAATTCGCTGCCATTGTCACTTCTTATTCTTCTGACTTTCAGATTAAATAAATTCTCCAAACCCAGGATTAAGTATTGTACCAACTCAGTGGTTTCAGCTTTAGAGGAAAGAAACTTAACCCATGAAAATCTAGAGTAATCATCAGTTACTACCAAGCAGTACGATTTTCCACCAATGCTCCTGATACTGATAGGATCGAACAAATCCATATGCAGCAGCTCCAAAGGAGTTACGATAGAATTCGTCGATTTAGATTTGTGAGATTTCTTTCTTTGCTTCCCCTTCTTGCAAGGAATACAATCATCAGGAACTGAGAATTTCATCTTCGGAATACCAAGAACCAAATCATTCCTAACAATATAGTTCATCTTCCTAAAGTTAATGTGAGCTAGCTTCCTGTGCCACAATATTGAATCAGATTCTGACGCCTTGGAGAGTAAACATGTTTGAATTGAATCCGTTGTAGTGGCGACACTCATGTCAAGGACATACGTGTCATTTCTCCTCGGAGCCTTCATAAGAATCTATTCATCAGGAATCACGAATCCCGGTTTCAAAATATAACATTCAGCATCGTTGAAATGGAACGAAAACTTCTTGTCACAAACTTGTGATACACTTAAAAGATTGTGTTCCAGCTGCTCAACATAATTCACTTTCTCAAATTTGACTTTGTCATTCTTTAACGTACCCTGTCCAGTTATGTACCCGCCTTTATTACCCACAAAAGCGACATAACCTCCATCAATTTGTTTAATATCCTCAAGCAATCTAACATTCCCTGTCATATGTCGAGAACAACTACTATCCACATACCATGTATTGTTGATAGTCCTCCTTGGTTGTCCATACATAAACAACGAGAATCAGTTAGAAATAGGAACCCAAGCCATCGTGGTCTTGGGTCATCCAGTTTGATCAAAATAAACAACTTCTTGTAATTTACAATCAATCTTATCATTCACTTTTGGAACAGAAGTTTGACAATCAGACTTTTTCAAAGAAGATCCAATTTTATTATTTTGAAAAACATTATTTGATATATTATTGTCAGATTCAGATGTTTCCAAAATTTTCTTCAATTTTCGGTTTCGTCTTCTCCTTTGAGGTCTAGACAATTTAACTTCCTGATGAGAATCTTTTGAAATTCCAACATTAGGAATCTCAAGCTTCTCTTTGCATACAAAAGATTTAGCATTCAATTTATCCTGTTGTTTAAATCCAGAGGATTTAACAAAAGATCGACCAGGCAAATTTTTCTCCAAACTAGAAGACGACTTTCCCTCATCTTTTTTTTTTTCAGAATCTTCACCACTTTTGGTTGTGAAGGAACAGTCTTCATTTTACCCTGGTTCTTGTAAGGACAATTGAGCAAAATGTGACCAGCCTCGTTGCAATGAAAACACACTCTTCTTTCTTGATAGCTTCTTAAATAAGGAGTTTTCTTTGAATGTGAGGATCCATCAGAGGTATAAGCTTCAGAGGAATGTCCCGAACAGTTTATCGGCTTCTTTGGAACATAAGCCTGTGTTGGTACCTTTGAAGAATACACTTTTTGATAACCGGCCGCTACGAAACCACTCGACTCTAAAATCGGAGAAAGCTTAGATGGACCAACTTTCACCTCTTCAGGTTCAGTTAGAATGCATCTATCTCGGGTAACAGTTTTAACAACTGTTGGGTCATCAATTTTTACCTCTTTTGGAATGCCTTCAACCTTCTTCTCATCGAACACCTCATCTTCAGAATCAGACTCTTACACCATATCCTCCCTAGTTACCGGATTCACCTTTAACACAGTCTTTGGATCTATCTCCTCTTCATCTACTATTTCAGGTTCCACCACATAATTTGCATTAAATGGTGGAGGAATAAATCTAATTCCAGCAACACGCTTAGTAGGATCAGCATTTGAGTTAAAATAATCCAAAACAACCGAAGAATTTTCAAATTTTTCCATCTTTCTATGAAGTTTGATCACTTCAGACTCTTTGTCAGATATTTCTTTATTCTTTTGAGCAACAACTTCATTATGTTTTTCTATCTCAGCATAAGCCATATCTAGATGATAACATTGCTCTTTATATTTCAACCCCAGAGAATTTAAGTCTCTTTTCAAAGACTCAATTCTATCGATGCACAATTTATCATTATCTTTCAGTTTCTGATTAACAGTATGCATCGATTTCATGTCACAAATCAAGTTTGTGTTATCATCCATGACCTTTTGCAATTTATCTTTAACAGAAATGCAGTTAGAACAGTAAATATGACAAACAGAGTCTTTTACCTTAGACGGATCAGACATGTCTGCCATGAATACTTTGGTAATGGGAATATCTTCTGAATCAACACCATCAGAAGCATTTTGAGTAAGAACAATATCCTCCTCAGCAACACCTGATGCAGCATCAGAATTAATATTCTGCACTTGTTCTATTTCTTCATCAACGCATGGAACACTGTCACCATCACAAGAATCATCACTAGAACTTTCATCATCGGTCGACTCCTCTGGTTTTTCAGAATGAATTTCTGCTACAAAAGCCTGACTCACAGCACCCACCAAGTCTTCCAGATGAATGCCCCAGTCATAGTTTTCGTCGTTCTGAGCAACCAATGCCGATGAAGCAGATGCATGATTTGTATTACCAGATGAACCATGTGACTGATTCCTATTATGCTGAAAATTAGGCTGCTTCTTTTGAGAATCAAACTCGACCTTTGGCTTCACACATTCCTTAGCAAAGTGACCATATTCTTGACAGTTGTAGCACCGAACTTTGATTTTATCAAAACCCATGCGAGATCGACTATTTGAGCCAATATATTTTCTGCCCGTTTTCTTTAAGAAATCTTTAGCTTGACGCATCAACATGGCCATATTCCATTGGATATTCATTTCTTCCAGATCAACAGGGTCAATCTGTCTGAAATCTTCTTCTACAACCTCAGGATCATGTATTTTACCTCTAATAAAATTTTCATATGATGCCATGAATGAAGAAAACATAGCAAGATAATCATCAGCAACCTTCTGATTGAAATGAGATCCAGATGAAGTAGAAGTTGTAGTCGCAGAAAATCCAGAATGGCTTGAATGACCAGAATGAATTGGAACTCCAGAACACTGATCATTTGAAGAATCTTGAGCATCACCAGAAAAGAATGCCACTCCATTACCAGATTTACCGGTAGATTTTGCAAAATACATTGAGGGATCCTGGATATGCTCCAAGTTAGTCTCTTTCTTCTTCATATTCATGTCATGCGACTGAATCTTCCCTAGAACTTCTTCAAGAGACATGGTTTTATACTTAATGTTCTCTTTTATTAAAACCGTGTACACATCAAATTTGGTTGGTAAAGCCTCCAAGAATTTATCATTGATTTCTTCAGTCTCATACACCACAGAAGCACTTGCCAGTTCACTAAGAAGATGATAGAATCTTGTTGCAAGCTCATCCAAGGATTCGTTTTGAAAATGTTTAAAGACCAAGAACTGCTTCTTTAATAGCTCCTTTTTACTCTTCTTCACATCCAAACTTCCTTCACACCTTTTCTGTAATGCTTCCCACGGTTGTTGAGAAGACTTGAACTGTTTAAAACTGTGATATATATTTCCTTCAGAAGAGACATCGAAATACTAGCCATCGCTTTCTTTTCCCTGTCAAATAGCAACTTCTCTTCAGTAGTTAACGCTGACACCGGCTTTGGAACATCATCCTCTCCCATCCACGAATAAGTCGGATGCGTATAATCTTCCAGAATCGGAATCCACAAACTGGTATCGGTAAAAGATACAAATTGGTCGAACCGATCTTTACAATTTGAATAATCAGCTAGATTCAACAACTTCGGAGGCTTTTGAGATGTACCGATCTCATTGTCATAATTGAACATATTCGTGACTTGAACCATATTTGCCATTTTTCCTGAAAAAATTTCCAAGTGTTGAACTCCCTTTACTCTTAGGCGAAGATAATAAGTTCGCCTCTGATACACCCAAGCGAACTTTATGAGAAGCGAACTTAATAAGTTCGGTTAAACCAGAAACTTGAAATATGCTTAAGTTCGCTTAAAAATAAGTTCGCTTAATCCTATGAGAAGCGAACTTGACAAGTTCGCCTGCTAAATTCGCCTGCACACAAATCAGCAAGTTCGCTTGCAGTAACAGAATCAAGATCAAGAACACTTCAGACCACTTTCGCGAACCAGAGACATACTGAAATCATCATTAATCACTGATTTGAAGGAATTAATCAAAAATGTACCGTAGGATTGTGTAATTTGTCAATTAGAAGCTTTCTATCGGATCAATTTCGTCAAAATCCTCTTCAAAAACACCAAATCAGATCTGAATCAGTCTTGAAAACTCCATGAAAATGAAAAACTCAAAAATTACGAATTTCATGTCAATTTGCATATAAAACCGTCTAGAATCAACAAGAATCACGAGCATAGGCTCTAATACCACTTGTAGGTCCTCATGGCGCTTCTACAGATCGATCTCGTGATAAGACGTGACGTTAACTCGGAGTGCGGAATCCAACGAATCAACGTTTATATGCATAAAAGACAATGTAAACAATCACGTAAATAACATTCTCAATTGTATTCCAAATCATAGTAGAGTTTACAGACTCAATCAGATAATTCTCTGTTCTATTTTTCGGTATCCACTGACTCTGTAAACACACATATATATAACCATCTGACCTGCTATAAGCGAACTTATTAAGTTTGCCTCTAACAGACTAAGCGAACTTAACAAGTTCGCCTCAGATAGACTTAAGCGAACTTATTAAGTTCGCCTCTGTTAGACCAGGCGAAAGTTCGCCTATAGTAAACTTGAATAAACACTTAGTGACTTTTACATAACAAAAACATAAAGACATAAGATCTAACTATTACAAGCTTTTGTCATTACAAACTATGTCCTAACAAGGACATGTATGAAGGTTGAACGGTGATGCTTGGCTGGCGAAAGGAGTTACCCGGTTGATCATGAAGACTGGCATCCCGTTATGAGTTATTTATGTTATGTTTATGTATTTGACAATGCTACACTTCCGCATGTTTGAACAAGTTTTAATTATGTCGAATGAATGATTCCGCTGCGTTATTTGATATTCAACTTAAGAACTGTTTGTAAATGAGTAAATCCAACAAGTGAGGCCTCCCAGGTTTGGGGCGTTACAAGTTTGTATCAGAGAAATAGTTTGAGAGATTTGGACACTCCCAGTATCTGAACTTAAACTGTGAATGGGACCAAAAGCGGATTCTAGTAGGGGTAACTCGAGCCACAACATCAGGTATGAAGGTAGTATATATTTACATATATAGTATGCCTTTGAAAGTGTTATGGTTAGGACTTGTGTTCTGATGGAATCAAAAAGGTGGTCAAATAGAAATCGAATGGTAGTGTAATGGTTAATTACATATGGCCAGGGTATATTAACATCTTACAGTACTTGTTGAATTCTATTTGTTAACTAGTGTGATTACATTAGATCCCATCTCTTATTGAATGAAATGGAGGGTAAAATAGGCGGAAGGGATGGTGGGGGTCGTATCGGACGACACGATAGAATGCCCGCCACCAAGTTTACAGTAAACGAGCAAGTGTTCATGCATAACCGGAAGGTAGTGCGCATGAGACCGTGCGCGTGTGTTTCGAGTTGTCATATGTCGTGTGGACTTAGCACGGGAGAGGTAAGAGGTGTCGAGAAGAATACCAGGACAAAATCTCAACTTTGAAGAGACGCGAGTATTATGAAACGTTATAAGAGGAACTAGAATGCTCGAGTAAGGTAAATTGGCAATTTCGTTTGGATCCGTGAAATTGTGAATTTACAGGTGCACGTGCATGATAGCAAATCTTATGGTGTTGATTAATGCTTACGTATCAGAGTCGACCTTATTACTCAACTATGTCTACGAGATGTTAGTCACCTGAGTAACGACTTAAAGAGATTGATGAACCTCATTAGTAAAGTAACGAAGTCAAAGATGGTGTATCTTACAAAGGTGAATGATGTCTACAAGTGTGAGCCATGGGCAAGCTGAGGAGGTATGAAACTTCTCTTTTACCTAAGTCTGCCGAGCATACGTATAGGCTTAGCACGAACACGTTAAGATGAATAAAAAAATCGACCTACAGGAGTGTGAAGGAGATAACCACACAAGTGTATGTCCAAAGGATATATGAGTGCACAAATGCACAAATGTCATCTCTCCAAGAAGAAGACGATCCCAGACAACGAATATAAGTATATCTTGAAACGAGAAGATAGGTATACCAACAATAAAAAGTAACGGGAATTGCGATGTTAATTAGGGTGTGCAGGCTAAACCAAATGAAACCAGATCCGACCCAAGGGTTGTTTATTCATGGTGAATGTGAAGGATGGACAAGTTTGGACCAACAATGTGAAGTAAGGCATAGGCACTAAGAAGAAATCCAAGACGACTTAGAGTACGCTATACTATGGCTAAGTCTAATTAATAACCGCGAGGGTTGTTAGAATTGGAAAGCCATTAAGGGCCCCATTGAAACTAGAAAGGAATGAATGAGTGTCACCGTACGTGTCATATACTCGTAATGAAACCTATGAACGCGATTTTAAAAGAATCACATATAGAAAATGCTAACAGTCACGAGAGGTTATAGAATGTATACTATTAGGTCGGGAGGGGATGCCAATCCCTAAGACCATCCAGTGTTATTAAAGAAGAATGGGTACAACAAATCGACGATGTGAAATGTTCCCTAATAAGTACGCTTGAAAGAAAGACTAGAAATAGATTGTATATAAAAATATGAATGTAAGGGTCGTATACCTAGTGTTCCGTCTGAATGATTACTTTCCCGACGAGTTGAGTATGACGGGTAATACTTCATATGGTTCTTTGGGAACGAAGCGATATTGTTCCTTCGGGAACGAAGTGATACGGTTCCTTCGGGAACGAAGCGATACGGTTCCTTCGGGAACGAGAAGATACGGTTCCTTCGGGAATGAGACGATGTGGTTCCTTTGGAAACGAGACGGCATGTTATCTTTAGAATCTTAATAGTAGTATTCATTTGGGAATGAGATGGTATGATTCATTCGAAAACGGCATGGTGTGATCCTTCGAGGACGAATGCACCATGTATAGTTATGAGGAAAACACAATGATCCAAACAGTCGAGAGGTAATGAATGGTAACCATCTAGATGGCGGAGTAGACAACTCTAACGAGGAAGTGGATTTATGACAATAGCAGTCTTCTGTGAACGAATCTGGGCTTGGTAAGACAGTTCACGAAGAATGACGAGATAAGAACCCTAACGGTTAGATGTGAAAGATCGACTAGGGATCTACGATACCGAACAAGATAACATTCGATCAAGAATTGGAAAGGTGTAGTCAAGACTACATAGAAATCTAGTAATGGAATAACAAAGTCTGATCAGTGACAATAGTCTAGAATTGGTTCTGTGGAAGACGCTAATTTTAATGTCATACTAAAGTTCCTAAAAGACACCCCTAAGTGTTGAATGGAATCCATGACTTTATTAAAATGTCGAATCCACGCAAGTGTTTAGTGGACTTGAGTTAAGTCCACCCATGAGAAGTGCGTAAGAGTAAAGTAGATTATACTATTCTAGACAACATCCGAAGTATACATTGTAAAGAAGGAGGGGTAGTAGTACGTGTAAACCCTAACTACATGCATTTTATAAATGGCATTAATGATCACCCTTCAAATAACACGAGACCTACCAAATCAAAGGAACCAGGGTGGCAACCTAGTCGTGAGAAACAGAGTTTAGTCGTATTATGAGAAACCACAAATTTCGAGGACGAAATTCTTATAAGGTGGGTAGACTTGTAACATCCCAAAAGTTTAAAATTTTTTATGAGATTAAACACATATTTAGGACGCAGTTAACTAGGATCAAAGATATGTACTAACACGTAAACTATAGGGGCCAAGGTGACATTATGGCAAGGTATAAGGGGGCATGATGAAAATTTGTTTAAACCTAAATTCCATCCATATTATTCCAGCCGCCAAACTACATAAAATCCTGTTCCTGTTCCCTTTGTCGGCTTCCACCCGAGAACACCCAACCACCGTCACCAATCTTCTTAATCAGCTGAGCTAAGGATAACCGAACCTCGCCGACCTTGGAATGGTCCGATTAGTGCCTTTGTCGCGTGAGAAATAAAAAGACAGGGACGACGATGGTGGTTCATAAACGATGAAAGCTTGTTCGTGACAATTGGATGACCACGGGGGAGGTCCGAACGGGTTGGAATCACGCAGGACAGAAAGGAACCCGATGGTGGTGGTGGTGGATGTTAGTCGGAAATGGAGAGAAAGAGAGCTAAAAAGGGAAAACGATGGCAATATCTCCTATAACAGGGACACGTACATCTCGACAACGACGGTATAAGGTCTGGGTGAAAGCCTAACAAGCGAGTGAGCTGCTGCCATGGCTCCGGCAGTAGCAGTGGGTTCAGCGTGACGAGATTACAATGGTGGTTATGGCGGTGTCGATAAGTTTCACGGAGATGGTTTTTGCAACAGGTTACAAACTTGACGATTGTGACAACGGTAGTCAGAGGAGAACAACAGTGGCGTTAGTGAGCTTCACGAAGGTAAGTGGTGGTGACACCGATGGTTAGAGGTGAAAGGGATGATGATGGCAGCTGTGTTTCACGGTAGAGGTAAACTAGGCTGTTACGGTTCATGGTGGTTAAACGGTGGTGCTGCAAGTTCACGGCAGGAGTGGTGGCTGTGGGAGGAGAAACGGGGAGACTATGGTGAGTATGTTTCACGGTAACAGCGGTTACTGGTGGTGCTTGTTAACAGGTTACGATGGTTGTTAAGGGGCTGTTATGGTTGAATAGGGTTAGCAATGGATGTATAATGGTTATTGTGGTTGACGATGGTGGTTAGTGGTGGTCCTCGATGTTAGAAGTGATGGCGACTAGTAGTTACGTGACGGTTCATGGTTGTATATGGTGGTTCGTGGTAGATTCATATTGTGACCAAAGGCTCACGGTTAGGGTGGTGGTTCCCGTGAGGGCTACAGTGGAAGTGATAGATGGTAGTTATGAAGATGATGATGACGATTGTCACATGATAGCGGTTATTTTACGGATTCGTGTATGGAAGGTATATTTCTTAAAACCCGAAGAATGTTAATTAGGAATATTAGCTTTGATATGAACATCGTAATTGAGGACATGTAGTGATGATCTTATTTGATAAAACAATTACCGTAAGGAGATTAATTATATTTTTATAAATGTTAATTAATAAAATTATAGAAAGATGGATATTGATGCTTAAAAACCCGGTCATTCGGGTTATTTGTTATGATTTGGTAAAGGAAAAGGACAACTTGTATTGTCTGTATTATTCCGAAAACAAATGGCACTCTGTCCGATTTTCGTAGAATTAAAGAAGTGTATTTTTACCTAGACGTCCTTGTTACGGTTTGGGTTGTTTGGGGAAAAGAACTAGTTCAGGCGAACTTAGCATATTCGCCTGAAACAAGGATGGCGAACTTAATATGTTCGCCTAATGTTGAGGAGGCGAACTTATGGTAACGAACTTACTAAGTTCGCTGGGCATTAACTTGGCGAACTTGGCCTATGTTCGCCTGTATGATCGCTAGGGTTATAAGGGGCAAACTTAGCCTTAAGTTCGCCTAAAACAGAATGAGTGAACCGTTAGAGTCGGAATTAGGTATGATGTGTATTTAACTACCTAATTCAGATCGTACGTGACGTTGTTGAGCCTTCGATTAGGACAACAGGACTAGCTTGTCAGGTGAGTTCTAGAAGCCCTTCTTTAAATGTTTTATTTAAATGTTTTTGGGCTGGTGTGCATACATACGCAATGATGTTTACGAAATGATATTTACGAAACGATGTTTATGAAGGATGATGTTGTGAAATGTTTTGCCAAACGAAGTTTATGAAAGGTTTATGAATGAAACATTATTTAATAAAACGTATGCATGCTTTAACTAAAATAGGGTAAAGGTTTTGTGAAAGTCACGAATGAACAAATCTGCCATGAGCTCCTACGGGAGCTAGGGTATGTATGTATGTATTGGCCTTACTCTTACGGGGGGCCTTTGTGGCTGGCTAATGGTTATACAACTGGTTGAGGATGGGGTGACGACTGTCACCCATGGGATTACCGGGATCCCGATGGAAGGTACTATTCCCTGCGGGGAAATAGTGCCTAAGGTATGCTCTGTCTACCTAGAGGTAACAAGCCTTAGGAGGCATATGTTTGGTCCACCTAGAGGTAACGAGCCTTAGGAGAACTGGGTGACGGATGACTTAGAGGTAACGAGCCTTAAGTTCATCTGCTGGTATGTGATGTATGGAATTCACGGTTACGAGAAGGTGCAGATTTGGTTCATGTTGACTTATGTTATGATGCTATTACGATGTTACGATAATTTTAAGTTATTGCATGTTTTACGTACGCTTTTGATAAATAAATGTATGTTATGTTTTTGGCAAATGTTTATGTTAAGGTTTTATGAAATGCTAGAACTCACCAGCGTAGCTGGATTTTTGTATGCACATTCAGGTTAAGGACAAGTATGAAGGTTGAACGGTGATGCTTGGCTGGCGAAAGGAGTTACCCGGTTGATCATGAAGACTGGCATCCCGTTATGAGTTGTTTATGTTATGTTTATGTATTTGAAAATGTTACGCTTCTGCATGTTTGAACAAGTTTTAATTATGTCGAATGAATGATTCCGCTGCATTATTTGATATTCAAGTTGAAGAACTGTTTGTAAATGAGTAAATCCAACAAGTGAGGCCTCCCGGGTTTGGGGCGTTACACTTGCCCAGAAATTTTACCACCCTTCTTGTCTCCAGCAAAAGCAACAAATCCTCCATCAAAAGATCTGAAATCACTTAATATCTCTCTTTGTCCTGTCATGTACCTTGAGCAACCGCTATCAATATGCCATGCATTGTTGATAGTACTCCCCGGTTTACTCTGCACATTCAAGTAGTTTTTTAATGAGAAACAGGTACCAAGATCATCATAGATTCGGGTTGACTTCGACTATTTGCAGTCTTAGTCACAACAACTTGTTCCTTCCTTTTCACATTCAAAAGATCATTTGTTTCAAAGTTATGTGAAGACAAATTATCATTTTTCACTTTCCAAAAACAACCATCTTTTCTTCCATATTTCTTAATAAATTTTTGTTTTGAAAAATTTCTTGAAGTGATTGGTTTCTTCACATATCTTGGTCCATTCTAGACTTTCTTTTCCACAAAAAATGGTAACCTATAAGCATGGAAATCATTCAAACAACAATCTACAAAATTTCTAGAAAGCATATAATCAAGATTGTATTTTTGAATCGCTCCGGACTCGAATACTCTTGCTTTTTCAGTCGATTGTTGACTTGGACTTTTCTTTGTTTTCTCACTGAATTCTCTTTGCTTTGACACTACTGATTTGTGTTTGCAGTTTCTAGCAAAGTGACATGCTTGACCACAAGTATAGCAATTGTAGCTTTTAACTTTTGACGTTGACTTGAATTTTGTTTGTTCACTTGATTTGGACTTGAACTTTGACTTTGTATTATACTTTGATTGATCATTTTACTTTGACTTTGAGCATTCTCCAGCATCAAGCATTGACTTTACACAATCACCTTTCAGTTGACCATAGACTTTAACAACCTTGTTGTTTGTTTGTTTAGGCTCATCCTTGACATCAATGAACTAGTCTTTGATATCATCAGATTTTCCTTCGACCTCAGTTTTCCTAGATTTTATTACTTCACTTTGACTTGGTGACTTTATAACAACTTTGACTCTACTATCTCATTCACTTGTCAAAATATGGTTTTCTGGAGCGAAATACTCATTTTTCTTTGTCATCTCACTCGAAAGATCATACTCTTTTAACAAAGGATTTCCAAATTCATCAACCATAACATCTTATGATACAAACTTTGCTTTGCATATTGGCACATAGTCTTTTGAAGTATGCACTACTTTATCAAAAAACGAAGATGTAGATGACACCTCAGAAACACAGTCAGAATCAGTATTATTAGTGCATGAAAAATCACTCAAAGTACCAACATCAGAAACAATATTATTAGCATGTTTATCACATGCTCTTACAAACTTCTTGGAAACACAATCATAGTCAAAGTACTGTTTAAAATATCTAACAAATTCTCTAGAACATTGCTTTTCCAAAGCAGAGAAACTCTTAGCACTGTCAACACCAACTTCTTCTTCTACTGTACCTGTCTTAGTATCTGCACTAATGTACATATCATGAAAATTAGCATCACTCTCACTAATAAACTCAGTTGACTCATGAGGCTTAGGAAAAAGCACAAAATTATCAGGATGAGGTACTTTGTTATAACCTAAACCATCTTTAATATAAACCAATCTTTGTTTAGCCACACATTCATCAAGAATGTTTCTCTGTATTTTCCACTTTGAAATTAAAACACGTTCTCTAATAAGATCGGTTTCAGAAGCAATTAATTTTTCAGAAAGATCTTTTATTAAAACATCATTTTTATCCAGATATTCTTTAAATGTAACATTATCATTCAATAATGCTTTCAGTTTTTTGGTATAGGTGACCTCATTCTGCTTAATTTCTTTATTTGTCCTATTTAGCTTATTATTCTCAACAATCAAAAACTCATTCGCTGCATGATACTTCTGCATACGCTGTAAAGTATTTTCAGAATTTACCTCACTGTCAGAAGAACAAGTAAATGAAGTATTTTCAGAATTTACCTCACTGTTAGTCTCAGTTGATTCTCCTGAATTAGTTTCAATAGCTTTTCCTTTGTTGTCAGCTTTCAAGGCAAATTAAAGTCTCTTCACTTTTTCCAACTGCATCTTTCACCAAACTCTCAACTTCAGCCATCAAAGCTTCATCAAAATCTTCCACTGCATCCTCAATCTCAGTCTCCCACTCACAGTTGCCTAACTGCTTTGACATAAGTGTTGTTGGAGCTTTCTTTGATTTATCTTCTTCATCAATAATCTCGATTAGCTTAACTCCATTTCCATCAGCTTTCTTCTTCTTTTCTTTTGGACATTCACGTGCAAAGTGTCCAAGCTGTTGGCAGTTATAACACATCAACTTTGCTTTGTCAAAACCAACTTTCTTTCTGAATTGCAGTTTATCTGTTCCAGTTTTCTACAAATATTTTTTTGGCACGAACGGCAATCATGGCCATCTGCCACTGTAGGTCCATGTACTCTAGGTCATCTGGATTGATTTGCACAAGATCTTCAGCATCCAGAACGACTGGTTGTAGTTTTCCAGTCACAAAAGCATTGTAACTATTCATGAAAGCACCAAATAAGGCAATCTGGTAATCAGGAATCTGACCAACTGCTTTACCTTTTTCTCCACTTACACTATCAGATCCACAACAATTCTTACACTTGTCAAACTTCGATCCACCTATACTACTTTCACCGGATCCTGATAATAGAATTGCATTGGCTGAGCTTGTGTTATGTGACTTATAAGGATTTTTAAGCTCTCTTTTATTTGCTTCAAGCTCATCGGATTCCAACAGACAAATGATGTCATCAAGAGTTTTACTCTTCAGATCTGGAGTGGTGTTCTTAATTAACATACACGAGATACTCCAAGCATCGAGAAGTGAATCCAGTAGTTTCTTACATACATCATACTCTTCTAGCTTAACACCCATCTTTCTCAGCCTATTGACCATGGTGGTGTATCGGGTAACTTGTTCACTAAGTGATTCACCCTTCTTATAGTTGAACATGTTGTAATGCTTAAGTAGAAGATCTGTACGACTCTTTTGCAAGGCTCCATTCCCTTTGAACCTCAAACATAATGCATTCCATAACCCACGAGCAATATCATGTTGTTCGAAATTTAAGTATAGTTCAGTAGGCAAAGCAAGGATAATTGCTCCTAAGGCTCGGTAATCCCTTTTAATCATCTTCTTGTCATCTTTAGTGTATTGGTATGGGTCTGCTATTGGAACAAGTCCATCAGCATTAGCCATCTTTGGTACATGTGGAACTTTCACAATCGAGTCCCACAATGTATGCTCGGTAAACCTGAAGTATGCTTTCATATGTATCCTCCAGTTAGAAAAATCTGCAATGGATTTCAGCATTAGTGGCGACTTACCCATGAACTTCTCAGTCTCGTACACCTTTCCAGCCATCTTACACAACCCGAGAAACAGACTATAAATTTCAATAAAACTTCCAAGTATGAAGTTTTCAATCGAAAACTTTTTCGATCAGAAACTATTTCGGGCAAAGACTTTTCGGTCGAAAAGTCAAGTATTTGAACACTAGAGATTTTGAACACGTCTGAGTTTTCGGTCAAAACTTTTTGATCGAAATCTATCAACCAAAAAAGCTATTCGATCGAAATGTGATTTTGACTCCTTCAACAGACTTTTCGACCGCTTCTTTTCAAGAACACAAAAAATCAACTTGCAACTCCTCGGATGCAAAATCAGATGTCCAAATCGATACTAAACTTCATCTCCATCAAATTTGACTCAGAAACCATGAAAATGGCAAGGAAATTCACTCTGATTCGATTGCAAATGATGAAAAAAACGCTTGAATATCACGAGCTATAACCAACAGCTCTGATACCACTTGTGAATCCCACTGATCTTGTGATAATCAAGCTTATATACTGCACAATACTCCTGGAGAGGCGAAAACAATCCATAATATAATAACGATCGAGAAAACCGAATTAAGCGAGAATAATAACGAAAACCGCCACATAAACGAGAAGTAACATCAAATAAGTAGATTCCATTGATTAACTTGTAATTACACTTGATTAAATTGAGAGAATACAAGAGATTACAATCAGTTCAGATCTAAGCACACTTGCACAAAAATGACTAATCTCTTACAAAAGGTTCAAACAAACAACTATATATAGGTAAAAGAATTCGATCGAAATCTTTTACCAAAAACGTTTTCGACCGAAGGAGTTTTCGACCGAAAACTTATAACTTGTAAAATTTAAGATTAACTTTATTTTTATGGACTACTAGGTTCCAATAATCTCCCCCTAGTCCATTGAACATCAAGTCTTTAGTTGTTGTCTGTTGCCGGTTTGGATTCAACTTTTACTCGCTTAGCTTCCAGATCTGCTAATCTTTTCTTGACCATCTTCGCTTCATATCGCATCGAGAGACATCTTGCAACCACACGCATGTACAATTTTGCTTCAGTCTTTATCATAGTACTCATGTCACACTGAATTGGATTGTGATAAAGAATCTTCAGATCTTCATCGGAGAAACTAAACAGATCCATCGGATCGAATATTCTAACTTCAGGTAATTCTTTCTATGTGATAACCGCTTCATGATTTAGAATGTCATACTCCCATCTAATAAAATCTTTGATAAAACATTCTCGTCTTGCTGGAATATACACAGTCGCTACCGTATCAGCTGGATTGACTATGTATATAAAATTTATTTGAGCAGTTGATCTGTACTTTCTCTTTATCTTTTCACACTTAGGAACTTATGGATTGAAAGAAGTAAATCTATCTTGCTCACACTGATGCCTTAAGAATGTTTCAAATGCACAAGCAATAGTGCAATTTGTTGGATTTATTAAGTTCAGGTGACTTAATTCTCTGATATCCCATCTTGGCAATGTTTGCAGCTTATGACTTGTAGCAAAATATTGAATATCCCCATCAACCCTCTTGATAACATACATCTTTTTTTCATTATCGTACATGCAACTAAGTATCTGTCCAGTCAATGCTTTCTTTGGATTACGAATCTTTTGAGTAACATGTTCGACAATAGATGGTTTCTCTCTAATCTTCCACCACAAACTTTTGCCACTAACATTGGTCTTTGGTGCTTCAGTTGATTTATCTTCATCATCAAGAACATCAAATGATTCAGTATCACTAACAATCTTATCAATCCTTCCAATCACCGACCCATCATTTTCAACATACGTTTGCTTCTCTTCATATTCATACTTTTCATAAACTTTGTGCGAATCATTTTCATCACTTGAAGCATTATCATTTGATCCACCACCAATGTTACTAGTACCATCACTTCTACTATCATTGTCATCTGATGGCTTGTCATCGTCTTTCTTTTCCCCAGTAATAACTACTTCCTCTTCTTCCTCTTTCTTTTTCGCTTTCTCTATATCGTCATCTTCAGCATCTTTGTTTTGACTATCAGAGAATTCCATTCCTTCACTTTGATTATTAAGTAGACAATCAACATCAAACATATCTTGTCATCCATATATAGTTGCTTCTTTTATAGGAGATGAAACACTATGTGGTTCTGCTGTAGATGGTCCTTCCTGATTCATAGGGTTGGTTGGAGGGATGACATTATCTGACTTTGACTGCAGGCGAAGATGCCTAAGTACATCTTGTACAACATTCTGCAACTGACACGGTAATTCTGTGAAAGATTTAAGCCGTTGGACTGACTATTTATCTTTATTTTTCACATTCAACCATACTTTCCTTTTATTTTGGTGTTGTTGTTAGCTAATCTATCTTTGCATGAATCTTCAAGGATCGCGACCGCGAAATTTTCGTTAAGAAAAATGGATAAACAGAACCACCACCATTCGAAAGAAAAATCTTTTCTTATTAGGCGTAACACTTTCGAACGGTTTTACGTATTTAGATTTTATCATTCTTATTTATTTTTGATGATGACAAGTTCAAATGCTTTGAAATTGGATGCCGATGATCTCGGTAAGTTTTCTAACGTGTAATCGGGATTTTGAATGGTGATATTCCCTTTTGACCAATTCATTTTAAATTTCAACAAAATGATATTTACGAAGAATCTAAATTGTTTTTAATTACCCTTTAATTAGAAATATATTTATCTTTCTAAAAAGATATTATGAGTTAAGTAATTTTAGTAAAATAATAATAATAATTTTGCTTAGAGGGGGGATGCACGGGCATGCATCAGGATGTACAGCCGTGCATCAGGCAAAGACGCGTCTGGGCATAAAGGGGGCAGTAGCAGCTATTTCTCTCAAAACCCCACTTTCGAAAACGCAAGGGGTCAGCCGAAATCACTAAAAAACGCTCGATTTTCACTCATTTTCTTCGTTTTTGGTCTCCAGTCTCTTCTCAAAGGTATGTAAACTTGTCCATTATCATCTTTTAGTCAATTTATGTTTCAAAATTCACATATTTTGCTCAAATAGGGCTAGGGTTTCATTTTGAATCTTTGTTTAAATATGTATGAAGTTGAACTCAATGCTTAAACTAAATGCATGTTTGACTATATAGGAGCATAATATAGCACTTTTTGTCTAGTTGGAGTAGATTTGTCCAACTCGTAAGAACGAGTTTTTGAATTTTGATCTGGAACTCTTGAGCTTCGAAATATGAATTGAAGCATGAATCTTGTTTAGATGTGTTTAGGATTTAGTTTAATTTATGTGAAATTGTTGATTAACTAAATTAGGTCAAGAATTTTGTCAGGTTTGACTTTTCAAAAGTCAACATTTTGGCCATCTATGTTAGTAGTCATATTATACCATTCAAGTTATTGACCCATTGTTGGACTCAAGAAACATGATCGTGCTATAACCATACACAAATTAGTGTGTCTTTTATGTGGTCCTAAAATTAAAAATATATATATAGTTCCTGTCAATATCAAGTTTTTGGCTATAAAGTTCTTGGCATTGTTTTGATACTATCAAGTTTTTGGCACCGTTTCTATATGTGTTTAATGAAGCATTCTTACTTCTTGGCACTAACTTTTTCAACCGGTAATTATGTAGGATATGGCAGAATCCTCAAGACAAGCTGGAAGAAAAAGGAGAAACACCCGTTCAGACTCTAGTTCATCTTCATCCATACCACCAGAAGATCCTCCACCTACTCCTCCATCACGACCTCCACCCTACCATCCAACACCAATGCCAGAAAACCCGCCAAATAAGAATCCTTGGTTGACCTTCGATCCCGACAATGCTATTGAGGCACAAGCTTTCCATACCTTGCCTGGTCTTATGCAACAGGAGTTTGGAACTCAGAAGACCATCTGCTATGCCACTCTGGAAAATATTTGGTTGTAAGAAGAAGCATTGCCACTAATTACTAGACCATAGATCAAGTTCTTCGAGATACAACATCCAACCTACTATAAGATGACCCTAGAGTTCTTGGTGTATTTTCAATTTGACAGACCCGTGTTAGCAAACTGAAGCACGATTGTGTACGGTTTAGGATGGATAGGAAATGGTATGAGATGTTCTTGGGTGGCTTTGGGGTTAAGATGTGATTGTATAGGCATCGAGAGATGCGTCTCCCGGTATTCACAGATAGCATCCATGAGTTTGGAGAGGGTGAGGCACATGAGGTGTGGGCAAGGATTGGCTCGGGTCATTACGACCTGCATAAACAAAAGAGCATGAAGATTCTTCATCCCTTACACCGATATCTACACCGAGTGATTGTCCACACCATTGGTGGGCGCAATGATAGTACCGGAGTTGTAACAGTCGGGGACCTGTTCCACCTACACTGCCACATTGATCAAGTCCCCTGTAATTTGGCCTATTGTATTGCCAAATTCTACTCCCGTGCTTACGGGTACTCTTCCAGCAGCCATATCTTTGGAGGTCCATATATCACTCACTTAACAGCATAATTAGGGGTCCTAAGTTCAATAAACCTTAGTTTGCTTACCAATATGGACCTACCAATAGAGGAGGTGAACAAGAAAATGTTGATCAACATGAGATTGATGAGAAAGATACAAGGGGTATATATATACTGGTAGACTACCGGGGTGATCCTTGGCAAGGAGCAGTTATTCCATCAGATAACTAGGACGAGCCGGCACTGCAGCTGCAGCAGCATGCAAAGGAGGAGCCAGGTATGTACCATACTACTACTGACCCTAACATGCTTGATATCAGGATCCGTATGGGTCAATTGGGGAACACTATGGATGGTATACGACGGGAGTCTCACTATCATACCCATGACCCGTATGCCCACCAGAGGTAGCAACAGCAGCCTCCCGGTTCTTACCAGAAGTGGCAACGTCCTCCATTCCAGTAGCAGCGTCCTTGACTCCTGATATTTGTGGTTCTTATTTGATGCAATCTGTGGTTCTTGAACTTTGACACTATATGTTTGTTTTTATTATCCAGTTTTGGACATTGACACTATAGGTTTTTTACCAGTTTCCTTGGTAACCATTTATATGGTGGCATCACCACCACCTCTTTTCGGCCTTATTAGGCGAATATTAGCTTAACTCTTTTATTTTTCTATACATATCTTATATTGAGCATTGCACAGCAGCACGGGATATACAGATTTTGGGTCATATCCAGAATTACAATCTAGGCAATGGTGAAAACCTACAACCCATGTTATGACATCTCATTCAGGGAGTATCAATTTCACCACCCTCTAATTCTTATTCATGACACATATTATATTGCATACATTCATATTATCAGAAATTAAGTGTGGGGTGGAACCCCACCAATGATTCTAGAGTTCTTGGCGTATTTTCAGGGAGTATCAATTTCACCACCCTCTAATTATTATTCATGAGACATATTATATTGCATACATTCATATTGTCAGAAAGAAGAATTGCCACTAATTACTAGACCATGGATCAAGTTCTTCGAGATACGACAGCCAACCTACTATGAGATGACCCTAGAGTTCTTGGCGTATTTTCAATTTGACAGACCCGTGCTAGCAAATTGAAGCACGATTGTGTACGGTTTAGGATGGCTAGGCAATGGTATGAGATGTCCTTGGGTGGCTTTGGGGTTAAGATGTGATTGTATAGGCATCGAGAGCTGCGTCTCCCGGTATTCACGGACAGCATCCATGAGTTTGGAGAGGGTGATGCACATGAGGTGTGGGCAAGGATTGGCTCGGGTCATTACGACCCGCATAAACAAAAGAGCATGAAGATTCTTCATCCCTTACACCGATATCTGCACCGAGTGATTGTCCACACCATTAGTGGGCGCAATGATAGTACCGGAGTTGTAACAGTCAGGGACCTGTTCCACCTACACTGCCACATTGATCAAGTCCCCTGTAATTTGACCTATAGTATTGCCAAATTCTTCACCCGTGCTTACGGGTACTCTTCCAGCAGCGATATCTTTGGATGTCCTTATATCACTCACATAGCAGCAAACTTAGGGGTCCTAAGTTCGATAAACCTTAGTTTGCTTACCAATATGGACCTACCAATGGAGGAGGTGAACAGGAAAATCTTGGTCAACATGAGCATGATGAGAAAGACACAGGGGGTATATACAGACTGGTATACTACCGGGGTGATCCTTGGCAAGGAGCAGTTATTCCATCAGATAACGAGGACGAGCCGGCACTGCAGCTGCAGAAGCATGCAAAGGAGGAGCCAGGTATGTACCATACTACTGCTGACCCTACCATGCTTGATATTAGGATCCGTATGGGTCAATTGGGGAACACTATGGATGGCATACGACATGACCCATGACCCGTATGCCCACCAAAGGTAGCAACAGCAGCCTCCCAGTTCTTACCAGCAGCGGTAACGTCTTCTATTCCGGTAGCAGCCTCCTTCACTCCTGATATTTGTGGTTCTTATTTGATGCAATCTGTGGTTCTTGAACTTTGACACTATATGTTTGTTTTTATTAACCAGTTTTGGACATTGACACTATAGGTTTTTTACCGGTTACCTTGGTAACCGTTGATATGGTGGCATCACCACCACCTCTTTTCGGCCTTATTGGGCGAATATTAGCTTAACTCTATTAGTTTTCTGTACTTATCTTATATTGAGCATTGCACAGCAGCACGGGCTATACAGATTTTCGGTCGTATCCGGAATTACAATCTAGGCAATGGTGAAAACCTACAACCCATGTTATGACATCTCATTCAGGGAGTATCAATTTCATCACCCTCTAATTATTATTCATGACACATATTATATTTCATACATTCATATTGTCAGAAATTAAGTGTGGGGTAGAACCCCCCCAATGATTCTAGAGTTCTTGGCGTATTTTCAGGGAGTATCAATTTCACCACCCTCTAATTATTATTCATGAGACATATTATATTACATACATTCATATTGTCAGAAAGAAGCATTGCCACTAATTACTATACCATGGATCAAGTTTTTCGAAATACAACAGCCAACCTACTATGAGATGACCTAGAGTTCTTGGCGTATTTTCAATTTGAATGACCCGTTTTAGCAAATTGAAGCACGATTGTGTACGGTTTAGGATGGCAAGGAAATGGTATGAGATGTCCTTGGGTGGTTTTGGGGTTAAGATGTAATTGTATAGGCATCGAGAGCTGCATCTCCGGGTATTCACGGACAGCATCCATGAGTTTGGAGAGAGTGAGGCACATGAGGTGTGGACAAGGATTGGCTCGGGTCATTACGACCCGCATAAACAAAAGAGCATGAAGATTCTTCATCCTTTACACCGATATCTGCACCGAGTGATTATCCACACCATTGGTGGGCGCAATGATAGTATCGGAGTTGTAACAGTCATGGACCTGTTCCACCTACACTGCCACATAGATCAAGTCCCCTATAATTAGGCCTATAGTATTGCCAAATTCTTCACCCGTTCTTACGGGTACTCTTCCAGCAGCCATATCTTTGGAGGTCCTTATATCACTCACTTAGCAGCATACTTTGGGGTCCTAAGTTCGATAAACTTTAGTTTGCTTACCAATATGGACCTACCAATTGAGGAGGTGAACAGGCAAATGTTGATCAACATGAGCATGATGAGAAAGATACAGGGGGTATATATAGACTGGTAGACTAAAGGGGTGATCCTTGGCAAGGAGCAGTTATTCCATCAGATAACGAGGACGAGCCGGTACTGCAGCTGCAACAACATGCAAAGGAGGAGCCATGTATGTACCGTACTACTGCTGACCCTACCATGCTTGATATCAGGATCCGTATGGGTTAATTGGGGAACACTATGGATGGCATACGACATGACTTTCACTATCATACCCATGACCCGTATGCCCACTAGAGGTAGCAACAGCAGCCTCCCGGTTCTTACCAGCGGCGGCAACGTCTTCCATTCCAGTAGCAGCCTCCTTCACTCCTGATATTTGTGGTTATAATTTGATGCAATCTGTGGTTCTTGAACTTTGACACTATATGATTGTTTTTATTATCCAGTTTTGGACATTGACACTATAGGTTTTTTACCTATTACCTTGGTAACCGTTGATATGGTGGCATCACCACCACCTCTTTTCGGCCTTATTGGGCAAATATTAGCTTAACTCTATTAGTTTTCTGTACTTATCTTATATTGAGCATTGCACATCAACACGGGCTATACAGATTTTCGGTCGTATCCGGAATTACAATCTAGGCAATGGTGAAAACCTACAACCCCTGTTATGACATCTCATTCAGGGAGTATCAATTTCACCACCCTCTAATTATTATTCATGACACATATTATATTTCATACATTCATATTGTCAGAAATTAAGTGTGGGGTGGAACCCCACCAATGATTCTAGAGTTCTTGGCGTATTTTCAGGGAGTATCAATTTCACCACCTTCTAATTATTATTCATGAGACATATTTTATTGCATACATTCATATTGTCAGAAAGAAGCATTGCCACTAATTACTATACCATGGATCAAGTTTTTCGAAATACAACAGCCAACCAACTATGAGATGACCTAGAGTTCTTGGCGTATTTTCAATTTGACATACCCGTTTTAGCAAATTGAAGCACGATTGTGTACGGTTTAGGATGGCAAGGAAATGGTATGAGATGTCCTTGGGTGGTTTTGGGGTTAAGATGTGATTGTATAGGCATCGAGAGCTGCGTCTCCGGGTATTCACGGACAGCATCCATGAGTTTGGAGAGAGTGAGGCACTTGAGGTGTGGACAAGGATTTGCTGGGGTCATTACGACCCGCATAAACAAAAGAGCATGAAGATTCTTCATCCTTTACACCGATATCTGCACCGAGTGATTATCCACACCATTGGTGGGCGCAATGATAGTACCGGAGTTGTAACAGTCATGGACCTATTCCACCTACACTGCCACATAGATCAAGTCCCCTGTAATTTGGCCTATAGTATTGCCAAATTCTTCACCCAATCTTACGGGTACTCTTCCAGCAGCCATATCTTTGGAGGTCCTTATATCACTCGCTTAGCAGCATACTTTGGGGTCCTAAGATCGATAAACTTTAGTTTGCTTACCAATATGGACCTACCAATTGTGGAGGTGAACAGGCAAATGTTGATCAACATGAGCATGATGAGAAAGATACAGGGGGTATATATAGACTGGTAGACTACAGGGGTGATCCTTGGCAAGGAGCAGTTATTCCATCAGATAACGAGGACGAGCCGGTACTGCAGCTGCAACAACATGCAAAGGAGGAGCCATGTATGTACCGTACTACTGCTGACCCTACCATGCTTGATATCAGGATCCGTATGGGTCAATTGGGGAACACTATGGATGGCATACGACATGACTTTCACTATGATACCCATGACCCGTATGCCCACTAGAGGTAGCAACAGCAGCCTCCCGGTTCTTACCAGCGGCGGCAACGTCTTCCATTCCAGTAGCAGCCTCCTTCACTCCTGATATTTGTGGTTATAATTTGATGCAATCTGTGGTTCTTGAACTTTGACACTATATGTTTGTTTTTATTATCCTGTTTTGGACATTGACACTCTAGGTTTTTTACCTATTACCTTGGTAACCGTTGATATGGTGGCATCACCACCACCTCTTTTCGGCCTTATTGGGCGAATATTAGCTTAACTCTATTAGTTTTCTGTACTTATCTTATATTGAGCATTGCACATCAGCACGGGCTATACAGATTTTCGGTCGTATCCGGAATTACAATCTAGGCAATGGTGAAAACCTACAACCCCTGTTATGACATCTCATTCAGGGAGTATCAATTTCACCACCCTCTAATTATTATTCATGACACATATTATATTTCATACATTCATATTGTCAGAAATTAAGTATGGGGTGGAACCCCACCAATGATTCTAGAGTTCTTGGCGTATTTTTAGGGAGTATCAATTTCACCACCCTCTAATTATTATTCATGAGACATATTATATTGCATACATTCATATTGTCAGAAAGAAGCATTGCCACTAATTACTATACCATGGATCAAGTTTTTTGAAATACAACAGCCAACCTACTATGAGATGACCCTAGTGTTCTTGGCGTATTTTCAATTTGAAAGACCCGTGCTAGCAAATTGAAGCACGATTGTGTACGGTTTAGGATGGCTAGGCAATGGTATGAGATGTCCTTGGGTGGCTTTGGGGTTAAGATGTGATTGTATAGGCATCGAGAGCCTCGTCTCCCGGTATTCACGGACAGCATCCACGAGTTTGGAGAGAGTGAGGCATATGAGGTGTGGGCAAGGATTGGCTCGGGTCATTACGACCCGCATAAACAAAAGAGCATGAAGATTCTTCATCCTTTACACCAATATCTGCACCGAGTGATTATCCACACTATTGGTGGGCGCAATGATAGTACCGGAGTTGTAACAGTCATGGACCAGTTCCACCTACACTGCCACATTGATCAAGTCCCTGTAATTTGGCCTATAGTATTGCCAAATTCTTCACCCGTGCTTACAGGTACTCTTCCAGCAACCATATCTTTGGAGGTTCTTATATCACTCACTTAGCAGCATACTTTGGGGTCCTAAGTTCGATAAACCTTAGTTTGCTTACTAATATGGACCTACCAATTGAGGAGGTGAACAGGCAAATGTTGATCAACATGAGCATGTTGAGAAAGATACAGGGGGTATATATAGACTGGTAGACTACAGGGGTGATCCTTGGCAAGGAGCAGTTATTCCATCAAATAACGAGGACGAGCCGGCACTACAGCTGCAACAGCATGCAAAGGAGGAGCCATGTATGTACCGTACTACTGCTGACCCTACCATGCTTGATATCAGGATCCGTATGGGTCAATTGGGGAACACTATGGATGGTATACGACCTGACTTTCGCTATCATACCCATGACCCGTATGCCCACCAGAGGTAGCAACAGCAGCCTCCCGGTTCTTACCAGCAGCGGCAACGTCCTCCATTCCAGTAGCAGCCTCCTTCACTTCTGATATTTGTGGTTATAATTTGATGCAATCTATGGTTCTTGAACTTTGACACTATATGTTTGTTTTTATTATCCAGTTTTGGACATTGACACTATAGATTTTTTATCGGTTACCTTGGTAACCGTTGATATGGTGGCATCACCACCACCTCTTTTCGGCCTTATTGGGCGAATATTAGCTTAACTCTTTTATTTTTCTGTACTTATCTTATATTGAGCATTGCACAGGAGCACGGGCTATACAGATTTTGGATCGTATCCGGAATTACAATCTAGGCAATGGTGAAAACCTACAACCCATGTTATGACATCTTATTCAGGGAGTATCAATTTCACCACCCTCTAATTATTATTCATGAGAGATATTATATTGCATACATTCATATTGTCAGAAGTTAAGTGTGGGGTGGAACCCCACCAATGATTCTAGAGTTCTTGGTGTATTTTCAGGGAGTATCAATTCCACCACCCTCTAATTATTATTCATGAGACATATTATATTACATACATTCATATTGTTAGAAAGAAGCATTGCCACTAATTACTAGACCATGGATCAAGTTCTTCGAGATACGACAGCCAACCTACTATGAGATGACCCTAGTGTTCTTGGCGTATTTTCAATTTGAAAGACCCGTGCTAGCAAATTGAAGCACGATTGTGTACGGTTTAGGATGGCTAGGCAATGGTATGAGATGTCCTTAGGTGGCTTTGGGGTTAAGATGTGATTGTATAGGCATCGAGAGCCACGTCTCCCGGTATTCACGGACAGCATCCATGAGTTTGGAGAGGGTGAGGCACATGAGGTGTGGGCAAGGATTGGCTCGGGTCATTACGACCCTCATAAACAAAAGAGCATGAATATTCTTCATCCCTTACACCGATATCTGCACCAAGTGATTGTCCACACCATTGGTGGGCGCAATGATAGTACCGGAGTTGTAACAGTCAGGGACGTGTTCCACCTACACTGCCACATTGATCAAGTCCCTTGTAATTTGGCCTATAGTATTGCCAAATTCTTCACCCGTGCTTACGGGTACTCTTCCAGCAGCCATATCTTTGGATGTCCTTATATCATTCACTTAGCAGCATACCCTAAGGTCCTAAGTTCGATAAACCTTAGTTTGCTTACCAATATGGACCTACCAATGGAGGAGGTGAAAAGGAAAATCTTGATCAACATGAGCATGATGAGAAAGACATAGGGGGTATATATAGACTGGTAACCGGGGTGATCCTTGGCAAGGAGCAGTTATTCCATCAGATAACGAGGACGAGCCAGCACTGCAGCGGCAGCAGCATGCAAAGGAGGAGCCAGGTTTATACCATACTACTGCTGACCCTACCATGCTTGATATCAGGAACCGTATGGGTCAATTAGGGAACACTATGGATGACATACGACAGGACTTTCACTATCATACCCATGACCCATATGCCCACCAGAGGTAGTAACAGCAGCCTCCCGGTTCTTACCAGCAGCGGCAACGTCCTCCATTCCAGTAGCAGCCTCTTTCATTCCTGATATTTGTGGTCCTTATTTGATGCAATCTGTGGTTCTTGAACTTTGACACTATATGTTTGTTTTTATTATCCAGTTTTGGACATTGACACTATAGGGTTTTTACCGGTTACCTTGGTACCGTTGATATGGTGGCATCACCGCCACCTCTTTTCGACCTTATTGGGCGAATATTAGCTTAACTCTTTTATTTTTCTGTACTTATCTTATATTGAGCATTACACATCAGCACAGGCTATACAAATTTTGGGTCGTATCCGGAATTACAATCTAGGCAATGGTGAAAACCTACAACCCATGTTATGACATCTCATTCATGGAGTATCAATTTCACCACCCTCTAATTATTATTCATGACACATATTATATTGCATATATTCATATTGTCAGAAATTAAGTGTGGGGTGGAACCCCACCAATGATTCGACTTGTTTTATCCTAGGTATTACAAGTGCAAGTTTAACAACCACTCAGTCCGCTGCATCAAAATATAGAAGTAATAAAAAATCTTCAAAATTAATCTGAAAAGTTTAGCAGCGTCATAAATAATCTAAAAGCGAAGTCTTAAAAATAATTTGGCATAAAAAGGCTTATAAAAATAGCAATTTGAAATACTGTTGAAGTGAATCAAGGAAGCAAATAGGGAGGATTAGTAAGCACAACAAAAAGAAAGAAATAAGTTTATGCACATTTTTTACTTTTATACCCCCTATCTTTCATTTCATGTGAGAATTTGAGCCTATCACAGCATTATTACATAACACATCAAGTTTTTGATGTCGTTAATTATTACATATTCTACATGCTCATTTCATTTGATAGAGTGTGTTTGCTAGTTATTGCTCCGCATGTTAGACCTTGTGTACAATGTAAATTTCAAGATCATGATCTAAAAGAATGCAAAAAAATGATTGATACATTAGGATTAACCCACCCTCTTTAGCCTATTCCATCTCTTTTATCTACCCTAAACATTATCCCTTAGTTTCTAAACCCACATTTCACACCCATAAACCCAAAAAATTAGCCTTTTTATATTTACCCCTTTTAATTGAAAATCGACTTGGCTATGATTTAAGGAGTAATCGTCCGCTAGAAGTTTTTAGATCCATCTTATGTTCGAAGAATGAAACTCATCCATTTAATATGAAAAGAAAAATTATTGTGAAAGGAAAAAAAGGGGCAACCAAAAAGAAATTAGTAAATCGCCCAAGTTAATGAAGAAAACTCATCCAAAGAAAATCAAATCTACACGAAAAATTGGAGTATGCAAAGCTGATCAAAGTGAATGTATTATGAAGAAACAAATGAATGATTCATGGGAAATTGATAGCAATGAATACAAGAAGAAGTTGACGTTCTTGAAGAAGGGATTTGGTCTTGACAATCTGACCTTAAAAGAGTCCATAGATTAGTTATAAATCTAAGTCCAGTAAGAGATCATTTACCTTTTCAATCATAAAGCCAAGTCAGGTTTTCAACATTTAGCCACTTTTTCCCAAATAATCCCTACCATAACCCTAAACCAATCATTACAACCCTTTACAAAGCCCTCTTGATTTACGCACATATTTTATGTAAATTGATGGAGATTTGATTTTTATACAAGCCTATTATCATGCAAGCATTAATTATAGCATTGAGTGTTCTTCTTAACATACACTATCCATATATTTAACCAGAGTGTTGAGTGAACATTTGTTAAACTGTAACTTTGTGTATAATCATAGTTCCATTAAGTATGTTGGGCTTGCTACCCTCTTGTGGAGAAACACTCGAAAGGTATAACTACCAAATCATTGTTTTTAAGAAGGCCATTCTGCCATTTGGGATGAAAGCTTTGGATTATCATTTAATCAACACTTTACTTCTATGGGTATAACCATGCATGAGTTTGCTTGAGGACAAGCAAACTTTAAGTGTGGGGTGTTATGATGTGACGTAAATTATACATGTTTTGCACGCATAATTATCCCCAAATTCATCACAATTAGAAACAATATGATAATAATTGATAC
Organism: Smallanthus sonchifolius; assembly: GCA_023525975.1. Taxonomy (NCBI): domain Eukaryota; kingdom Viridiplantae; phylum Streptophyta; class Magnoliopsida; order Asterales; family Asteraceae; genus Smallanthus; species Smallanthus sonchifolius. The sequence continues at coordinate 33,708,998 of CM042030.1, read as the reverse complement.
TTAATCTATTCAAATTGTTTCGCAAAAGGATAATTACCCTTGATATACAAAAACATGAAAAAATCACTCAAAATCAAGAAGAAATCAGCATTCGGAAGTCAATTGAACGAAACCGGATGCAGAAAGTCAAAGCTGGAAGTCAAAAGTTAACAGGGAGAAAAAGTGCCCAATGCACCGACGTGCCTTCCAATGCATGGCCATGCATTTGGGGTTTTGCCTCCATGTACCTCATAAAGGTGCCAAGATACCCCACATGCAAGAAAAGGGTACTTTGCATGCACTGTAGGTCCCTAATTCGTTGCGTGACAGATCTCTAGACTCACGGTACGACATGGTGATAACGTGCGGAATCCATGATCAACGTGCTCGTGTTACTCAATCAACAACAACGGTGTAAATAAACGCTTTGTATTTCCACCACAATATCAGTTTACAAGATTACAGAATTTCTCTCTGTCTCACACCTTTTAGGTCTCTGTTTCTGCTACAATCTGCTATTTATAGCCACTGATCAGCATTAGGCGAACTTAACAAGTTCGCTTCACTGTGCTTAGGCGAACTTATTAAGTTCGCTTCTAATAGTCTAAGCGAACTTAATAAGTTCGCCTATGATAGACTAAGCGAACTTATTAAGTTCGCCTCTGATAAACCAGGCGAACTTAATAAGTTCGCCTCTGATAGGCTAGGCGAACTTGTTAAGTTCGCCTCTAGCAGAACTTACACAGAATTTTATCAACAGTTACAAAACATGTCCTAACAGACTCCCCTTTAACTGTTGCTAACAATTCTATCAATTACAAGTCAAAGACTCTAAGACTAAGACATAATATCTTCAAGCTCGTTGTCACCAGAATATGTTCCAACAGACTCCCCCTTGACAACAGCTTCAGAAGATTGTCATCCGTCTTCATATATCATCAAACACGTTGTAGTCTTCGTCTTGTTCATCTGCACATTCTTTTTCAATCTAGAAGAAAACTTGGGAGAAGGACCCTGCTCACCATCGTCATCCTAAGTTTCAGGCTATCTTTTGGACTTTGTAAAACCGTTTCCAAAACTTTGTGTGTGACATATTCTCCCCCTTGAGCATCAAGTCGTTGAATCAAATAGATTCTCAGTTATCAACAACTCTTTACTCATGCAGATGTCATTCCCTGTTATGTGCTAAGAACCACCACTATCAACAACCAAAATGGTATTAATAGTCCTTCTTGGTCAATCCTGCACATCTAACAAGAAACATTAATTTGAAATTGGGACCCAAGCCATGGTAGTCATGGGTCGTCCATCTGTATCAAAATAATAAACCTCACTCCATTCACAATCGAATCTCTCATCAATTTTAGGATATTGTTCCGACGAGTCAGAAACAGAAACTTTAGATTTCCAAACATACTTCTTTTCATTAAGTTCTTTTTGCTTAAAATGTGAAGTGTTTGAACATTTTCTTTCATTTGAAAATTGATTTGATTGTGAAAACTCTTGTTGTTCTAAAAGTTTTCTCAATCTTCTGTTTCTCCTCCGTCATTGAGGTCTAGAAAGCCTAACCTCAGATTTTGAATTACCCTTTGGTGTATCACGAGGTTTAACCATTTTTGGGTTAACATAAGGCTTACGAGGAGTTCTTACCTTTTCTGGAGTAACATGTCGGTTACCTTTGGCTTTGTGAGGACAAGCAATCCGAATATGACCAACAATACCACAAGAAAAGCAAGATCTCATCTCACGATAATCTCTCATATAAGGAATCTTCACACGATAAGATGCACTTGAAGAAGATTCTCCTACATGAACTTCTTTTGTAGTTTGAGAATGAATAAACTTTTTGTCAACAGGTTTTGATTCAGGCTTCATCTTCTCAGGAACTACATGCTTCTTTCCTTTATTTTTGTAAGGACAGTTCACCACAATGTGTCCCATCTCATTACAATGAAAACATGTACGCCTGTCTGTATAATCTCTGACAAATGGAACTCTCCTTGAATTTGAAGAACTTCCAAATGTATAATTTCCAGATGAATTAGAATCAACCTTTGAGTCTTCTTTCTTAACAGCTTTCGGTATCCCCTCTACCTTAGCTTCATCAAAATATTCATCATCACTCACATTAGAATACACCATATCTTCACCTGTGACAGGATTCACCTTCAACACAGTCTTAGGTTCTAAATCCTCATCATTTATAATCTCAGGTGCAACAGAATAATTTCCGTTGAAAGGTGGAGGAACATAGCCAATACCACTAGTTCCATTCCCCTCTTCAGTATTATTATGATAATGTTCTAATAAGAATGATGAATTTGCAAAGCTTTCTAACTTTCTATGCAATCTGATCACCTCTGCTTTAGATTCAGCTACCTCCTTATCTTTCTCAGCAAGAACATTATTTCTTTTCTCAATTTCTGCAAAGGACATATCCAAGTGATATGCCTGCTCTTTGATCTTCAAAGTCAGAGAATTTATATCTCTCTTCAGTGATTCTATTCTTTCAATACACACATTCTCATTATCCTTTAATTTCTGATTTACCGTGTGCATCGATTTCATATCACAAATGAGGTTTACATTGTCATCCATAACCCTCATCATTTTATCCTTAACTGAAACACAGTTAGAACAAAACGTTTCAGAGTTAGAAAATAACTCAGGTTTTACTTCTGAAGAAGATGCACCAGGAGCCATGAAAACGTCATCATCAGCTTCACTCTTTTGTTCAACAATGACAGGCTCAACATCAGTTTCTAATTCACTCAGATCATCTTCAACTGTCAGAAAACTTTCTTCACTCATCACATCAGTCTCAGTAGATTGAGTACTTACATCAGAACGAATACTCTCACTATCACTTAAATCTGCAGAAGAATCACTTTGAGAATAACTCGACTTCTCCAATACTTCTTTGATCAAGACTACAAACGCTTGAGAAGTTGCTTCACCCTTTTTCTTCAATGCTTCCCATAGATCTCTTGAATTTGGACACTTCCCGAGACTATGAATGATTTCTTTAGGTAAAGACATCGTTAAAGTTTCACGCGTCTTCATCTCTTGATCAAACTTCTGCTTTTCTACTTTAGTAAGAGCTGTCACTGGTTTAGGAACATCATAATATCCCATATAGTCATAAGTAGGATGCACATATCCTTCAAATATGGATGTCCAAAAGTTTTCATCAGTGACTGATACGAACTGTTCGAACCGGACTTTCCAGTTACGGAAATCTGATATGCACAAAAGTCTCGGTGGCACAGTTTCAATCTCATTATCATCACATGAAATTGACATTTTGAAATTTTGGCGAAAATATTCGGAAAAAATTTTCCCGCCAAAATACTCTTTTTTAAAAAATTTCGAAAATTCAAAATTTCAAAAATGATTCAAAACGACCATATAAACTTTATTTTTTTATTTTTTTATTTATTTTTTTTTTAGAATACTAGCTAAGTTCGCCTGCCTGAGCGAACTTAATAAGTTTGCCTGACTGAACCACCCAAGCGAACTTAATGAGAAGCGAACTTAATAAGTTCGCTTAAACCAGAAAATTTGAAATCAGATTAAGTTCGCCTAAAATAAGTTCGCCTGCTACTAAGTTCGCTTAAAATTTGAGAAGCGAACTTAATAAGTTCGCTTGCTAAGTTCGCCTGCACAGGAACTAGCAAGTTCGCTTAAACTGCTGTATCAAACTCAGAAACCCAAACACGAAGAAACTCGGCTGAAAATCATGATTTCTGATCAAAATGATGGAATTAAGCAATTCTGAACCGTATGATTGTGTAGAAACTGATTAGGAACAATCCTATCGGATCAATTCCTTCAAACCAATCCAAAATCAATCCAAATTGATCAAAAATCTTCCATTTTTATCAAGAACACGAAAAAGATGAAAAATCCTTCAAATTCTCTGAATTTTGATGTTGATTGGACACGAAAACACCACGAATCTTTGCTAATCAAGAGCATAGGCTCTGATAACACTTGGAGGTCCCTAATTCGTTGCGTGACGGATCTCTAGACTCGCGGTACGACACGGTGGTAACGTGCGGAATCCATGATCAACGTGCTCGTGTTACTCAATCAACAACAACGGTGTAAATAAACGCTTTGTATTTCCACCACAATATCAGTTTACAAGATTACATAATTTCTCTCTGTCTCACACCTTTTAGTTCTCTGTTTCTGCTACAATCTGCTATTTATAGCCACTGATCAGCATTAGGCGAACTTAACAAGTTCGCTTCACTGTGCTTAGGCGAACTTATTAAGTTCGCTTCTAATAGGCTAAGCGAACTTAATAAGTTCGCCTCTGATAGACTAAGCGAACTTATTAAGTTCGCCTCTGATAAACCAGGCGAACTTAATAAGTTCGCCTCTGATAGGCTAGGCGAACTTGTTAAGTTCGCCTCTAGCAGAACTTACACAGAATTTTATCAACAGTTACAAAACATATCCTAACACGCCCGTGCATTCCAATGTACGGTCGTGCATTGCCAAAATCTCAACCTATAAAATAGCAAGCTCATTCTAGTTTTTAGGTGTCCAAGATTAAGGTGTGTGAAGGCCTTAGTGCTCTACTAAGAGCCGGAAGTCTCTTAGTTTTGGTCCATTTTAGCTTTTTTTTCTTTATTTTCCTTTTTAAGGTATTGTAATACGAAATGATTCTTCTCGTTCGAGTAAACAAGAGGCAACCTAAACCCACTCTCCTTTGGTGTTGGAACACTTTCACACAATGTCTAAGGGTTAGTGGAGTCACTTGTATGGTCATTTATGACTAGTCCTCTTGTGTTGCTCGTGTTAGTTGAACTTTAATTAATTAATAAAGTATTTTTAGTAAGTTATGTTCTTGAAGTCTTTCTTATAGTTTATCTTTAAAACACCATAATAAGTGATCTTTAAACCAACTTAATAATCTTAAATATTGTAAGTTACTTAAGCAAGCCTTCTTGTTAGAGAAGCTTATTCGGGTTTGTACGGTCTATATACAATCTTGGTGCTAGCAATGGCCGAGTTAGTATAGATTTAATATTATGGGTTGATTAGAGGTTTGGGTATTCAACGGGTCATTCGAGTCCTGACTGGATCTTATGAAACTTGTCGGTATTTCTTTACTTCTCTTGTGTTAGCTTGCAGAGGACTTCAAAGCGGGAGCCATGGGGCTTGATCTTGAGTATCAAAGATATATTTATTTAAAATATTATTATAAGTAAAGACAATTATTTTAAGAATATAATTTATAAATTACCTTCGGAGGAAGTTGCGCATTCCGACTTACCGAAAGAAGTTACAAGGTATGACATACGTCAGTCAAAAGATAATCTTAGTCCGAATAATGAATCATGGGTATTCCGGCGGACTTGAGACCCCGTTTAGGGTCCCGAGATTTATTAGGAACAGTTGGCCGACCGTATCCATTATTGCGTTACGAAATACTAGCTCCCCCATCGAAAGGGTTAGTACTAGTAACTATGACCAACCTTACTTTAAATATAACGTTAATTAACAAGTGATAACAACCGGAGTAACATATTAAACGAGATAATTACATTTCTTACTATTTTTACTTTCTTTTAAACAAAACCCATCTTCCAACTTATTATCCTAGTCAGACAATAGCAAGGGCTGAGTACGGGATCCTTGTCTATGGTTCGATACTTGGTTCTTACCCAAACTATACTACGCTGCAATAGGTACACTTTCCTATTGTGTATGTGTTTAGTTGAAGTAGTTATCATTTTAATTTATAAATTTAAATCCTGATTTTGTGTAACTCTAAATGAAAATATTTATTACACTAAAAGCACGCTATCAACACGCACCACCTATTTATGAGGAACAAATAACTAAACAAACAGACTATGACAGCGGAGTAGATACTGAGATTTCTACTTTTAGAAGTTTGGAAGAGTTAGAATCTATCCATAATATTTATATTCCTTCCACGGGTATCCATTCTGCACCTACAGAGGGGAGTCATATTTATACTCCTATAATTTCTTATAATATTTACGAAGGACTTCCCGAAATTCCATATGAAAATCCTTATAGCCTGGAAGGAGATGAAAGAGAAGATTCTAATCGACCTTATGTTTTATACCAAGAACCTCTAAATATACCCGCCCCACGTGCAACTTAAGAAACACTGGGGGATGAACGTGTGAGAGTTCTATTAAATCGAATAGCTAAACTCAAACGAGAGAAAGCCGAGACAAAAGCCCAAAATGAAATACTGTGACAAGGTTTGGAAGAAGCTAGGAATCGTAGTATCTAATAATAATTGATGTTATTTTCTTGTAATTGTATATTATGAATAAAATTTTATATTCCATACTAATGTCAAATATCTTTGATACTGACATTCTTCCTATATATTTTATTCAGAATGTAACACGGTGGTTATGTGGACTTCCTTATATTGACTTCTTTACATAAAACAAATTCATGTAAAGTTATCTGCATAACTTCATTCAAACCAAGTCATTAATATAACATATTCACATAACTCACTTACAACACGAAATCTACCTTTTTCTTTTGAACAACAGTTTTTTACTCCTAAATATCACCTAACTTGCACTTGCACGATATGAACCCGCGCTATTTTTGTGGGGGACAATCACCAATTCCACTAGACTACAAAACCATGGGCACCAAATCTACCTAAGTTATCCTAATCATCAACACACAACTCACTTCTCATACACTAACTATTCACACACACACACTTGAATAAGCCACCATGCACATCAAAATCAATACTCATATATTATTTATTATAACATCAAAATCAATACTCAAAATCAATACTCATATAATAACGTGATAGAACCTTAATCGTCATAAAACAAAAGAAAAACGGATGGGCTTGGGCTCTACTCCAACGGGCCGAGGGAAGCCCAAGTATATAAGGGCCAAGACAGCCTTGAAGCTCTCATTTTTCACCAACACTTGCAAGCTAGAGAGAAAGGAGAGTCGGGTCTAGAGAGAGAAAGTCGACGGATAGACACGAAATTGAAGGAGCACGTTACTACTGAGCTCGTGAGCAAAACCTCCGAATCAGAATCACAATCCAGGTAATGATGCGACCTTAAACTGAGTTTTTCTTTGTTTTGGGATTTTTCGGGTTTTAGCTAAACAGGAGACGTTTTTATGGATGAAACCTGATAATAAGCTTAGAACTAGCATCTAGAATGAAAACCGCACGTTTTGATCAAAGAAAATTATAAGATTGGCATGATCGAGTTAGCATGCAAGAATTTCGGATTTTTGGTCCAGGAACCAGGTATTGCGTACTTACCAAGTACGCAGGAGGAAGATCCTGCGTACTTACCAAGTACGCAAGAAGGATTCTCTGCGCACTTGTCAAGTGCGCATGAGTATGGTCAGCAGGCGGCAGGCTGCAGGCTGCAGGCTGGTTAAGTAAAGTCAGTATGTGTAAATGGTTAAACCGTTAGAGTCGGGATTGGGTCTAATGTGTATTTAACTACCTAATTCAGATCAGAAGTGACGTTGTTGGACCATTGTTTAGGACAACCGAGACTAGCTTTTCAGGTGAGTTCTATGTGCCCCCTTCTATGTTATGTGCAAATGTTTTCAAATGTTTTCAAATGTTTTGGGGCTGAAGTGTATACACTAAATGAATAAATGTTATGAATGTCAATGTGATCATACGTGGTAAACAAATAAATATATATATACCTATACATGAAAAAGAATTATGAACAAAGAATGAAACGTATGATTATAGAGAATGAATGAAAGTATAACACAATGTGCAAGAATGAAATCCTGCTTTATATCCATGTATATATTGCTTGCAAAGAATGAAATAATGTTATGGACGCTTCAATGATAACGGCTACTTCGGTAGACGAACGACCACATGACTATTTTACAACCGGGACAAGTGCGTTCCTTCATCAGCTAGGACGTACGAATGCCACAAGTGCGTTCCTTCATCAGCTAGGACGTACAAAAGCCACAAGTACGTTCCTTCATCAGCTAGGACGTACTAAAGCTATTAACGGACGGTCGAAGCAATTGGCATATTATGATAAGCAGAACGGTTGTATAAATAATAGTTGTATGGGAAACGGATACCTTAGGGTAGACAGGCGAATTACGGCTTACGACGGTAGGACGGTTGTAAGTCATTACGGACGAAAAAAAGTTGTCGGACGGTTGTAAGAATAAAATTATGGACGGACACTAGTTGCCGGATGGTTGTAAGAATGGCGGGCCATGACGATGGACCGTGGCACTTGTCTTTGTGACATTCGCAAACAAATGACGGGTTGATCACCCTTAAGTGTATGACCCATGAATGTTAAGAAAAGAAAAGGTGAATACATATATATATATATATATATATATATATATATATATATATATATATATATATATGTAATCACAAAAGAAAGATGAAAGAAAAGAAAAAGTTATGAATACGTATTTATACAAATGTACATATAATTATGCATACTTATAAAGAAAAGAATGTTGATACCTAATCGCATTAAACTAGAACTCACCAGCGTTAGCTGACTTTTAGTATACATTTCAAGTAAAGGAAGGAAGGGTCGTGCGATGGCGTGAAGGTTACCCGGCACAAGACTAACATCCCACTTTTATATATGTTAAGAAAAATGTTATGTACTAAATTTTTAAAACTTCCGCTGTTATGTCATGTCATGTTACGTTATGTAATGATTGAATTCGAAAGTATTTATGACTATGTTTATGAGTAAATCCAACAAGTGAGGTTACCCGGGAATGGGGCCTTACAAGTTGGTATCAGAGCAATAGTTTGAGAGATTCAGACATCCCTAAATGTCTGGACTCACACTGATTATGGGACCAACGCACGTATGTATGTATGGGTAACCAACGCCAGCACGGTAAGTAAGTACTAGAGTTAATACACTTGGATAAGAATAGATACCTTAACTTAGAACAAATAGATGTCAATGTCACAACCGATTTGAAGAGTTTTGAACCCGAAAAGCAACGTAAATTAGTAATCCCAAGCCGGTCACTGTAATTAAAAATTTAACTTGCTCGTACTGTTTTAAACTATGATCTGAAGGAATGGCATTGATGTATTCCATTTATAACTATCAGGAAACTAGGAACTATGGCTGGTGGAGGAAGAACAGGACGCCGAGGCGGTCGTACTGGCCGAGTCGGTAGAACTCCATTGAATCAAAGGCATGAGGAGGAAGAGAGTGTGCACGCAGAACACACTGAGAGTGTGCACGAAACAGAGGTGACCCCAACTGGAGACGACAATCCAGGACCTATACAGTTGGAACCCGAAGTCATGGATGCTATTGCCCGTGAAGTTGTGCTCACTCTGAAGAAAGTATTGCCCGATCTACTATCTGAGGCACTAAAGAAAATAAAGAGGATGATGAAGGAGACCATGAAGAGAAAGTGTATGATAGTGATGGGGATGAAGTGAAAATGGGATCAAGCAATCGTGAGTGCACTTACAAAGGATTCAAAGACGGAGACCCACCCAAGTTCGATGGGAGTAAGGATTCAGTGGCAATGCTCGAATGGATTGAGAGGATGAACGTTGTAATTAACATCAGCGAGTGTCAACCGGACCAGGCTGTTAAGTATGTTACTCATTCTTTCACCAATGAGGCACTAGGTTGATGGAGAAACATTCAGAGGAGAAAGTCGCCAAACGCTCTTGCAAGAATGACATGGGAAGACCTGAAGAAGCTTATAATTCAAAAGTTCTGTCCCCAGAACGAAATTGATCGAGTGGAAAACGAATTCCTAAACTTTAAGGCGGGCAACAAGACGCACCGCTAGTATACCTCTAGGTTCAATGAGCTAGCTCAACTGGTACCCCACCTGGTGGAGACAGAAGAGCGAATGATCAAGTATTATGTGAAGGGCCTACCTCAAAAGGTCCGTGTCCATGTGAAAGCCAACCTACCCTCGACCTTCGAGTCGGCAGTGAATCTGAGCGGAATCGTCTACGACGATTATGCCAGTGAGGACCCACCAACAGAGACCCAAAAGAGAAAATGGGAGAATCCGTCTAGAGGCACCGGAAGAGGGAATGTAACAACCGAAATTAAGAAACCAGGTCGGAAGAATATGAAACTTGCAAGAAATGCGGAAGGCAACATCTTGGCGAGTGTCGAGTCGGCACCACCACATGTTATAGGTGTGGGAATACGGGACACTATTCTCGCGACTGTTTGAGAGACACTAAATGCCAAAGTTGTGGACAATTTGGACATCTGACCAAGAATTGCAGGAGAACCGGACAATCTGGTTCGGGAAAAGAAAAGGAACAGGAACAGCCGAAGGCTAGGACACGAGCCTACGCCCTGACTGAGGAGGAAGCAAGGGGAAACCCTGATGTTGTGTCAGGTACGTTCCTAGTTAATGATGAACATGCTGCTATTTTATTTGACTCTGGTGCTAGTAAAAGTTTTATATCCAATGCATTTAGCCGTAAACTAGGTTGCACTATCAACACCATAGTAAAGGCCTTTAGTATACAAACTGCCGTTGGTAAAAATTCGGTAGTATTTCAAGTAACAGAGGATTGCATCATAGAAATAGAGGGTCATAAGTTCCCTTCTAGATAATTCCTTCTCACCTTAGGAGGATTCGATATAGTATTGGGTATGGATTGGCTAGTTGCAAACGAAGCTCAAATCATATGTAAACGTAAGAGGATACACCTCAAAGCTCCTAGCGGCAGCCCAATTACGATTTATGGGGATTGGAATTGCACGATGCCGAACATCATCTCGATGATCAAGGCCGAACGTTACATGAGGCGCAGTTGCGAAGCTTATTTGGCATATGTTATTGATGATAGAATGAAAATGAATGAACTCAAGAATGTACCTGTGGTGTGCAACTTTCCGGAAGTATTCCCTGGGGATCTACTTGGGTTACCACCTGATCGGGAAATAGAATTTCAGATTGACTTACTGCCAGGAGCCGAGCCCATTGCCAAAGCCCCCTACCGATTGGCTCCTTCAGAAATAAAAGAATAGATGTCTCAACTAGAGGAACTAACAGAAAAAGGATTTATTAGACAGAGCATCTCACCGTGGGGCGCTCCGGTACTGTTTGTAAAGAAGAAGGACGGCAGCATGCGCATGTGCATTGACTACCGTGAGTTGAACAAGAGGACAGTAAAGAACAAATACCCACTGCCTAGAATAGACGACCTTTTTGATCAACTGCAAGGTGCGAGTTGGTTCTCAAAGATCGATCTTAGGTCGGGGTACCATCAGTTGAAAGTAAAGGAAGAAGACGTACCAACGACCGCGTTTCGCACGCGTTATGGGCACTATGAGTTTCTCGTGATGTCCTTCGGATTGACCAACGCACCAACAGCGTTCATGGATTTGATGAATAGAGTATGTCGACCAATGTTGGATCGATCGGTGATAGTTTTTATAGATGACATACTGGTATATTCGAAAAGCGAGGGTGATCACCACTGTCACCTAAGAGAGGTTCTGGAGGTGCTAAAGCAGGAAAAGTTGTACGCAAAATTCTCCAAATGCGCGTTCTGGCTAAGGAAAGTCCAATTCCTAGGTCATGTGATAAATCCAAACGGCATCATGATGGATCCTGTAAAGATCGAGACAGTAAAGGAATGGAACGTCCCAAAGACACCAACAGAGATATGAAGTTTTATGGGATTGGCAGGCTACTATCGAAGGTTCATTCAAGATTTCTCAAGAATAGCCTCGCCACTAACTAAACTGACACGGAAGGAAGTAAAATATGAATGTGGTCAAACCCAAAACAACACGTTTGAGGAACTTAGGGCACAATTAACCCAAGCTCCAGTCTTGACACTACCGAGGGAAATGAGGACTTGGTAGTCTACTCTGACACTTCGGGGCAGGGTTTAGGGTGCGTACTTATGCAACGAGTGAAGGTAATTGCTTATGCCTCTCGACAACTAAAGATTCACGAGGTTAACTACCCAACACACGATCTAGAGTTAGCAGCAGTAGTTTTCACGTTGAAAATATGGAGGCACTATCTGTATGGAGTTAAATGCACCATTTACTCCGATCACAAAAGCCTAAAGTACTTTTTCGAGCAAAAGGAATTAAACATGAGGCAAAGGAGGTGGTTAGAGTTACTGAAAGTCTATGACTGTGAGATATTGTACCATCCAAGCAAGGCAAACGTAGTGGCTGACGCTTTATGTATAAAGGAAGAATCGACACCTATCCGGATCAAAGTGTGTCAGCTGATTATAACGCCAGATTTGATGAGTGAAATATCAAAGGCACAAGATGAAGCACTATTAGAAAGAAATATAAAAAGGGAAAGAATAGTGGGACAACAAGGGAATTTAGATGCAAATGCATACGGTGTACGAACTAGGTTTGGCCGGATGTGGATACCTAAGATTGGCGAGCTTAGAGCCAAAGTACTCGATGAGGCCCATAAGTCTCGTTATTCTATCCATCCCGGGACAAACAAAATGTATCAAGACTTGAAGAAAGAGTACTGGTGGCCTGGCAGAAGAATGATGTGACTGAGTACGTGAACAAGTGCTTAACGTGTTCACTAGTTAAGGCCGAGCACAAGAAACCATGCGGTAAAATGCAACCCCTACCAATACCGGAATGGAAGTGGGAGGAGATCACGATGGACTTCATTACCAAGCTACTATGAACAGCTAAAGGCAATGATACCATTTGGGTGATCGTCGACCGCTTGACGAAAAGTGCTCACTTCTTGCCAATACGTGAGACTTCTTCATCAGAAAGACTAGCAGAAACATTTATCAAGGAAGTTGTGAGTAGACATGGTATGCCGCTGTCGATTGTGTCCGACAGGGATACTAGATTCACGTCAAGGTTTTGGAAGAAATTCAATGAAGCAATGGGCACTAGACTGAACATCAGCACCGCTTACCACCCCCAAACCGATGGTCAATCGGAAAGGACCATTCAGACCTTGGAGGACATGCTCCGGGCCTGTATCATTGACTTCGGTGGGAGCTGGGACAACCATCTACCATTGGCAGAATTTTCATATAACAATAGCTATCACTCGACTATTGGCATGCCGCCATTTGAAATGTTGTATGGGAGGAAATGTAGGACCCCGGTTTGTTGGGGGGAAATTGGACAAAAGGATTTTGCAAGTCTCAAAGTGGTCAAAACTACTTCCGAGAAGTTTGATCAAATCAAGGCTCGAATGAAAGCCGCAAAAGACAGACATAAATCATGCGCGGATAAGAGAAGAAGGGATTTAGAGTTCCAAGTGGGAGACATGGTATTGTTAAAGGTATTACCATGGAAAGGAGTCACCCGATTCAGAAGACGTGGCAAACTAAGTCCAAGGTTTGTCAGACCGTTCAAGATTTTAGCGAGAGTGGGTCAAGTTGCTTACAGACTCGACTTACCTGTTGAGCTTAGTGGAATACACCCTACGTTCCACGTGTCACACTTACGAAAGTGCCTAGCTGACGACACAACTCACATACCTTACGACGAGATCGAAGTGGATGACATACTAAATTATGTGGAGGAACCAATAGCCATTATTGACCGAGCTGAGAAACGACTACGCAATAAGTCGATTCCTTTAGTCAAAATACAATGGAAGCACAGAAAAGGGTTAGAAGCTACATGGGAAAAAGAAGACGAGATGAGGGGATTACACCCTAAATTGTTTAACGTATAAGCGGTTTCGAGGACGAAACCTCTTTAAGGAGGGTAGACTTGTAACATCCCAAAAAAAAATAGCAATTTAGTAATTTAATAAATAATAACGTGATAGAACCTTAATCGTCATAAAACAAAAGAAAAACGGATGGGCTTGGGCTCGGCTCCAACGGGCCGAGGGAAGCCCAAATATATAAGGGCCAAGACAGCCTTGAAGCTCTCATTTTTCACCAACACTTGCAAGCTAGAGAGAGAAAGGAGAGTCGGGTCTAGAGAGAGAAAGTCGACGGATCTACACGAAATTGAAGGAGCATGTTACTACTGAGCTCGTGAGCAAAACCTCCGAATCAGAATCACAATCCAGGTAAAGATTCGACCTAAAACTGAGTTTTTCTTCGTTTTAGGATTTTTCGGGTTTTAGCTAAATAGGAAACGTTTTTATGGATGAAACCTGATAATAAGCTTAGAACTAGCATCTAGAATGAAAACCGCACGTTTTGATCAAAAAAAAATTGTAAGATTGGCATGATCGAGTTAGCATGCAAGAATTTCTGATTGTTGGTCGAGGAACCAGGTATTGCGTACTTACCAAGTACGCAAGAAGGACTTCCTGCGCACTTACCAAGTATGCAGGAGGAAGATCCTGCGTACTTACCAAGTACGCAAGAAGGATTCTCTGCGCACTTGTCAAGTGCGCATGACTATGGTCCTACGCACTTAGCAAGTGCGCAGGCAGCAGGCGACAGGCTGGTTAAGTAAAGTCAGTATGTGTAGAATGGTTAAACCGTTAGAGTCGGGATTGGGTATAATGTGTATTTAACTACCTAATTCAGATCAGAAGTGACGTTGTGGGACCTTTGTTTAGGACAACCAAGACTAGCTTTTCAGGTGAGTTCTATGTTCCCCCTTCTATGTTATGTGCAAATGTTTTCAAATGTTTTGGGGCTGAAGTGTATACACTAAATGAATAAATGTTATGAATGTCAATGTGATCATACGTGGTATACAAATAAATATATATATTTATATATATACCTATACACGAAAAAGAATAATGAACAAAGAATGAAACGTATGATTATAGAGAATGAATGAAAGTATAAAACAGTGTGTAAGAATGAAATCCTGCTTTATATCCATGTATATATTACTTGCAAAGAATGAAATAATGTTATGGACGCTTCAATGACAACGGCTACTTCGGTAGACGGAGGACCAAGTGACTATTTTACAACCGGGACAACTGCGTTCCTTCATCAGCTAGGACGTACGAATGCCACAAGTGCGTTCCTTCATCAGCTAGGACGTACAAAAGCCACAAGTGCGTTCCTTCATCAGCTAGGACGTACTAAAGCTATTAACGGACGGTCGAAGCAATTGGCATATTATGATACGCAGAACGGTTGTATAAATAATAGTCGTATGGGAAACGGATACCTTCGGGTAGACGAGCGAATTACGGCCTACAGCGGTAGGACGATTGTAAGTCATGAAGGACGGACAAAAGTTGCCGGACGGTTGTAAGAATAAAATTACGGACGAACACTATTTTCCGGACGGTTGTAAGAATGGCGGGCCATGACGATGGACCGTGGCGCTTGTCTTTGTGACATTCGCAGACAAATGACGGGTTGATCACCCTTAAGTGTATGACCCATGAATGTTAAGAAAAGAAAAGGTGAATACATATATATATATATATATATATATATATATATATATATATATATATATGTAATCACAAAAGAAAGATGAAAGAAAAGCAAAAGTTATGAATACATATTTATACAAATGTACATATAATTATGCATACTTATAAAGAAAAGAATGTTGATACCTAATCGCATTAAACTAGAACTCACCAGCGTTAGCTGAGTTTTAGTATACATTTCAGGTAAAGGAAGGAAGGGTCGTGCGATGGCGTGAAGGTTACCCGGCACAAGACTGACATCCCACTTTTATATATGTTAAGAAAAATGTTATGTACTAAATTTTTAAGACTTCCACTGTTATGTCATGTCATGTTACATTTTGTAATGATTGAATTTGAATGTTTTATATTTAAGCTCAGTATTTATGACTATGTTTATGAGTAAATCCAACAAGTGAGGTTACCCGGGAATGGGGCCTTACATTTATCATGAAATAACACACCAAAAACATTACACAAATGGTTATATAACATAACCCCAACCCCACTGTCACACCCCAATTTCAACTAACGGAGTTTTACCGTTTTAGGAAGTGACAAACCAGGATCTCAGACATCAGTTACAATGAACAACACTATATGGGACTTGAAATGTCATAACATAAAAGTTCAGAGTTAATGCGGAAGTGTAAACGTTGATATAAAATTTAAAGTAGTTACACGCAACAAGCGTCAATCAATATAATTAAGTAAACTGTTTATCATGTTTGAAATGAATGAAATGACAGTAGGACTCCATGCATGTCCTAATTGTGCAACTTGTGCCATAGTTTAGCGTCCCGAGAAAACATGTAAGAAAAGTGTCAACACAAGGTTGGTGAGTTCACAGGTTTCAGTATAGTAATAAAGCATTTACCTGATTAATGTACAATCAACATAATCAACATATATATACCAATGAGTAGCTAACCCATGTTCATGTTTGCTATTACGCTCGCAACCGTAAACTGGCTGTTTGTATTGCCTCCCACCAGGTCTATCAACCACGGTGCACGTTTAGGTCAATATTGCACCCGTTCGATATCCAATCGAGTTAGCGCGACTAACGCGGGTGAGATTTGTCAAACCCAGTAGTACTACCCAACATACCTCGCTATATTCTTATTTAAACGGTTCGATGTGAGGACTTTCATGATAGAGTTTACGCATAGTCATAACAAGTGATATAAAATGAAGTACAAAAATCAAAAAGAGTTTGCATCATGTTTTCTTCCCCAGTTTAAAAGCAGTAAAAAGGGGCCGTGAAAACTTACCTGCGTTGCGTTGTAGGTAGTATCACACAAGTAAGAGATTTGGAATCTTAAGTGTTAGCCTGCACTGCTTACGTATGCCCTAGAATTATAAACACATAAGTTAGGGACATATGGGATTTGTGACGACGACACGGAAGATTAGAACGTCTTAAAACATTATAAGAATTAACGGGTAGACGAACGTGTCTATGGGAAAATAGATTTCTTAATATAATCATTAAGGGAAAAGGGTTACGTGTCGTACATTAATAACGAATAGTAAATAAATAAATACATTCGTACGTTAAAGTCGTTTACAAAAGTTAGGAAAATAATATAATTTAATATATTATTTTTAGGCTCGTCGGATTAGCTAAATAATCATTGTGTTAAAAATAATAATATATTATTTTTATTCAAGATAATAAACGTGAGTAAACGATTATATCATTATTTAGTTTCAACCGGTACACGAGGTTATAAAACGATACGAAATAATATAAATATGTATATTATTTAATAACATGAGTCATGAGTTGAAAATAATATAAACATATTATTTTATACGAATTTACGGTTTGAATATAATATAAATATATATTATTTTTAAAAGTGGGAATAATATAAAAGTGGGTTAATAATTCAAACCCGAGCCTACGGGTTGTTTTCCGGCCAAAACACATCAATATAATATAATAATAATATGGGATAGGTTTTGTATAAAAATGTAGCTTAAAAAGTGGCTAAAAATATAAAAGGTGTTAGTGAGGTTCTAACCCGAGTCTCACTTACACCAACCCAGTGATTTAACCACTCCAGCCGGCTAAAGAAATCGCAACAACGATCAGATTAAACGCGTTTTAATCCTCAACACTTCTTTGTTCTTCCCATTTGCGAATCCCGAATCAAATCCCATCTGAATCCCATCGAATTCAGTCGTGATTCATCAAGGGATCATAAGGGTTTTGTTAATCGAGTCATGGCGAATCAGTAGGTATAGTTAATTGCAAAAACATCATCGTTTGGGTTGTTTAATTATGAGTTTAGAGACCGAAATTCTAGATTCAGAACACATAATTGAATCGATCAAATTGAATGTTAAAACTCGATGGAATCATGGGGCTTTTACTAAACAGAACATTGCGGATCTATTGGTATTGTTTAATTCGATTGAGACATCGTTTAAGATCGAAAGCCCCAAATCGTTTATAAACAAACCCTAGGTTTCCGGATCATGATCGATTCGATGTTGCTTGATTAAATTAGAATAGGGTTATCAATAAACAAGAGATTACGACTCTAATGGTGTAATTTAATTGAATTTAAACAGAGTCTAATATGGATTTCGATTAAACCGAATACGGGATGAACCCTAGAATCGGTTCATGTTTAAATCGATGTTGTAAGCCCGAATTAGCTTAGGGCTTTTGATTTATACGTGAAAAAAAAAGTGTGGGAATGTTTGATTACCAGAAAGGATGTCGAATTGACTGGGTTCGGCCAAACGGGATTCCGGCTTGTCGTGGTTAATCTCCAGCGGCCCTGACACCTTCTCCGATGAAGTTCGATGGTGCCACATGATCAATGGGACTCGTTTACTGTGTGCAGGGACAGATTTGTGAGGGTAACCATCGGAAACGAACGAATTTGTTGCACATATGATGATGGGCGACGGTTATGGCTTGAATAATCATAAATTGGTTTAATTCGAATCAATGTCGATGATTAAATCCTTAATAATGGTCGTTAAGGGTCTGATCGTGTATAACGGTTACGAATCCTGGCATAACTTCGATTATGAATTCGAATTGAGCTTGAAGGGCTACGGGTTTGATTCCCAGAAGTCAACAGAATCCTAAAATCATGATTTTGACTTTTAAAAGTCAACAGAATGGGTTTTGGGTTATTACATGATCAGTCCCTCTGATTTATTGTATTTTAGGTTTAGCAGTTTGGTAGAAATAGTCCTTGTGGTTAAAGTTGAGTTAAGAACTAGTTAGTTTGACTATCCAAAAGTCAACAGGAATGTGATTTTGACTTTTAAAGTCAATAGAATGGGTTTTGAGTAATTACACTACTAGTCCTTGCAGTTTTAGGTTTAGATAATGGCAAAATTAGTCGCTGAGGTTTGAGTTAACTTAATTAGGTTAACTTCAACTGGATTTGGTTAACGGGGTTAACCTGAAAAGTCCGGATTGTCACATCATCCCCTAGTTGAAAGAATTTTCGTCCCGAAAATTAAGATAAAAAAAAAATTTCCGGATGTCACATCATCCCCTAGTTGAAAGAATTTTCGTCCCGAAAATTAAAATAGTACCTTAAGAGTTTGACGTGGAGTGCTTGAACAGATTAGGATATTTTCGCATCATCTGATCCTCGCGCTCTGACGTGAATTTCGGTCCGCGTTTCGAGTTCCAACGGACTCTAACAATAGGGATTTTACTGCGTTTTAACGTTTTGACTTCCCTATCCATGATTTCCACAGGTTCTTAGATGAAACGCAACTGTTCATCAATGTGTAGTTCCTCAAGAGGAACTGCGAGTGTCTCGTCTGTTAGACATTTCTTCAAGTTTGAGACATGAAAGACGTTGTGTACACCACTAAGTCCTTCGGGTAGGTCCAGTTGATACGCCACTGGGCCAATTCTTTTCACTATCTTGAATGGTCCAACATAACAAGGATTTAATTTGCCTCGTTTCCCAAAACGAATGACACCCTTCTAAGGTGAGACTTTTAATAAGACCATGTCGCCTACTTAAAACTCTAATGGTTTATGACGCTTATTGGCGTAGCTCTTTTGACGATCACGAGCTGCGGCCATACGGTTTCTAATTTGAACGATATTTGAAGAAGTTTCGAGTACAAGTTCAGGACCTGTAAGTTGGCTATCTCCAACCTCGGTCCAACAAATGGGAGAACGGCATTCCGTCCATAAAGTGCTTTAAATGGAGCTGCCTTGATGCTAGTGTGATAGCTGTTGTTGTAGGAGAACTCCACCAACGGTAGGTGAGACTCCCAAGTGTTACCGAAATCGATCACACAAGCTCGTAGCATGTCCTCCAGAGTTTGGATAGTACGTTCTGTTTGACCATCGGTTTGAGGATGGTAAGCTGTGCTCATATCTAGGCGCGTGCCTAAGGCCTTATGTAACGACTGCCAGAAACGAAAAGTGAATTGTGCATCACGATCCGAAATAATGGAGATTGGCACCCCATGTCGAGATACTACTTCTTTTATGTAAATACGAGTAAGCTTTTCCATCTTATCGGTTTCCTTGATGGCTAAGAAATGGGCGGATTTTGTTAAACGATCAACGATTACCCAAATGGTATCGCATCCGGTAGGAGTTCGTGGTAATTTGGTGATGAAATCCATGGATATTTGTTCCCATTTCCACATGGGGATTTCTGGTTGTTGTAGAAGACCAGAAGGCTTTTGGTATTCAACTTTAACTTTTGCGCATGTCAGACATTTACTCACATAAATAGCTATATCGGCCTTCATCTTTGGCCACCAATATAGTATCTTTAAATCATGGTACATCTTATCGGAACCCGAATGAATAGAGTAACGAGGTTTATGAGACTCATCCATAACTAGTTCCCTTAGGTTTCCAAATACTGGAACCCATATTCGTTCGGAAAAGTAGCGAATGCCGTCTGATTTAACCTCATGTTGTCCTTCCATACCACGCGTGGATTACAACGGTAGGATTTCCTTCTTCGGGGCTTCGAGTTGAGCACTACGGATCTGATCAGGTAGTCTGGGGTGGATAGTGAGTCGTAGTGCTCGAACTCATCTGAGCTTAGCTTCCTTCGGCTTAGGGCATCGGCTACTACGTTAGCCTTGCCGGGGTGATACTTGATAGTACAATCATAGTCGTTCAAGAGTTCGATTCAACGACGCTGTCGCGTGTCCAACTCTTCTTGTTCAAAGATATGATGAAGATTATTATGATCGGTGTAGATAGCGCATTTGGTACCGTACAAGTAGTGTCTCCTGATCTTTAGTGCAAATACCACAGCTCCCAACTCTAAGTCATGAGTCGTGTAGTTTTTTTTTTTTCTCGTGGATTTTCAATTGACGAGAAGCGTATGCGTCACTTTCTCGCGTTGTATCAACATACAACCAAGACCTTGAATGGATGCATCACAATACACCACAAAATCATCCGTTCCCTCTGGAAGAGATAGGATTTGGTGCACTGTAGGGATAGGGTTTACCTTTCTGAGTTAAGGCCGTGAAGGGTTGGGCAATCTTGGAGAATCCTTCAATGAGACGATGGTAGTAGCCAGCCAATCCCAGAAATTGACGCACCTCCGTCAGCATTGTAGGTGCTGCCCAATTCTTGACTGCTTCTAATTTAGCTGGATTGACATGTATTCCCGTCTTGTTGACTACATGTTCTAAGAATTGTACTTCTCGAATCCAGAGTTCGCACTTGAAAAGTTTGGCATACAATTGCTCTTGTTTTAGCAATTCTGAAATCAAACGCAGGTGTTCCTCATGTTCATCCTTATTCTTGGAGTAGATGAGGATGTCTTCGATGAAGACGATAACGAACTGATCTAGGTACGGTTTACACACACGGTTTATGAGGTCCATGAATGCCGCGGGTGCATTGGTCAATCTGAAGGGCATGACCATGAATTCGTAGTGACCTTACCTAGTTCTGAATGCCGTCTTTGAGATGCCCTCATCCCAGACTCTCAGTTGATGATAACCGGATCTAAGATATATCTTGGAATATAAGCTTGATCCACAGGGTTGATCAAACAAATCATCGATGCGGGGTAAAGGATAACGGTCCTTGTTGGTTACTTTATTAAGTTCACGGTAGTCGATGCACATGCGGAAGGTCCTGTCCTTCTTCTTGACAAATAGGACCGGAGCTCCCCATGGTGATGAGCTAGGTCTAATGAAACCTTTATCCAACAACTCTTGCAGTTGTGTGGATAGCTCTAGCAACTCACTAAGTGCAAGTCTACAAGGTCCCCGAGCAATAGGCGCTGCTCCGGGTGCTAGATCAATTTGGAATTCGACTTGACGATGTGGTGGAAGACCAGGCAGGTCTTTGGGAAATAATTCCGGATAATCACGAACGATCGGTATGTCGTCAATCTTCTTCTCCTCATATGGTTGCTCGGCGACGAGAGCCAGAATGACAATACGACCTTTACGTATATGCTTTTATGCTTTCATGAAAGATATGATGCCCACGACAACACCACTCTTTTCGCCTTGGACAGAAAGGGTTTCTCCACTCGGGAGAGGTAGGCGAATAAATTTGCTCACGACAAATCATTTCGGCTTGGTTCTTAGATAACCAATCCATACCGACAACTACGTCGAAGTTGCCGAGTGTGACTGGCATAAGGCCAATCCCAGTTAACACGCCTTAAGATTGTGAGTTGTTTCGATTATTTGACCGTCTGCTATCCCTATAGTGTACTTAGTTGCTAATAGAGTCGGAGTACGATCGCACCAACATGAAATTCGTGAAGTCATGCTGAGACTTCTAGTGAGACCAGTGTTTATAAGGTAAGCGTCGGTCAACATAAAGGCTGAGAGAAGAGGTTCACATGTAGACCAGATTTTAATGAGATATAGATTTCAGGAGTACAAGGGATAGGGTGTCTGTTTAAGTAATCGCGTTCAACTGATGGTCAGTTAGATTAAATCCCCGTTTTCTAATGTCATAGAAACAACTGGGTATGCTAGGGTATAAATCAAATTAGACCAGGGATTAGTCACAGGATAAGGTAACAAGTTCAAGTGGGATCTATTGTAGGAGTGTAAGGAATAACGCGTTAGCATAGAAAGAATTCCTCAAATTCTGTGTACATAGTTGGAGTCGGTGGTTTTACTCTGAGGTTCTACTAGAGTTTCACTCTAGGTGGTTCTATTGATTAAGTTTGAATGAGAGTTGCAAGATCACTAAGACTCTTACATGGGTGAAAATAACATTGATGGATCCCACTGATGATAATTCAGTGTATCCGTAAACATTTTCAACCTGATAGTCGCGTCTATCAATTGTTGAACAGGTTTAACGATACCAACTAATCGTTGAGTGGGTTATGAGAGTCTCTACAGATAGTGGAAACCTAAGTCTGTAAATCACTGATTAGGACCATTTATCCACACACCAGGACTTACATGCACCTCAAATTACTATTACGTGTGCACCCGTAATGATAATTTGCTTTGCATGCTCACCCTAGCTTCTCCCTACCCTGTGTCAAAATGTCCCTCAATTTGCATTATCGAGTACAATGTGTTGTCAAATATGATAAGTCATCAATAGGCTTAGTCATCAACCACAAGTTGACCAACTAGGACTCATATCAGAATGAGTAGTTAGGAATCGTTCGATCCGAGTATTCACTCGAGTGAAACACAATACAGGAGTCCAATCCAGCGGATTGTAAATGAGAACATGTAACAAACATGTACATGAAATGCGACTTCGAAAAATGAAACTGATTTCCTGAATACAAGTTACAGAAAGCAGCAAGGTAGCTGTCCTTTCAACTTAGTCAAGATAGGGTTTTAGTATGCATTGAGCAATGCGTTCTTAGATTTGTGTTCGATCTATTCTCAACAGAATATCGACCAAAGACACGAGCCCATGGCTTGAGAAAGTGATGACATCTACGTGTCAATAGATTCTGTAATAATGCGTGTAACGGTCTGCCTCACTCGGCGTATTGTTGCTAGTGGTTACGTAGGGACTCGCCTCCGACGATCCCAATTCCCAAAGAGATATGCGTTAGTGCTGAGTGTCGTCCATAACATGGACCTGAGAAAGCCCACCATACCCAACAGGTGATGGTGATGTAAGTGACTCCTCCGAAGGCTCCGTCTCGCTGCCCTCGAACGCGAGTGGATGATGTTCCTGTGATTCCCCGAGTGTCGCCACTGGGAATGATGATGCAATGCAAATGATGTGTCCCTCGCCAACTGAGGGTGATACGGCTGGTATAAACATGCATGCACTGTAATGTATGTATAGGTGCTATACGTATCAGGTATAAGTGTCTGTGCCGTGTAACTAATGTGTGAGGTTATAGTCTAGTATGCAATCCTAGTTCTCTATAACCAATGTCTCTGATACCAATCTGTCACACCCCCAATTTCAACTAACGGAGTTTTACCGTTTTGGGAAGTGACAAACCAGGATCTCAGACATCAGTTACATTGAACGACACTATATGGGACTTGAAATGTCATAACATAAAAGTTCAGAGTTAATGCGGAAGCGTAAACGTTGATATAAAATTTAAAGTAGTTACACACAACAAGCGTCAATCAATATAATTAAGTAAACTGTTTATCATGTTTGAAATAAATGAAATGACAGTAGGACTCCATGCATGTCCTAATTGTGCAACCTGTGCCATAGTTTAGCGTCCTGAGAAAACATGTAAGAAAAGTGTTAACACAAGGTTGGTGAGTTCACAGGTTTCAGTATAGTAATAAAGCGTTTACCAGATTAATGTACAATCAACATAATCAACATATATATACCAATGAGTAGCTAACCCATGTTCATGTTTGCTATTACGCTCGTAACCGTAAACTGACTGTTTGTATTGCCTCCCACCAGGTCTATCAACCACGGTGCACGTTTAGGTCAATATTGCACCCGTTCGATATCCAATCGAGTTAGCGTGACTAACGCGGGTGAGGTTTGTCAAACCCAGTAGTACTACCCAACATACCTCGCTATATTCATATTTAAACGGTTCGATGTGAGGACTTTCATGATAGAGTTTACGCATAGTCATAACAAGTGATATAAAATGAAGTACAAAATCAAAATGAGTTTGCATCATGTTTTCTCCCCAAGTTTAAAAGCAGTAAAAAGGGGCCATGAAAACTCACCTGCGTTGCGTTGTAGGTAGTATCACACAAGTAAGAGATTTGGAATCTTAAGTGTTAGCCTGCACGGCTTACGTATGCCCTAGAATTATAAACACATAAGTTAGGGACATATGGGATTTGTGACAACGACACGGAAGATTAGAACGTCTTAAAACATTCTAAGGATTAACGGGTAGACGAACGTGTCTATGGGAAAATAGATTTCTTAATATAATAATTAAGGGAAAAGCGTTACGTGTCGTACATTAATAACGAATAGTAAATAAATAAATACATTCGTACGTTAAAGTCGTTTACAAAAGTTAGGAAAATAATATAATTTAATATATTATTTTTAGGCTCGTCGGATTAGCTAAATAATCATTGTGGTAAAAATAATAATATATTATTTTTATTCAAGATAATAAACGTGAGTAAACGATTATATCATTATTTAGTTTCAACCGGTACACGAGGTTATAAAATGATACGAAATAATATAAATATATATATTATTTAATAACATGAGTCATGAGTTGAAAATAATATAAACATATTGTTTTATACGAAGTTACGGTTTGAATATAATATAAATATATATTATTTTTAAAAGTGGGTATAATATAAAAGTGGGTTAATAATTCAAACCCGAGCCTACGAGTTGTTTTCCGGCCAAAACACATCAATTTAATATAATAATAATATGGGATAGGTTTTGTATAAAAATGTAGCTTAAAAAGTGGCTAAAAATATAAAAGGTGTTAGTGAGGTTCGAACCCGAGTCTCACTTACACCAACCCAGTGATTTAACCACTCCAACCGGCTAAAGAAATCGCAACAACGATCAGATTAAACGCGTTTTAATCCTCAACACTTCTTTGTTCTTCCCATTTGCGAATCCCGAATCAAATCCCATCGAATTCAGTCGTGATTCATCAAGGGATCATAGGGGTTTTGTTAATCTAGTCATGGCGAATCAGTAGGTATAGTTAATTGCAAAAACATCATCGTTTGGGTTGTTTAATTACGAGTTTAGAGATCGAAATTCTAGATTCAGAACACATAATTGAATCAATCAAATTGGATGTTAAAACTCGATGGAATCATGGTGCTTTTACTAAACAGAACATTGCGGATCTATTGGTATAGTTTAATTCGATTGAGACATCGTTTAAGATCGAAAGCCCCAAATCATTTATAAACAAACCCTAGGTTTTCGGATCATGATCGATTCGATGTTGCTTGATTAAATTAGAATAGGGTTATCAATAAACAAGAGATTACGATTCTAATGGTGTAATTTAATTGAATTTAAACAGAGTCTAATATGGATTTCGATTAAACCGAATACGGGATGAACCCTAGAATCGGTTCATGTTTAAATCGATGTTGTAAGCCCGAATTAGCTTAGGGCTTTTGATTTATACGTGAAAACGAAAGTGTGGGAATGTTTGATTACCAGAAAGGATGTCGAATTGACTGGGTTCAGCCAAACGGGATTCCGGCTTGTCGTGGTTTAATCTCT
This sequence comes from Smallanthus sonchifolius, assembly GCA_023525975.1. Classification (NCBI taxonomy): domain Eukaryota; kingdom Viridiplantae; phylum Streptophyta; class Magnoliopsida; order Asterales; family Asteraceae; genus Smallanthus; species Smallanthus sonchifolius. Next base: position 33,682,993 of record CM042030.1, on the reverse strand, counting down.
GGCGGCCCTGACACCTTCTCCGATGAAGTTCGATGGTGCCACATGATCAATGGGACTCGTTTACTGTGTGCAGGGTCAGATTTGTGAGGGTAACCATCAGAAACGAAAGACTTTGTTGCACATATGATGATGGGCGACGGTTATGGCTTGAATAATCATAAATTGGTTTAATTCGAATCAATGTCGATGATTAAATCCTTAATAATGGTCGTTAAGGGTCTGATCCTGTATATCGGTTACGAATCCAGGCATAACTTTGATTATGAATTCGAATTGAGCTTGAAGGGCTACCGGTTTGACTCCCATAAGTCAACAGAATCCTAAAATCATGATTTTGACTTTTAAAAGTCAACAGAATGGGTTTTGGGTTATTACATGATCAGTCCCTCTGATTTATTGTATTTTAGGTTTAGCAGTTTGGTAGAAATAGTCCTTATGGTTAAAGTTGAGTTAAGAACTAGTTAGTTTGACTATCCAAAAGTCAATAGGAATGTGATTTTGACTTTCAAAGTCAATAAAATGGGTTTTGAGTAATTACACTACTAGCCCTTGCAGTTTTAGGTTTAGATAATGGCAAAATTAGTCCCTAAGGTTTGAGTTAACTTAATTAGGTTAACTTCAACTGGATTTGGTTAACGGGGTTA